>VDFB02058242.1:650782906-650990405 GCA_007258455.2 Sequoia sempervirens | reverse complement strand
AAATTTAGAAAGATTTAAAAAGATTTTTTCTATTATTTTAATATATAGCTTTTCTCAAATGAAGAAAAAGAAAATTCAATTTTTTTGTCTTTTTTGCTCCGACTATTCAGGCGACTGGCGTTCGTTATACACAAAACTTCCAGCAAAAGGTCTTTTTCTTCCTATAGAAGACGATCTTCAACTGTATGTAATATGTACACGAACATGGGTATAATAGAAAATTTTGAATACCCAATTTGTTCAATAACAAAGAGACATAGATCAAATCAAATCTATCTTTTCATATTATTGTTTCTCTGCAGTATTCCCTCCATTATTACCATTTTTCAATACCCGCTGGACTGTAGATCGATGTTGTTATGGCTCCAACTCTTGGTCATCTGTCTGGAATGCTTTGAACTTGAGGCTGCTTCTTTGAATCTTGGCATGTTTCTAAGCACGACGACTACATACCACCAAATACAAGTACACAGAACGGCCATGAACTTATTGGAAAAAACTAGGCATAGCATGACAACAATCAAAGGAGAAAACCCGATGGCCACATCGTATCCTCCTTCGACCGTGGGTAGAGAGTAATCAAATCGTATACTTCTCTAGAAGATCCCTGCCCTTGGATAAATCTGCAACCACAGAGACACAAGATTACCTACAACAACAGGCTCATTTTGAATGCTTCCTTACAGCTTTGCCGACATGAATTTTGCAACCCCTACATTGCACTTCTCTGCACCACTCATGCTCGTTTAGGATTAAAGAAAATTGATTAGAAAAGAGATTATTTGTAAATCTTAAAATGGTTTCAGATTCAAAATTTATGTACGCATTTAAAAATAAGACAGTTGCTTACGAGATTTCTCGATCTAACAGTGGCACAGTAGTTGTTATTTTTCGTTGATTATATTGGAAAGCGTTTGTTTTTCCTATTTATCACGCCTCTGTTTATGGTCAGTCGCGAAGCATATTTTTAGCAAAAATTCCATGAAGATTCACAATTAATGAGATCAATCAGATTAATCAACGTACAATCTAAATATATACTGACATTCAAAAAAATGTACGAAAATTTTCTTTACCAAGTCTAAAAAGGGAAGCTAAACACAGGGCACTGCACATTAATCTTATTACTCCAAATAACTAAACATAAAATTTGAATCCATCCATTAGAGAACTAAGCAGGGCGCTCGAGAAGAGCACCTTCTCCTTTAGATGACGACCCATTAATTAGAGCTATGGAGATAACCAATTCGAATGACTATTTACTTCATAGAAAGATGTCGATGATCACAAACTATACAGAAAACAGTTGCATGCAAAACAAACAACATTAAACATGCTCATAAGATCTGGCAAATTCGCTACAAATGTTCTTCAAGAGAATGATTAGGTTACCGATAGACTTGAAAAACCCATGTTAGCTTATAGATTGCCTTCGTGAGAGCAACCCAAGGAGACGGAGGATGAAGCCCACCGCTCTTCTTTTAAAGAGAAAATGCAACTCTTTAGCTACTATCAGTTTCACTATTTATTTTTGTAACCATCACCACGCCAATGCTATTTCTTTCTCTAACCACAACTGGGAGAATACGAAATGGCAGTAGCAGCCGTGTTGAGTGGTGGTGCCACATAGGAGAATACGAAAGGTTTCTTTTTTCTTACACTGTTACTTCTGCTGGCCTCCTATAGAGGTTGCTGCCACTGTAGGGTTACGCCTCTTGGCGAATAACACTATTTCTTTCTAACCCACAAAATAAGAAACAGCAGAGGAGCCTTGTTGAGTGGTGGTGCCACAGCAAAATACAAATGGTTTTTTTTCTACAATCAAGCATTTCCGGCCGGACTTATAGAGCTTGTCATCAGAGGGTTACACCCTCTGGCTTAATTATTTATATTAGTAAATTAAACACCTAGTAAAATCAATTGATTATTTAACTAAGTTGGGTGAATAAAGATTAAATTATTTAACTTATTTTAATTTATTTTAAAATTCAATTAATTAATTATTATTAAATAATCAAATATTTTAAAAATAACTAATTGAATAAAAATATCAATTGATATTTAATTAAAATAATTAATTTTATATTTATTCAATTGATTTTACTAGGTGGAATATTTTATTATTTAACTAATTAGGTAAATAATAATTCGATTAGTTTATACATGCGATAACTACCTTTGCATTTACTCTAAAGAATTAAATTTTCCTTTCACAATTAAATTTTCCACCTCACATTAATATTGCTTTCCCTACTGCAAGAAGGAGAATTACTTATAGGTAAATAGATAAAACAATAGAAATAATTTATCTATTTATTCATTGATTTACCTAAATTATCACCTATTTACCTAAATAATTTATAAAACTAGGTGAATAATTTAAATTAATGCATTAAAATAGTTTAATAGTTGATTGTATATTTTCAATAATTAGTAGATAGAAAAGAAAATATCATTATGGAATTAAACTATTAATTATGTTCATATTTACCATAATTAGTAACTTAAAAGTAACTTCATATAAAAACTTGAATGAATTATCTATACAATTTGAAAAAAGGTGTAATATAATGTCTAATAAATTAAATTTAGTTTATGGACTTCTTAGAAAAAAAATTTAAATAAATTTGGTGAAAAGGTGTCATTCTCTTCTCCTAAGTATGGGAAAAATATATAATTTCTCAAGTTATAGATATAAGTGAATGACACATAAATAGGCATTATGCATATTTGGATGATTTTTGTAAAATTTAAAAATATTGTGAATAAATTTTTAATTGACATTTTAATTTATTAAAAAATAAAAATTTGACCAACTTAAATTAGGGGAGAGGGGCCTATAGTGGAGTAGGGTCCAATAGTGGGGATAGAAGTAGTCCTTAGTGGGCCCAATAGTGGAGCACCTTAATATCCAATTGCAAAACACTTTTTATCCACAAAGTACACAAACTGACAAATCATGTGATGCCACATCAATGCACCAATAAAACATGACTTAGTGCACCACTATCAGTCTCACTTTTTTTTGGGCCTTTTTGGATACCTCAACAAAAAGCATGTTGATGTGGCATGTATTTGATGTGGCCCTAAAACAAAATATAGAAGCACGTGAGTTGCCAAATAAACTATTGTACAAAATTGAGAGTGATTTGAATTTTTCACATAGAATTTTGAGAAACACGAAGTTAGGGTGCTCCACTATGGGCCCCTCTCCCCTAGTCATTTTTCTTTTATGAAATTCGATCTTTTAAAAACTTATAAATAATGAAGTTTAGAATATAAAACATCTTTTTAAGATTTGAAAATATTTAAATGATAATTTAAAATTTGTTTATATATATATAATAAATTTAAATTTAAATATTACCTATAATGTTTATCTTTAAAATTTTAGTTGACATTTTTATGTAATAAAACTGAAAAATAAACAAATATAAATTAAAAAAATTATATAAAAAAATAAAATGAAATATTAAAATTTAAAGAATAAGCATTATATTTACATTTAAATTTATTTTATTTAGATTTTTTAACTTTTATATATATACAACATCGAATGCATATTTACTCATTAATATATGTTATTGATTACAAATCAAATCGAACATCAAAATGGCGGCGACTACTGTGTTTGCACGGCACGGGAAGGCACGGCACTGTGGCGGTAGGGTATCGGCAGTATCCGTAGCATGGATGGGCATGGCATAGCATCCATCCCTCAGGTGCATTCCTGGGGCTAGATAGCCGCCGTTCAATCCCGATGACCACGCATCCTCCGATAAATGTTGCCATCGCTGCTTGGTACCATACATACGGTATAATCCCCTAATGGTAATTATTAATTTCCACTCTAATATTAGCTCCTCGCACTCATTTTAGTGGTGCATCCATATTGTTGTCCTTTCATATTAAAGTAAATCCAGGTAGGGTGGTGAATATCATGGTTTCATACTTATTTACGACCATCTAATCTGGTCAATTATAATGACGATACTATTAGGACACTCAAAAACTATGTGGCATGGTGGGTATGGCTTAAAGAGCACACTCTAAGCTTTGACTCTTTACATGGGTCAAAGTCTTATTTCCGTTTCTTCACATCAGTCACGGTTATCATTGTCACGGTTAAGTTTTAACTTTTTTTTCAAAAGTCCTTCTCCCGCCCAACTAGCAGTCACAATCAAAGTCTCCCGCTTACTATCATGTCCAATCCATTGAAATAAAAAACGGGACACTCTATGAAGTCTCTGTTGGTGATGGCAGAGAGCAAAGACTGTGCGCAAAGCAGGCAAGGCAGTGCAAAACCAGTCGAGGGTAGCAAACAAGTCGCCCAATGGTAATGCTTCCATCTTAATGGTTCGATTTTCATGGATTTTCAAAGGAATACGTGATGTCAATTTATGACGGCTCTTTGACTATCAATGCAAAGCGTAAATAGGAGAAAGGGGATGCCGATTCTTGGTTTGGTAGAAGCCACACTTCTACAATACAACACTTGTGCTGCTTGACAATTGAAAGGCCAATAAGATTAGGGAAGAATTGAATAATGGCATTGTTAGTTCAACCCCTCACCAATGTGCTACATAGGCTATCCTTTTCTTTTTTCTGTAAGGCTTTTCTGTATCAAGTTTATTCAGTAGATATTTTGATCTATTTGGCCATTAGTACTTTAAATTTTATATTTAACTCTGTAAAGTGTTATTTTTGCATGGGATTATTATTCTGGTACCCGAATTCCATCTCGACCTCCACAAGAAGCTTAGCAATGAAGGGATGGTATAAATAGAATATGGGAATCACATACCTCCTCGCCCACATGAATGGCCACGCAGCCCTTGGGGACGACCTTCTTTCTACAGGAAAACTCCAAAGGGGGGATGAGGGTTCCACTTCCAGACTCCGTCTTCTCCAGGGAAGGTCTCATGCAGTCAAGGATTCGACCGCGAGACCTCAACAAGGATATTTTTGACATCAGGCAGCGAAACAGGCGCCAAATTTGGTTTCCAAAGAGGCATGAGAGCTTGCTCACTTTGAAAACCCGTCTGCCCTCTTTAATCTTCATGGCAACCTAGAAACTGTGCTATTTGTAAAATGCTCTAAGCATCAAGACAAACTAGTTTCCTTGTTTATTTTGTTTGTAAAATTCTCTCAATATCAGGACAGACTAGATTCAGATGTACTGTGGCTTAGAAATCCATTTCAAAGATTTTCAAGGGATAAAGATTTCAAAATGTCATGCGATAGGGATTCCAACAATCCACATGATATGAGAAGTCAAGAAAATACAGGATTCAAGTTACTCTGTTCAAACTATAGGACTATTGAGATTATGGAGGTGTGGCACGATTCCACAATAACGAAGCCTCACATGATTAGGATGTTTAGAATGCCAGTTTTCTGAAAATATTACTAAAATAGCCCTGTGTGCACACTTCCCTGATAGCAAGTATTTTACTGGATTTTTCCAAAGGTTTTATCCCTATTCTATTAATATTCATATATTTTTGGATCTATTATCATAGTTCTTTTAATTCTCAAAGCAAGGATTTAATGGGCATTCTTTTGGAGATCATAAAGAAAAAATTTAGGTGTTTTGTGGCTATTAAATAGTGTTTTTCTTTTCTATTATTTGTAGATGGATAACTCCAAGGTAATATACTTTAAGGAAAATGAAAATCTAATTATGTCCTTTTGTCATCGTTATGAATTTAATGATGTTATAAAGGTTCTATTTTTCTACCTATGCTTTGTGGTCCTCCTATGTGTCATCATCTTACAAATCATAATAATGAAGAGCTATATATTAAAAAATTTACTGTTGTAATACGATTGATCTTTTGAGTTGATTCCTACATAGAGGTGTTGTAGCATGTTCGTAGTATTTAACTAATGAAATTTTAGATTTTTTGAAGAAAAGATTATTTTTGAATAATTTGTAGGATTTTTTACTATTTACACATATTATGTGCATGATTCTTTGTATTGATAAGTGTTCATTATTAACTATCGAAGTTCCTATGAAATTGAAAATTGTTATATTTCTCATACATTTGTTGGTATCTTTTTTATGTGTATTGGTTTGGTAGATAGGGATATAAAGTGTTTCTTCTTTGAACAACTCTTTATTCAACATATTGAGCTCTTTTATAGTGGATGTGAGTATGTTTTTATATGCAAGGAATCTTATCTTTGTGGTTTGTACATGAATGCACATCAAGATGAATTGTAGATGAAAGTTTTCTTTCTTTTGGTAGTCTCAACTCTATTTCCCCCATTGCAATAGGCACCAATTTAGAAGGCCAAATAATTAAAATTTTATCAAATACATCATATTTTTAATCTTGGTTCTTTCCCATTCTACATATCTCAACTCTTTAAATATTTTACAATCTTAAGAGGGCTATAAGTGTTATTCTTTGTGAGGTGTATTTTATTGGTTATGATGGTATTTTCCTATTTTGGGTGTAGTCTCATACATGAAGTGTTATTTTCTTATAAGAGGTTAGTGTTCTCGATTGTTATCAACTATCACACTAAAAATTAGTGAAAAATTTTGGAATTCTTTGGTGGATAGCATATGTTGTATACTCAAGACTTGTTGCATATGAAACACTAACCTTAGGAACATCCCTTTGGACTAGTAGAGCCTAAAGATGGAGGTCCTTAACTATCCTTTCTCGATCATAAGTGTTAGCTCAATGTCTAAAGTTGACATTCCCTAGCTTTAGGGATTGAGCTTATTTTTAGGGTTTTGGCATGCTAAATATTTTAGAGCCAACACCTTGCATAGATCTAACATGTTAAGCCTAAAAATTTGGGTAGGTTTTTTTTGTTTCCTTTAAAGAAAGGAGTTGGTTCTCAACTCTTGACATTAGCTTGTGTAGTTTTGTTGGTCAACATTTATGGTGTTAGGAGGGCATAGTATAATTATATTTTTTCTCTTTTATTGGTTATGATGGTATTTTCCTATTTTGGGTGTAGTCTTGACATCCCTATTGATATCAATGATGTTACGAGGGATATTGATAGGCTACTTTTAAGAAATACATTAGAATTTTGTAAGATCATTAAAGCAGTCTGGGTATAATACATGATAAATAACATGTAATTTGTTTATTTCTTCATTATTTGATGAATCATTGTCTTGGTAATAAATATTATCTCGTAGCTTAATTCATTCATGGAAAGAGCTAAGAGATTCTTTTATATGAATTTGTTAGATTCATTCATTTGTAAGTGGATTTTAGATTTTAAAAAATGTTAAACAAACTTGTTTTCTAGTTTGTGATTTTTAATTCTAATGATTTGTCTTTTTCTAAATTCTCTTGCATATTTGACTATGGTATTCATTACAATGGCTCCCAAAATGAAACCATTAGAAGATGCCTTCAAAGAGGAATTTTTTCTTGTTTAAAATATTATTCCTCGATGATGTAATTATGCATGTTCCCCCATGAATTTTAATTTAAACATAGGCCTTGTTCCAATTTTTTGACTCCTCTAGTTTATCAAAATTTTAATTTGAATCATATATATTTTGGTTAGCTTGTATATTCACTATGTGCATCTATAATTCATAAATTCACTAGTGCTTCTCCTCATTTTTTATGTGTATCTAATGTATATAATTTGGCCATGACCTCCCCTAAGTTATACAAGTTTCTAGTGAATGGTTGATGCCTAAAATTTCTAGGCACATAACCTTATGGGAAACTCAGTTAATGGGGGACCAATTGCACTAAACTCAGTAACCTTCGGGTTTTAAAGAAGCCAAATCTTCATTCATTGGGGGGGGGGTGAAAAGGGAAAAGGAAGTAGATATACAAAAATAAAATCTAAAGCTAAGGCAATCCACCAATATTTCAAGTAGATAGGCACAAAAAATCTTCCTTACGGGTGAGATTCGAGGGCCCGTTCAGCAATCTGCATGCCCGAAAATAACAGAAAGGAGAGATGAAAATATGAAGAAGTTCATCAAATAACATAATATAACTTCCATATACATTCACTGAACATGAAGAGTACAAGACATGATCTGAACAACAAACCTATATCAAAATTATAGAAGTTTTGTAGATAAACTACTTAGTACAACAAATTGACACAATATAATGTTTTATCAAATAACTAAGAAACAAAGAGGCTAAACAGATTGACACAATCTAGAAGTCTTAATGTACATAAATTAAAAAACAATACAAAGGCCGAGAAACTTTCTAGTGCTTTCTCTATGTATTTTCGAACCCTTTTTCAGAGAGATCAAGCAGTATCTATAGAATTTTTCCACCGCCTGAATGCCACAACTAAAAAATATTCCCAGGCATGGGTCATGCCACTCCTCGCAATGATTCTTCCCAACCGAAATGACATTCTATTGCCTCGAACAAAGCATGCCCTCCTGCAAATGATGGTTGTGGTCTGAGAGTAGAAGTAGTAGAAATCTCTTGAAGACAAGTGTCCAACTGCCCAAGGAGTCGGTTAGGACACGTGGTGTAGAGGCAGGGCTTCCCACTCCTTTATCCTTCCCTAGCAAATGTGGTTCCTACAATGATGACACATGGTGCAGTCTTCGCTCAAAGTTAAGACTATGGGGTCCACTAAAAAGGTACCTATGGAAGACACAACGTGGCAACTGGGTAGAGCTCGAAGATGAAGCAAAGGGAAGAGAACTCTCAAAAGCTCACATTGTTGACACATGGCGCATGTGGATGAAGGCACCAGCAAAAAGGGGCCTGGAGAGTTGCAAAAATATAACACATGGGTCAAGACTGATGCAAAACTGAACAAAACATAAACCGAAGGGAGCGTAAGGATTATTTATATCCACATGAACCATCATGTGTAATAGATTTTAAATTAGACGATGACAATAATGAGAAGGTTTTTGTCTCCTTACAACCTATTAAGAGTAGTTAAATGAGTGGACTAGGTATTCTAGGTGAAGATTGTGTTATTTCATCCCTATATTCACTCATGGACATGAAATCTTTAGGTTCTCCTATTATAGATATGTGTGAAACATTTGATGTTTCGTCATGTGTGATTGACTTGGATGATGTTATAGGAAGTTGAGATTTCAATTCCAATATTTCTCATCGAAACAAATGAACCCCTCATGCTAGACATTTCTCATTAAATTGGCATGAATTCATTTTGTATCCAAGTTAATCAAGATTTTAAGTTTTTTCATGAGACTAATAATTTTAGTCTATGCAATCCTTTTTCTATATTGTGTAGTGATTCACATGATGACATAAAAGGAATCATTTCAAATCGACCACCCAATGGGGATATTCTAGAAGAATTATTTTCTAGTTTTTGTTTTGATTTTTTTTAAAGAATATAATAAAATAAACTAAAAAGTTTCTTAGTCACAAGTAATGCCACCCATATTTTTCTTATATTCAAGTAAAGAAGTAGATGATTCCTTTAGTTTCAACAACATAGATGATATTACTTAAGATAATAATAATTTTATTTCTCTCTCTAATGAAGAGGTCTAGTGGGATTCATTGTTAACTAATAATTCTAGACTAAACCCTTGATATCTAATCTAAGATTGATGTAGAATATAAGACATTAATTTAACAAAGAGACATCATTTTCTAAGTATATACTATTATAATTCCATAATTCATGTTGTTAGCCCATACTTGTTGATAATAGATCTAAGTATTTCCCTCCATATTTACATTCCTTATTTAGTTATTATAAAATATAACATTACTAGTCCTAGCTATACTTATTTAATCTAGGTTGATTTGTGCTTATTTTCTTGCAATTACTTAATTAGCTTAGGTTAACCCATATGGAAAGTTTATTTTCCTTCATAATTTTTATGAACCCAATGGATCTTACATGAAACAAGCTTCTCTCTAAGGTTTTGTATATAATTTAAGCATCTTTAGATATGCACTTTTTTAATATTTATATTTTATTTTCATATTTGAAACTCCTTAATTTTTTTGGATCAATGTGATTACTTTTACATTTTTATATATTTTAAATTAGGTTTTTTATCTATATTCTACTTTCACAATGTAGTCCTAAGTTTATGCATTGAGAAAATAAGTAACATTGTTTCAACCATATTCTATGTGTACACTATATAGTGTAATTGAGAAAGAAAAGGAAAGATAAGATGAGTTCAAAGTAATATATGTAATATAGTGAGTAAAATAGTAATGTGGAAGGACAAGGAGTGAATATCTTAACATGAATGTTTCAAGAAATTAGTCATTATTTGCTTTGGGATTTTGAGAGTGGGGGAAAAGATAAGTATAAAGAGAATTAAGAAATGGAGAAATAAAGGAAAATTTCAAAGAAGTGATCCAATCTTGGGCCATGTAGAATAGTAAAAAGGGATAGAAGGCACTCTAGATCAAGAGTTTGAACCTAGAGTGACCTATATGGAAGATCGATAGAAAGGGAAAAGGAGTGGGAAATCTCAATCAAGTAGAGTGAATATGATTTTTTCATGGATTTATTTGCTTCAATTTTCTTTTAGTTTGATGGATGAGAGAAATATATTTCAACAAGTACATGATTTATCTATGGAATTTTTACTTTTCTTTTTGGTAGGGACATGCCAACGCCATGCAACTAGGAAGATGTGTGGGATCATATGGACATCATGACGTGGAATAATGGTATATGATATGTGTTTCTTTTAAAATGCACCATTTCATGAGGAAAGAATTAATTAATTTTCTTTTAAGTATCTATAAGTCACTAATGAGATTGAAATTCATGAAATCTATTTATGGTATTTGAAAGGAAACTTTAAATGAATAAAAACTTCACAAAAAAATTTCTTAATAGCCAAGGTTGACTATCAAATTTAGGCCCTAATATTATTACTATCAAATGTAGTCCCTAAAAAATATAATAAAAAAGGTGTGTTATTTTAATGGATATGAGTATATAATTTGGATTTTGTTTGGTATTATTGGGATTTTTTGTCATCTATAATCTTCTAGATAGTGTTGCAATAAGTGTTGCATGTAGTAGTCAAATTGGTCAATTAATACTTTATGTTTATCTCATTGCTAGGTAACCTTAATTGCAATCATTAGATCATGGGTCATAGTTGCCATCTAGATTATATGACTCTACAAATACATTAAAAATGTAAGAGTACTATATCATGCATGGGTTTGAGATTCTTGTCAAATTGAAATCACAAGATTAGTTTACATCTATAGAAGGTAAATTACTCTTCTAGCAATATTTGTATTTTGTATTGGGTTGTGGGTTCAATATGTTTGTATTAGGTTTTTTGTTTGATATTACTAGTAACTACTACTATCAATAGATTGGATTTTTTTTTGGGTTTCATAAATGGAAAACAAGATGTATGGACATGATCATGGAAAAAAATCATAACATGGGGCAGTACATAGAAGGATAAAAATAAGTGCAAAGGGTTTAGTAAAATGTGAGGGATCAAAATATCAATTCTAACATGACTAATTCATATGTGTGACCTACAATATGATAATCATTTATACAAACCCAAAATTCATCAAAATTAAAACCCTAAATTTATTTATATAAAAAATCAATACATATTCAACACAAACCCTAAACCCTACAAAGTGAGAAAAATATATTCAAAATTTGATGAAACCTATTTGGAGATGATGGAAATGGCCTTGTGGAGGAAGGAGGTAAAAATAAGTGGTGGGTGGGGCTCATAAACTTGGGTAATCATTTCAAGGAACCATCTAAAACACATTGTTACCATGTGGATAGGAAAAAAGAGCTCATATAGCTTTAAAAAATAAATAAATAGCTTTACAAAATGTGTGCCCATTATGAAATAGGTATGCATTATAATAGGTTCCCATTTAGGCACAAGACTCCAAAGCATAGTGGGTACCCATTCATAGAAGATATGTGTTTAGGCTTGGGGATTCATTCCTAAATGTGTACCCATTTTTTATGAAACGAGTACGCGTTCTTGACAAGATTTTTTCAAGCCTGACACTTATACTAAAAGTGGACCCATTAGCTTACACTTAACTTAAAGGTGGTAATATATGTATCCCAAACTAACACCTCTCCAATGGTACTCTTACTCCAAAGCATCATGTCTTTGCTAATTCTAGCCAATATTGACCATTTTTGAACAACTACAATCTTGTTTTCTATAACAAGTTCCAAGGGGTTAAAAAGGGGTTTTTATGATTCATTTTGGATTGGTCAGTGATTAGTCCAATGAGGCTTAGTTGGTGTTAGAAGTTTAGTTGCAAGAAGGAAATGGATTCTATTGAAGTGTTATAAGAGAATATTGCAAGTTTCATTTCACTATTCCTGTAGGTACATTTTTAGGGGATTTTTTGAATGTAAGAGAGATTTCCTCTAGAAAAATGATTGTTATGAGAGTAAATGTGATTTGATATATGTGACAACATTTTTGAAAACTATCACAATCTTTGTAATGATCATTGTGTATTTATAAATAGATTTGTACAACTCAACCTAATGGATTAATAAGTATGTTTTGTCTATGATATTCATACCTTGATTACATTTTCATGCTTTGATCAATTAGTTTGTGCTTAACTTCTTTGAAATTCCTCCATCTAAACTATGACTTTGTCCATTGAATGGTAATGATGACTCAATAAAATAATTAAAAAAAATAAATCATTACACTACTAGTTTTAGTTTAAATAGTCACAACTCTCAAGTATCCCATGGTTATGCAATAAACAAGGTACAAAATCGTATAAATTATGTTTATCACTTTACCTTGTGGTCTATGTAGATTGACTTGACCTTGCACTCATTGTAGTAATGATGAAATTAACTATATAGAGGTATTAAGATAACTAGTTTTTATTGGCTTAGTGACAATCTTTAGATTCAAGTAAATAGGTTGAGTTTATCTATCACCATTTTTGGTTGTCCTTTTTGTTTATCAAATCTCTAGGAATACCTTCCTGAGTATAAGTTGCTCTCAAAAAATAGGATATAAAACCCGTGCTCTTATAAATTTGGTGTTCAACCCTCCATGGTTTGTGGATGAGAAATTTTTACTAAATCATGATAACAACCCTATCCTTGAAAGTGAAAACAAGTTCTAGGAAGTGGAGTAGTGGTTTTGGGGCCCAACACACTTTTGGCTATGTTTCTACCAAATAGTTTTTGAAAATACTTAATATAGTTCAAAAAATAGGGGGAAACACCAAACACTATGTTATATTTCGTCTACTTAACCTTAACCATTTAAAAAAATATTTAGTAGTTTAAAAATTAGTTTTAGAGTACTACAATTTGTATTCTTATTATATCTTTAAATTTTGAGTGTACACATCTTGAATTACTCATCTAAGTTTAGGTTTAGTTGATTACAAGAAAAAATTTGATAACTTTTAATCCCCTTTTGGTCCCCCATTTTTAGGAACTTACCTTGCCCATTCTTAGGTTAGAAGATAACACTTTGTATAACTAAGCTATTCAAGCATGATGTTAAGGTTTATTTTTATATTCTACTATTAGAGCTAAACTTTTGAGGATGATGTGTTATCTTAACCTTTTCTCTCTTCTCTTCTACATAGAGGAGCCTCTATGTTCTTTTTAGAGGACATGTATTTGTGTAATGGTTAATTGATCAACAAACTTAATAGTAAACAAACTATTATCTTAAGTATTCTTAGTCTTATCTTTGTTCATATTTAGCTATTATGTAGACATGTTTTTGTTGATTATTATGTCATGAGCCTTTGTTATGCTTAAATTTATTTATGTAATCTCTCTCCCCTTTCATCCCCCACACATCAACTGTAGGCTTAGCTTAGGATAGATAGGGAGCTAGCTCCTAAATCCTAGAGATTGTCTTCTAGGAATTCACAACTAATTACCCTTAAAGAAAATCTCATTTTGAATAAAATAATCAAGTCACTTCTATCTATATTTACTAGTTCATTACATTCTCTCCATGCTTCCATATAATTAGGACTAGCTTCATACAAATATTTCAACTCTTCAAATCCAGCTACCTCTATTATCATCTCTATCCACAAATTTTGTTTCCTACTTATTACATCAACTACTTTATTTGAATTTCCACTTTTATGCTTCAGTGCGAAAGTATAACAACACCTATCATGCATCTACTATACTATTTTTATGGTGATGCTCTATTTTTAACATTATGTTGACTGTGTTTTAAATTGATTTTTGTCTATGGTAATTTTTTGGGTAGTATAATAATTAAAAAAGTGCACTCATTTCATTTCATATGTAACCCTTTAGATGGGTTGAGTGGATGAATAAGGGGAAGAAATTAACCAAATTATCATTCAATAGGGTTTGGATCACATAATCTAGAGTTTTACCCAATCTTGTAAATCTCCTAGTTGTTTGATGCTTAAAAGAAACTACATTAGAGGTAGTATGCATATGATTACTGTTAGGTTTAGATTCTTTCTTATGATTACCCTTTTCAACTTGGAAGGGTAAGATGGTAAGATGGTATAGAATACATATGTGAGGACCCACATTTCAAACCATTAGAAATAAGTAATTTGAATTTGACAGATTTTTGACATGAGCACAAAAATTTATGAAAGAAGAATAATTGTACAAAAAAGCACTATCACATATAGTGGATAGTAAACCCTTATATAAAAAGTCCCTTGCAACTTGTAATTAGGAAGTTGATGTTTCATTTTAGTACAAAGTAATTTAAATAAAATGACATAATCATCAATATGCTCATTAGAGCCTTGAGAACACTCTAATAAATTTGAAACAACTGGTATCAAGTCTATTTAATCCTATAGAAATGGCCAAGCAATGTTGTAGCTAATTGATCAAAAGAATGAATGGAGCTAAGAGGTAATGGGTAGAACCATTGAATAACATAAACATGAAGAGTGTGAGAAAATAACTTAGCGAAAAAGTTGTAATCATAAGCATAGTCTAGGCATGTTGTACATATTAAAGAATTATGAATAATTGTGTCATCTTTACCATGATAAAAATCAAAGTAAGGTGCCACAAGAAAAATAGGGAATGAATATGTAACAATTTTAAACACAAGATGTATTTTATGTGTTGAAGTATAAGTAATAGTGTCATGGTTAGTGGGAACAAAATCAACTTTCTTATCAACACTGTCTAACTTCTACACTAGTGCATCTAGAATAGAGGTGGGGATGGTGATAGTAGTAGTAGCATGGGTAACAATGGAAGGACTATGAAAACAATGAGAAACAAGAGGCAATGATACAACACAGACGAATGGTAAGCAACATTTTAAGGTGAGGAAGGTAAAACACTAACACAATGAGAGGAGGGGATAGCACTAGTAGTAGAACACTAGTAGGCACACAAGAATGAAAGGAATTAGTGGGATTAGAGATAAGTGGTTCACTTGTAGACGAAGAGGTGGAAATGGTACTAGAGGAACATAAGAGGTGGGGGCCACACTAAAAGTGACAACAAGAGATGCAGGCATTATGAGGATCTACCTCAAGATGAGAGGATGAAGGGAAAATGAAAGAGCAAGATTGAGTGGGTTACAAAGAGAAGATGCACCTTGCAAAAAAGAAGAGGTAATCATAGTACCAATGTCATGAAGAATCTATGTAGTAAAGAAGTTTGAGCAACCGATTATAAAAATATGTAGATAATTATGTTGAAGAAGTGACATTAACAAGCACTTCAACAAGAAATTGTCTACTAAAAAAGAAGATTTCACTTATCCACATATATATCATGATTAAAATTAGATAACTCATTATCATTAACCTTAATGAAAATCCCTTTATTGACAAGATAAAAAACCATTTAAAAATTCAAATAAACTCTTTTTAAAAATAAACAAACTTTAAAAAGATAAAAAAAATAAAAAAAAATAAAATGATATAAAACTTTAAATTGTAAAAAATAAAACTGATTTTTTTTTTACTAAAATAAATAAATTTAAATAAAATAAAAAAATCCGACTTAAAAAGTCATGCAATATAATTGTTGATTTTCTTTTATAGAGTAGGAATACGCCACTATTAAGTGAAAAAGTGAAAAAGACTTCACTGTTCAATAGAAATTTTTTCACTCCATTACGTACTATTCCCTTCGTACGGAGATCTAGTCGATTTATTTTTTGTCATATCTTGAAAGTAATAGGCAGGAAAGGACGATGCTCGATACGGCAATGTAAAACGCATTTGCCTTAAAGGATTTTTTTAAAATGGTAAAATTTAACCGTGACAGTTATAACAATGATAGTGACGCGAGAAAACGGAAACAGAAACGAAAATATAAACGGAAAACAGACATTTGACCGAAAGTCAGAGCTTAGAGTGTGCTCTTTAAGCCTGGCCGGCATGGTGTTGTTGCATTATAATCGTGGGGCTATTCAAATATCAGATATAACATAATATAGATCTCATTAATATAAATATAACTAGGTTGAAATGAACTTTAACATAATATTAAGTTAATGTAAGAATGAAGGTACTATTAATATAGATTATTACTTTTAGAATATGATGTCTCAATGGATTATATAACGAAATTATCAATAAATTTTGTGTATATGGCATTTATAGTAATCTTTGTAATGTTGAGCTTCAAGTTAGTGTTAAAATGATCATCACAAGATTAATAATATAAACAATAACAAATAAATCAAAAACATATAAAAAAAGGAGAGGTAATTTTATAATAATGATATTATTGATATCATTATTAATATTAGCTACTATAACATTAATGAAAATATTGCTAATTTTAACATTTCAAATCACAATAGCAATAAACAATTCAATTGAGGACCTATTTAGGCGAACGACAATTCTAACGTAAGATAATGACTAAATGATGATATGACCTCTAATTAAGTAGTAGCATTATAGGGAGATAGTTGAGAATTAATTCATCATATATTTATTGGCTAAATGAGGAATTGGCTAGTAATTATACAAATTATTTTTTGATAATAAAACCTTCTCCTCGTAAACATCACCTTATAAAGCATGTAAGGGATATAGAGTATTCATTGTAAATATTGAATATGTTAACCAAATAAGTGATGTAAAGTTCATATAAATAAAAGAAAATTATAGCTATTATAGTTAATTATCCTTGGCTAACTAGTGGGATAGTCGCTCCCTAATGATAACAATAATGTGGATCAACCTGAAAGCTAAGAAAATTTATGCTTGCAAAATAATTATAAGGTTATAAGATTATATTCTAGTATGTGCAATAAGGAGGTTCTTAATTTAGTCCTAGTATGCATTGGGATGGCTATAGTAGAGAAAACTAGTCTCCAACTTAACCAATTTTAATTAAGATAAGCCACTATTGTATCCTAATTGAAATAATGAGAAAAGGCCCAATTTCAATGGTAGGTTTCGACAATAACTTTCTTTTCACTCTTTTCCCTTAGAACAATTGCAATTATTGAAGTTATGTCTTCTATAAATATCAACTAAAGGAGTCAGATGACTTGAATCCTTTAGTCAATCAAACCATGAACTGCTCCTCGATGATGACAACTTTGTCAACTGACAGTAGGCTTAGAAGGTGCTTTGTGAAATGGTGGCATGTTGCTCCTATGTTAGGTCATGGAACCATGTGTTGTTTGAGGAGGAATCATTGAGATTTGCTAGTTTAAATGTGGGTTTGGAATAATGCAAATATTAATATCTAGTATTAATGATGTTTTCATTTTTATGTTATTTTGATTAAATGGTAATAGTTTTTTTATTATATTTTGAAGAGTCAATATTATGCTACTATTTTTGGTTAAGAAAAGACAATGTTATAATGTTAAACTGGCTTTCAAAAATAGTATTATTATGTTCCTTCATGAGAGATGTGCAACTTGTATCATGTTACACCTCAGTGCTTAGCAAGTTATTTAGTTGTTCTAATATATAAAAAAAAATGGTTGTGTTTTTCTAGCAAAAAATTATGGGCATGACACTTGGTATCAAAGCCTAGGTTACAATGTTGGGTACTCTAGGAATAAGATGGGTCTTAGCTAATGTGTATGTGTAGTCGTCAAGTGAATCTCATTGCAACAATTGAGTTCCAAAATATCTCCAACCTAATAAATTTTGAGAATCTATCTTGTGTGGAAACAGTGGGATCTAATTTAAATTAACCATCTTTATTAAAATCTATGAAGGTATGTGTTAGCCAAACATTAACCCTTTTAGGTATTAATTAATGATAAGTGTTATCAAACCTATCACCTTTTGACACTTCCTCTCCTTGAACTTTAAGAGGGTAGATGATTATTTTTAAATTTGGTTATTAGGGATTTTAATGAATTAGCAAGAAATAATATAAATCACCTTTATATTTGTGATTAAAGGAACCTGACCTTTTACACTTGAAAAGACATTAGTGATGTCGAAAGAGAAGCTAAATTATTGTGCATAGTAAAAAACAACCTTAAATAATTAAACAAATTATTGTTGATTGTATAGTTTAAATTTAGAAAATAAATCATTTTGTTCAAGCTTAGAAATGCAAGGGAGTGTTTAGAGACTATTTATTGATTCCTCATAGTGAACCTTAGACAGGGTTTAAAATTGAAAATTATAGTTAAGTTTAATCGAGAAAGATGAAGATGGGGTAATTGTCTAAATTTGAGGCAACACAATTAAGAAATATTAGCTCAAACTACGAAGGTTGTGCTAGAAGAATTTTCTAAAATATCCTCAAGTAACCTTAAAATGAAGGATTGATTTAACTATAAATACGCCTAGCATATCGCAAACCCTGGTTGTTAGAGTAAGCTCTCCCTATGTTTTGCTTATGAATAAACTATAAAATGTACCATTCTAGAACCATCATAACTCTCAACATGTGTGCATTTGAAAACACCTCTAGTGTTAATTAGAGAATGGGTAAAGAGAAAATTGAGGATATAACTTTGGAAGCATATAATCTTTTTTTTATAAATACAACTTGATGAGGGCCAAGCCGCCTGAAACCACACAAGTCACAATTATAGATACCAACACAAAAGATGTGAGACAGAAAAATAACCCACTTTCAATTATCTTCAAATAATGAAATTACAGATTCAACATTTACATGCTACAGCCTCATCGGCTTGATTCATTATAAAAAAATCAACTTTGAAAAGAAAATATATTATTCAGAGCCACAATCTACACTATTGGAGCCACCTTCTACAACCCCCACTTAACCCTTTTCATTTTTTCCAATAACCGCCCTAGAATGGTCTAGAAAGCTCAAATTTCCCTTTTGTTTTGGTGCCAAAAGTCTCGTCATTTTATTTATGGCCTAGGAAGAATTTTTAATAAAATTCACTTTTTAGAGTCCACCAACTTCGCGGGGCCATAACTTTTGATTCAGGTGTCTGATTTGCTAGTATTGCATATCATTGGAAAGCTCTCAACGAGCTATACTATCCATAAACCTACCTACGGTTGGTTTGGCCACTTTTTGAGTTATTTCAGGGCATCTAAAGTTTTATATCTGAATTTGAAGCTACATTGGAGAATTTTCTCAAGACGAAAACTCTAAATTCTCCCAAACTGTGTAGGGTATTTAGGTGATTCTTTTGTGACTGGAATTTTTTTTTAGCTTTGTTCCTTCAAGTAAATTTTTGAGTCCATACAAGCCTGTTTAGGCTAACTTACTAAAAATAGTAAGTGCCTGGTTTTTGCTATTTTTGATGTTTGATTGTCTTACACCCCTTAAGTTCCATCATGGGACTCAAAACAACTAAATAAAGTAAAGAAAATATTTTTTTTGGGTGATGCAAGATTGCCCTACACCATTGGATGCCCCTACATTAAACACCCAGGGTAATTTGAAAAATGACCCTGTCACTTCTCAAGAGTTACAAGGAAACCAAGACGGTTAACCTCAGCCTTAGACAACCATGATGAATCTTCAACATGCCTTCCTTTCCATTTAACCGTATATTCTTCATACTGCCTATTCCTTGTACTCATGCCCACACGGCTATCCAAGATTTCTTCTCTCTTCCTTGTTTGAAGTAGGTGCTGGAATTTTCCACTGTTCTTTTATCATCCCCTCCTCTATACCACCTTCATGATACTCTGTCAAATCAACAATGTTGAAAATAGGATAAATGTTTATTCCACTAGGCAACTCTACCTCATAAGCATTTCCTGAATCATGCTTCTTCAGGATCTTGCATGGTCCAAACTTATTCATCGTTAACTTGTTGTAAGTACCAATTGGAAACCTTTCTTTTCACAAATGAACCATGAATTCATCTCCTACTTCGAACTCCTTATACCACATTTTTTGATCTACTTATGCCTTATATTTTGAGTTCATCTTATTGATATGTTTCTTCAACTCTTCATTCAAATTCTTTAGGTGCTCAGCAAAATCTTTAGCCTTAGCACTACTCTTCTCCATGTTATCCATCTTTCTCAGTTTAGAAGAAGTTCTTAGATTGCTCCCATACACAATCTGAAATGGTGACTTACTAGTGCTCCTATTGATAGAACTATTATAAGAAAAGTATGCCTGTGGTATGATCAAATCCCATCCCTTAGGCTTTTCTCCTACTAAGCATCTTAGCAGGTTACCTAAACTCCTATTCACCACCTATTTATGTCCATCAATCTATGGATGGTGTGTAGAACTAAATTTCAAATATGTCTTCAACCTTCCATAATATCCTCCATAAATTGCCAACAAATTTGGTATCTCTGTTTGAAACTATACTTTTTGGTAGACCATGTAGTCTCACCACCTCTCTAAAAAACAACTCTGCAACATAAACAACATCACTAGTCTTATGACACAGAATGAAATGTGCCATCTTTGAAAATCTATCCACCACCACAAATATGGAATCACGCCCTCTCTGTTTCCTTGGCAATCCAAGAACAAAATCCATGCTAATATCCTCCCATGGCCTCTCAGGTACAGGTAATGGCTGATACAATCCAATATTTTGACTTGTTCCTTTCACCATCTGACATACTCTACAACTTTGTACATACTTCTTCACATCTTGTTGTAATTATGGCCAATAATAATTCTCACTGACAAGAGAAATGTTCTTATCTCGACCAAAATTTCCAACCAATCCTCCACTATGCTCTCCTTGATTAGATTCTCTCTCATAGAACTCCTTGGAATGCACAATTGGCTTCCTCTAAACAACATCCCATCTTGGATTAAGAAACCCAACCATCTTGTCCTATCCAATGTAACAGGTTCCAAATAAGCATTCCAAGCTTCTGCAAAGTCTAGATCTTCAAGATACAAACTCTTGAGTTCATTGAACCGAACAACCTCTATATTCATCTCTATCAAAAAAAATTCCTTCTCCTCAAGGCATCTGCAACTCTGTTTGACCTTCCACTCCTATGCTTCAAAACAAAAAGTATAACTCTACAAAAACTCAACTCATTTTAAGTGTCTTTGATTTAACTTTCCTTGACTATTGAGATACTACAAAGCCTGGTGATCGGTATATAAAACAAATTCTTTTAGCAACAAATAGTGTCTCCATTTCTTCAAAGCCTAAAAAATTATTGATCATAGATATAATATTTCTTCTTAGCATCATTCAACTTCTCACTAAAATAGGCAATAGGCTTACCTTCCTGACTCAAAACAACTCCTATGGAAATGCCACTAGCATTACAATCTACCTGAAAGACCTTATTGAAATCTAGAAGTGCCAAAACATGTTGTTTTGTAACTTTCTTCTTCAACATATCAAAACTTTTGGCTGCTCCTGTAGTCCACTTAAACTATTTTCTATCCACTCTCATTGCTTTAGTTAGAGGTGCACAAACACTACTAAAATTCTTAATAAACTTTCTATAAAAACTTTCCAAACCATGAAATGATCTTACCTCTATAACACTCCTTGGGGTAGGCCATTCAATGATAGCTCACCTTCTCTAGATCCATTTTAAGACCCTCTGCTAAGACAACAAATCCCAGATACACCAATTCCCTTTTCACAAAACTACATTTCTTCAAATTAATCAACAACTTGTCCTCCCTTAGCTTCTCAAAAAATTTCCGGATATGCATCAGGTGCTCCTCCAATGTCTTACTGAAAATCAGAATTTCATCCAAATAAATAATAACAAATTTTCCTATTTTTTTTCAATACCTCATTCATAATCCGCATAAGTGTGCTCGATGCATTGGTTAGCCCAAAAGGCATGACTAACCACTCATACAAGCCTTCCTTGGTTTTGAAGGTCGTCTTCCATTCATCTCCTTCTCTAATCCAAATCTGGTGATATCTGCTCTTCAAATCTATCTTCGTGAAGTACTCAACTCCATTCAAACAATCCATAATGTCATCCATTCTTGGCAAGGGAAATCTATACTTGATGGCGATCTTGTTGATGGCTCTAGAATCTATACACATTTTTCATTCCCCATCCTTCTTTGGTGATAGTACTACAAGTACTGCACATGGACTCAAACTCTCCCTGATTAATCACTTCCACAAAACTCTTGCCTTGTCTATTCAACTCTTCACTCTCTATTGGAGTCATACGATGAGTTGCCTTATTCGGAAAACTGACTCCAGGAATCATGTCCATCTGATGACTAATCTTTCTTACTGGAGGAAAACCTTTAGGTATATTATCAGAAACAATTTCTTGAAACTAATTCAACAAATCTAAAACCTCTACTAGTACCTCATCAGTATCTTCTTTGTCAATTCTAGGGATCAATGCAAAACACATATGCTCGTGCCTCATACCTTCTAGGAAATTTCTTCCATTAACCAAACAAATTCTTGCATTACTACGTACCTTTTCCTCTACCTCTTTCAAGGGGTTCAACTTATGACGAACTCCATCCTTTGTCAAAGAATAGGTGTTGGCATGTCCATCATGTACTTCTTGCTAATCAAACTGTCATGGTCTGCCTAACAACATATGACACACATCCATAGGCATAATATCACACAATACCTCATCATGGTAATTTCCAATCTTGAACTTTACCAGAAATTGTTCATTTACCAAAGATTTATGGTCCTTCTGCAACCAAGCAATCCGATACAAATTTAGATGCCTTCTCTCCAATTGCAACTTACTAACCATCTCTTCTGAAACAAGGTTATCATTACTACCTCCATCAATAATAAAATTACATACTTTACCTTCACACTTACATCTGGTGCGAAACAAATTCTTCCTTTGAGTTGGATCCTTCTCCTCATTCAATAAGGATCTTCTAGTAACAAGAACCTCTCCTCTTTCTGTATCCTCAGAATGTGAAGACTCAACATCTTCATCTACATGTGCAACTTGTGCATTACCCTCAGGTATTCTATTTGTCCTTCCTTGATGTTGAGGACACTCATAGGCTCTATGTCCTTCTCCACACTGGAAACAGGTTCCACAAAATCCTCCTCTTCTTGTTCCTTGTCTAGATCTTCCTCTTCCTCTTTGGTCTCCATTATTCTAATCATGAGGATGGTAGGTGTTATCTCCTTTTTGGTTTTGCCTACTACTAGAGCCTTCACCCTTCTTTTGGTCTTCAATTCAACCTCCATATGACTATCCACCGGTCTTTCCTCCACAACCTCCACCTCGTTGTTTATTCTCAAACCTCTTGTTTATCCATTCTTCAACCTTTAGAGAAAATTGATAAATGTCCTCAATGGTGGTCATTCTTACCAGTGCCAGTTCTTCTTGTATGCTTGACTTCAACCTGTTAATATAATGAGCAACTTTCTCTTTATTCGCCTCAGAATGTCCTGTCTGAATCAGGACCTTGTGAAATTCCTCTATTTATTCTTTCACCATCCTTGTTCCTTGCCTCAAGCTCTACATCTTCTTGAGCAACTCTAATTTGTAATCGACTGGAATAAATTGTTTCTTCAATTTTGACACCATCATGTCCCATCTAGAAATTCTATCATTTCCTTGTCTTCCTCTTTCTAGTTGGACTTCTTTCCACCATATACTTGCATGTCCCTTTAGCTTTTTCTTTGAAAAATTTACTCTGTGAGGGTCTTCAATCTCCTCAAACTCAAAAAATTCCTCCATGTCATTAATCCAATCGATCAAATTCTTTAGGATTCAAGCTTCCACTAAATTTGAAACCTCCATTTTGGGTCTCTTTCCAATACTTGATATTGCTCTTAGCAATCTAACTTATACTAGATCCATTTGGTTCTCTTCTTCCTCTTCTATTTCCTTTTCAGTTTCATCTTCGTTGGTATCTCTGTCTCATTGCAAATCTCTTCTTTGAACCTCTTGCTACAAGGTTTCTAATTGCCTTCTAAGGGCTCTGATTTCATCTCTAGGTGGATCTCTTCCTCCATCACCTTGGCCTCTACCTCTGCCATGCTAGGCAAGTCTTGGAGGCATCTTTAACTCAACCCACACTCATAGGTCTTGTTGCAGCTACCTCACGTTTGATGCTCTGTTACAGGCTCAAGAACTCCTACTCTGGTACCACTTGATGAGGGCCAGGCCACCTGAAACCACACAACTCCCACTAATAGATACCAACACAGAAGATGGGAGACAGAAAAATAATCCACTTTCAATTATTTTCAAATAATGAAATTATAGATTCAAAACTTACATGCTATAGCCTCATGGGCTTGATTCATTACAACAAAATCAACTCTGAAAAGAAAATCTATTATTCAGAGCCACAATCTGCACTATTGGAGCCACCTTCTACAACCCCCACTTAACCCTTTTTATTTTTTCCAATGACTACCCTAGAATGTTCTAGAAAGTTCAAATTTCCCTTTTGTTTTGGCGCCAAAAGTCTCTCCATTTGACTTTTGGCCTAGGAAGAAATTTTAATGAAATTCACTTTTTAGAGGACCAACTTCACGGGGCCATAACTTTTTATCCGAGTGTTCAATTTGCTATTATTGCATATCGTTGGAAAGCTCTTGATGAACTCTACAACACATGAACCACTTACGGTTGATTTGACCACTTTTTGAGTTATTTCAGGGCCTCTAAAGTTTTATATCTGAATTTGAAGTTGCATTGGAGAAATTTCCTTGGACGGAAACTTTAATTTCTCCCAAACCGTGCATGGTATTGAGGTGACTCTTTTGCGACCGGAATTTTTTTTCAGCTCTACTCCTTCGGTTAAATTTTTATGTCCATATGAGCCCATTTAGGCCAACTTACTAAAAATAGTAAGTGCCTGGTTTTCGCTATTTTTTACGCCCGGCTGTCTTACACCCGTTAAGTGCCATCATGAGACTCAAAACAACTAAAGAAAATAAAGAAAACATTTTTTTGGGTGATACAAGATTGCCCTACACTGCTAGATGCTCCTACATCACAACTTAAGGGTGTGTTAGAATCAATCTTGTGCTGGTACCATGAACATTAGTAAATTCATAAGCCTCCTAAAACTTATTCAAACCATGATTCAACATAAGAAAGAGTTTTTCTATCGAATGTTGGAGACCTTATAAGGTGAATCAATTTATGATTGGTAGATAAGATAGCATGATTAAGGACATCAACTAATGAGCTAGCCTTTCTTTGTGCCAAAATTTCAACTTAAAAGAGTAGTCAAAATTAAATTTTACCTTGTATTAAATGATAAAAATTTAAAGATAATTAAGCACTTTTGCAAGTAAACTTAATGTAACTATAACGACTACCAAACTCTTATTTCCTATTGTTTAAAGATTAAATAGAAAACAAAGAAAAACATAATTTCTATGATTCTAGTCAAAGGTGAAGACATAGATGGATACACTTAAGGTAAGATTCTTAAGTACAAATGAATACGGTATTTAATTCACCCCCTTATAATAATTAAACATAGGAATATTTGTGAAGAGATCTTTTCAAAATGATAGTTTAGAGTTAAAACATTATCTAGAACTCATGTTATTACTACTTCCTTACTAATGAGTTCGGAACTAGAGACTTGTTGTTGCCCAAATAAGAAAGGACACATGCCATAAATAGGAAGTAATAACACATTCAATTGCTTGTTGACCTTGAGGGTTGTGTGCATGTCATAAGAACTGAATAATCAATTCTATGAATTTATAAATTGAATAGTGAATTAGGTGTGTTTCATAGTATATTAAGGAATTAAAAAGTTAAACTATATAGATAAGTGAACTAAATTAAAAATTACAAAAATTTTAACTCATGTTGTGCATTCTATACCATTAACTATATGTAACCTTTGAGGGAAAAACATATACACTCAAATGTAAAGGAGAAAATTTAAAGGTAGATAAAACTTTCAAAGAATTTTACACGTGGTGCATCTTTATGAGGATAGATAGAACTACGATTGTAAAAAAATAAAAAAGTAAAAATTATGATTATAATATGTGATTAAATGGTTCAACCCTCAATAGCGAAATGTAAGACTTGTAAAAGAATATTAATGAGTTGTGAGAATTACTATTCCATGATTTTTCATGTGATACTGTAATGTTTCAAATGAAAATGATTGACTATCTTCCTTATTAAGTAGGAAATCTCCTTTAACATGTTGAGAAATATAGTGAAATCACCCAAACTGAATCGTCAATGAACATAACAAACATAGTTGAATTAAAAAAAGGGAAGAATGGTATGGATAAAAATAGAAAAAAAATAATCTTGATCATAAATGTGATGTTAGTAGGATGAGAAGTGTGATGTACCATGTATTGTTAATTGTAAGAAAACTAAGTATTACCTAGATTGCAATTGTGAATTATATGGAAATTTATATTACAAGTATGCAAAGGATAGATGTTAACAAAAGAATAAACAAAGTGAACATTGTGTAAAGAAAATAAAATATGTATGTGCTAATAGTGTGGTGAACTATGTATTGTTAAGCTATAGTTGCACATCTTCTAGTGGTTTCTTGTACTCATGCAAAGTTAGTAGATGTTTCCAAGATTGAGACGAGAAGTGAATACTATCTAAAGAAAATAGAATGTGTTTAAGTGTATTGCCCTTGTTCTATAATATGGGGAATTTTGTGAAGCGAATTGTGTTATGACCTATGAAGTGAAGAACCAGTAAATGTGTTGTTACCCAAGTATAAGATACTAGGTATCTAACTTGGGATAAGGGTGAGAGACATCAAGTATGATCCCTTATGTGTACCCTTTGTGATGACCCTTTGTGTAAGTTAGTTAATTGTGGAATAATAAGAACATGATATGTGTACATGTGTGTCTACTAAATTAAATGTGAAGTAATTATTTAAGTCTTGTTTGTATGTTAAATGTGTACCCCTAGCATATGGCTCTCCTACGAGATTGAGATTCATGATAGCATAAATAGGGGTTGAGGGGTGAGAGAACCCCAAGTGGGAACTCTATGGTTTTCCATGGATGTGTTCCTAACCTACTCACACACATGAGAACCATGCTTGTTGGTTCATTGTGCAAACCCACTCCTTGGTGTCTATAACCCATGGGTAAAGGATGGAATTACTTGGGCCATATTGATCATAAATTTTGCATAATATTGCATGCTATTATACTTATGTGGTTAGAGAACCACCATTCCCCTCCTCCCCTTAGGTGGCTTTATCAAAGTCACGCTGTGCTCGTAATGTGAAAGTTTTGTTGTTATTAGAAATTTCTTAATTGTTTTATTTTATTTTATGCTATCAGTGTTAAATTCTACATTTCTTTTATTGGGGCTATTTATCCATTCGAAAGATGTTGTAAACCATTGCCTCAAGGACATATTTAATTTCTATTTTTGAATTAAGATTGGAATGTTGAAATGTAGTTGTAACTGATATTTATTTAGTTTTCCTCTTGAATTTATAATTTTCTATGATTTATTGAAAATTTAGTTTATGATTTTATATTACTCAGTTTGAGGCTTCTTATTATTTTGCTAACAAATAGCAAGTGTGGTGTAATGTGATGACTATATAACTGCCATATCCCGAGGATTCCATGACAGGTTGTATAGGGGAGTAGACACATTGGAGAATTATGAATTATTTGAAAGGGGTTGCAAATGGGACCAGTATGGGACTATTGGATGTTGTGGTTGTGTTGCTGATATGTGGTTGGCATTGATGTCAACACTATTAGCATTGTTGTAGTGAAGGTTGTATATGTCGAGGATATTGAGAAAATTGTTAAAGAGAAAGTTGTAGGTTTCCAGTGGAACAGTGAAGGTCATGAAGGTGTCTTGCTTAGTACATTGAAGATCAGTTGTTGTGGACTAAATGGTTTATTTATGAGAGTATCTAGTTTATCCATCGAAAGTTTCAAAGGTCCATGTGAATATTTGATCGTGTTATGAATAGTTGTGTTCTGACAGTGTTTTTGTTGTTTCAGTTAGTATTCCTAATTGAAGTTTATTTGATTCTAGTAGTTTCTATTGTGTGGATGCTTATCTGTTAGTTTGTGATGCTTGTGGATGCTTCTAGATCATTCTCTATATTTGTTGCACATCCATATTGATCAGTGTGCTCGTGGTCGAAGATTTTTCTCATGTGTGTTCAGGTTTTCATGTTATTGGCTAACATGATGGTTGTAACGTGTTGCGGATCCTTGGAAATTAAAATTTAAACATTTGACATGCTTGAGGATGTTGTTTTGTGCTACATCATAATATTGGCCGATGGTGTATGATTAGCATTAAAAATTTATTTGTAAGTTTGGGCCGACATTGTAAATGTGTTTTATACTTTTGGCCAACAAAGTTGTTGATGTAATTCCATGTTGCGGATATATATGTGAGTGATTTTTTGTGTGAAGTTAGTGTGTATGAAGTGAATAAAATCCAAAGAAAGAGAAAGTGTGTGAATATTGATCTATTCATTCGATTGCAGAGTAGAGTGTGAAGAAGTTTGAGCAAACTGTGAAGAAGGTTTTTTGTGCTTAACTGGAACTATAATTAGGATTTTGTAGAAGCTATTTTCTTAGTTCATACCCTGCAGATCTATTTTGAATTATTGTGTATTCTTTGGGCAGTGAGCCCTCTTGTATTTGAGCAATGAGCTCTAGGTA
The DNA here is from genome assembly GCA_007258455.2 of Sequoia sempervirens. NCBI lineage: Eukaryota > Viridiplantae > Streptophyta > Pinopsida > Cupressales > Cupressaceae > Sequoia > Sequoia sempervirens. The sequence goes on along the minus strand of VDFB02058242.1, from coordinate 650,961,451 downwards.
GTGTGCATGAATGCATGTGTATTCCCATTATTTTTCATTATACTTTTAACAAGGTATAATATTGTGGACTAAGATCCACCGTGGTTTTTCCCATAAAAGGGTTTCCACATAAAAAAATCTTGGTGTTCTTTGTGCTTCTAATGTGTTGATTGTTTTTGTTTTATTGTTCTTTCATCAGATTTGAGATTAAGTGAAGTTAAGTTTGAAAAGTTTAAATATTCTGTGACAACTGATTCACCCCCCCTCTCAGTTTTTTGTCCTTGTTTTTCCAACAATTGGTATCAGAGTAGGTTCCTCTAAAGAATTTTAAAAGATTGAGGTGATTCGAGATGGCATCATACAAGAAGGAAAGTCTTAGATTTGATGGAACAAACTACTCACTATGGAAAACCAGGATGGATTGTCATTTCAGGTGTATTGGTGAACCCTTCTGGAAGATTACAAAGAATAGATATGTTATTCCTCAGAATGGTCCTTCCACTCCTGATGAGGTTAAAGAGGCTGAGAATAACATCAGGGCTATTGAAGCTTTGTTGAGTGCTCTGACAGATATGGAAATGACAAATGTGATGGGTCTGAAGATAGCTCATGAGATTTGGATGAAGTTGGAAACTTTTTATGAAGGAGATGCACATGTGAAGATCGCCAAGCTACATAGTTTGAAAGGAAAGTATGAAAATTTGAAGACAGGTGAAGATGAAAATATTTCTTCTTTTATGCAAAGAGTAAATGAACTAGTGATGGGTATTAAATGTGTTGGTGGTATCCTGGAAGAGGAAGAAATTGTAGGTAAAGTGCTCAGATCATTGCCTCCCTCTTGTTATGCCTTGCATAACCATCCCCATTTTATTCTCGAACAAAATGGGTCCCCCTTTCTTTTTCCTTTCTTGGCCTCTGTTATTTGCTTTCCTCTTGGGAGTGCTTTTGTTTTCTTCCTGATTTGTCTCTTGTTCTGATCTAATTCTGGTCCTGTCTTAGCCTTAGTTGGTTTTCTTCTTGCTAGGAATTCAATGAAATAATTATAAGCAATGGTGGATTTATTATAATATACCTTATGTGCTTCTGAGGACTAATGGATATTTTGTTTCACAGGATTGGATCATGCACATAATGATATTTTCCAAGGGAGTTTAGTTGGAGTGCATTCCTCAGTCTTGTTGGCCACAATTTTCCTCTAAGAAGAAAGTCAGCAAGACCTTGCAGATGTCTTGTCGACTACCAGTGCATTCTATCAATATGCATTTGTGTTCTCATTTCAGCAAGATCATAGAGAGGTCACGGTGATCGGAGTTTGCATGTGGATTCCTATCAGCAAGACATCGACCATCTTCCCGGTGACTAAGAGTTTCCCATTGGCATAAAATTCTCCTTCAGAGAAAGGTCTTGGCGAGATCTAGAAGTCTTACCGACCAGCGAAAGGGGGATCCATATATCGGCAGGAGGATCTCTCTTCGCCATGAAGTCTCGGCAAATTCACAATGTCTCACCGACTGCCACACAACGAGCAAACACTTTGGCAAGAGTACTTTCTTTGGTGTATAGTCTTGCCAAATGCTTGAAGTCTTGCCGACCACCGATAAAGGGTGTGCATCTCAATGAGAGACTTTCGCTTCGAGAGGATGTCTTGGCAAGTGCGTCGGGTTTCGCCAACATGGCATAAAAGTAGGTCTATCGGTATGATTGCGGAGAAGTCTTGCTGAAATGAGAAGATCGACAAAACGGTGTGGTTTCAGCATAATGTCTGGCTGAAGAAATGTGGTCTCAGCAACATGAAGTAAAGTGGTATCAACGAAATAGAGTGGCTTCAGCAAGAAGTCTCCCCGATAGAGATGTCTCACCGAAAGGAAAGAGGGAATCGGGTTTGGAGAAGCAAAGATGGACTCAAGGAGATGTCTCCCCGAGTGCGATGGTCTCGCCAAGATAGACGGGCTTCAGAGAAAGGTCTCAGTGAAATGTAGGAGTCTCGGTGACAAGACATGAGTTTTGGGAAAAAGTCTCCCCGACCTGGGTGTGCTCGCCGAGAGGACTTCACCATGTGGTCTTGTCGATATTCCAAAGTCTTGCCGATGGTGGTGGATTCACAAATGAAGAAGGATATCGGTATGATCAATAAGAACTCGGCATAACCTCTTGTCGATTCAACAGGGTCTAGCCGAAATGAAACAAAATTACTGGATGATCTAGGGCTCAGTGTAATGTCTCACCAACTCGTGATGGTCACACTGAGACAAAAGGGGCTCAAGCTCAAAGAGAATAGAAGGAAGTCAGAGAGACACCAAACAAATGAAGAGACTTCGCTATGAGGTCACAATGACAAGCGATAGTCTTACTGACATGCCGAAGCTCGCTAAAAGATAATTTGCGTCTTCTCCAAGAGGTCTCAGCGACTATGAAGGGTCACACCAATAGGATTTCCCCTAGAGGAGAGAAAGATGTGTGCTAGGAGGTCTGGCCGACATCGAGGAGTCTTGCCGATAGGTATTGTGAGCTTGGTGTGACTTTTGAAGCTCGCTGAAGGGTCTCATCGACCGGTCCATGCAATGTAGATAACTGTTATGAGACAAAATCACATCGGGGAGACACCAAAGGTGTCTCACAGACATGCGATGTCGTGCGAACTACTTTTGACCGCCTGAGTAGCTCGCATGGTGTATGCCTGACCAATCAAAAGAAACTAAAAGAGTGATTCATTGGCCTAGTTTGACTAATTGACTATTCCTGTGAATGAAATCTGCAGAATGCAAGTGGGATGGATTCCTTCTGAGATCAAAGCGATGGCTCAGTTCAGAAATAGTGAAGGTCTAGAACATGAAGGAAGCCAAAGGAAGGCAAAAATTGTGACTCACATGGACAGTTGTAGTGACCATCAGCAGAGGAAGATTAGTATTAATGGTGATATTCTGAAGCATTCAAGGTGACCTCGGTGGAGTTCAAAGGTGGACACAAAGGCCTGAAGTTAATGATGCTGCCACAAAAGATTTACAGATCATTCCCCTAACAATATTTCATTAGCATGGATAGTAGGGCTTCACATTAAATGTGGCATTGACTCTCTTCAGAAAAAGATCTGAGAGCTGACTCTCCTGGGGGCAGATATTTTGTAAACCCTAATGCAGGGGGACAACGCATTCTTTTTTTGGTACACACTATGTATATATATGAAATTCTTGCCTCTTTATAGAGGTTGGAAGGATTAAGGAGAAAAAGATGTTAGAATTTCTAAGGTCATACAATTAAGGTTAGAACTAAAATAGGTTAGAAGCTAAGAGCAGCAATAGAGTAGGAATTTTTTGAAACAGGAGGAAATAGAACTGCATCCTGATTCTTTGTAATAGGAGCTTCTTTTGTTTTCTTAGTTAGTAGTTAGATTCAATAGGAACCAGTAATGTATTTTCAAAGTTCTCTTAGTGCAAATGGAAACAATTTGGAGTCACAGATTCTCTGTACACTTGTGATTGTGCCAGCTTTGTAAACATTGCTTATCTGTTTTCATTAGCAGTAGAAGTAGTCAGATTTAATCTACTTCATATTGTGTTTCAGGGTGGTATTTTTTTTTATGTTAATCATCTGATTTGTGAAGCCTTTGAGGAATGAAATGTTATTTTGTGTTTTATTTAAATATTAAATTCAAATATATTATTTGAATTAGCACTATGAATGAAAGAGGTTGTGTGTCAATCACAAGTTTACTTTGTTCTGCAGTTTAAGTTAACAAACTCCTTGAAAGGATAACAAATTTGGTTAAGTTAAAAGAATTATCATTCTTTCTACCCCAAAGCCCTGATCTATCTTTTGTTATTTCTTTAAAACCCCCAGTTAGAGTAGGTTTAAATTCATGTCTGATCTTAGAACAATCTAGAAGCTCACACCAGCAGGCCCCTTGAACATTAATGTTACATTGACCACTGAGGGACATCAGCACAGTTGAGAACCAACTACAAAGACCTTGGGAGCTAAGACATCCATGTGTTGTCTTTCTCTTTTAGGAGAAGCAGAATAGAAATATTCTATTTGCATGTTGCTGTGCCAAAGGGATCGTCAACAGGAACTGACACTAGAAGGAGGGCCTATAAGAGAAAATTGGAAAAAATCGGGTTCTCCACCCCAGAAAGGCCCCACAAAGTTCTTTGATCAACTAAAAATCCATCACCTTTCGTAGAACTCAAGACCCCAATAAAGCACAAGAGTCATAAGACTGGCTTAACTATCATACCACCCTTATCAGCTCTGCTCACTCCACCAGGATTTTCACCAATACCTTAGTGGATACCTATCAATCCACCATCTTGTCCATCTCAATCATCATCACAGCTGGTTCAACCCATACAACAACTAGCTCAACCACCACTCCCACCAATGGCATTCTTTCAGAATAATCCCTCTCCATTGGGGACTATTCCTAGAGGTTTTCACGATATGCCCAAGAACCTTGAGAAATTTACCCTAAGTATATTCATGGTGAGTCAAGGAGTGTTGAAGAGCACATACAAGCTTTCAATGATGCTTGTACTAGAGCTTAGATAGCCCATCATGATGTAGTTTGTAGGTTATTCCCTTACTCCTTGGGGGATATGGCTTACAATTGGTACCTTAATCTTCCTCAAGGTTCCATTCTGACCTGGACACATTTGGAAAATGATTTCATTAACCAGTTCAGGGTTTATGTGGACCCATCTCTTCTATATCACCAATTTGCTACCATGAGAAAGGAACCAGGTGAGTCCTTACCCTTGTTCAATACCAGATTTCAAAGGATGTACATGAGGTTGCAAGACCCCTATCTAGTTACTGAGAACAGTTCCATTCAAGCTTACTTCAGAGTTATAGACCCCTTGCTTGGCATGTTCTTGCAAAGGACCTATCAACTAGGTGATATCGATTCTCTATCCAAAGTCTATCATCTAGCTATTAAGCTGCAGCAACAAATCAATTCTCAACAAGGAAGCCTAGGAGTAGGTTTCCCTTCAATAGGATATCAGATGCATAGCCCAACTCCTCTATTCAATATTGTCCTGGGAATGTCTCCTTCCCATTATGGGCCTATGTCTGAATTACAAACTCAACAACCTATCCCATTCTTTGCTACTAGAAATTTTGATCCCTTTCAACAATCATAGCTTCCTCAAAGTTCCCACGGTCATCATAACCAAATTGGAACACCAGATCATGGTGGTCAGCCACCTGTTGCTAAGAGTGTGGAAAGTGAAAAGACAATCCAACTTATGAATGAGGTAGAGACCTTGAAGAAAATGCTTTCTCAAGTTACAAATGACATGGCTCAACTTCGATTGAACCCCTCCCAAACCAAGGTAGCTACCCTAGTCAAAACAACAACAATCAGGGTAATTATCAAAACCATAATAATTACAACCAAAGAGGTTCTCAGGGAAAAAACTCCTCTAATCAAAGATATCAAAATCAAAATAGAGGGTATAATAAAAAGCCAAGTAACAACAGGCAGTGGAATACAGGGCCCAATAATGGTGGAGTTTCTCATAACTATAAAGAAAATGAGGAAAGATCACATAATGCAAACGTGGCCGACCTCAACTTTATGACCAATTGGTGCAGGCTGCATGATACTGTGACCCATTCTGAGGTAAACTTCCCTCAGATGGAGAAAGTTGTCAAGATGGCACACGAAGATGCCCACACATTTCAGGGGAATTCAAACAAAGGAGGTGACTCAGTGGATACTGCAATGGCTTATGATCTCTTTGAAGAAGAGCCCTCATTTCCAATGCAAAGTGAGAATGAACCAGAGGAAGACATGTATGATGCCCAATCTTTTCAAATGAAAGGAGGACACTTCCTGAGAAATCAAAGTAAAGGCCCATTTACTACATCAGCCCCTCCTAACCACATGGTGCCTCCAAATCAAAGTGCTGACAACAATCCTCCTCCACCAAAAGGCCCACCTGATTTCCATAACAAGGGTAATTCCCTTGGTGTTTTCAAAGGTGTTGCTAGTTGTAATAAAAAATTTGATATTGTTTCTGAGATGCAGAGACAAAAAAATTCTTTGTCCTATTTTTACATCTTAAAGTGGTGCCTTGCTCAAAGGGAGATAGTGCTGAAAGCCTTGGAGCAAGCCGATAAATCAAAAGGAAAGAACAAGGTCACATCTGATGGGACATGAATGCAACCTTGTACAGAAACAAGGTAGGTACTCCACCATTTCTTTTGAGTTTAAGAATTTGTGGGAAGAACCTACACAATTGTCTATTGGATTCAGGAGCTTCAGGAAATGTTATGTCGTTTTCCATATGTAAGAAGTTGGGATTGAACCCCATTCAGAAAAAGAAGAAGGTTATTTAACTTGACAAGACAAAGGTTAATGTGGTCGGGGAATTAAGAAACATACATGTGCAAGTAGGGTCAGATCCTAGGATTCTAACCTGTTGGATCTCAGTTGTGTTTATGGTTTGTCCTTGATGACAAAATCTCTTTCAGTTGGTTTCCTTGTTAGGATGGTTCTTTTTGCATATCACAGGTATTGGTTGTTTCTCATTCGGGCTTACACATATCGGCATGAGTATGGCAAGGTCTCCCCGATCCACTTTGAAATGTCTGTGTTTCCTATCGACAAGACATTTCTAATGTCATGTCGATTGAATTTAGCATATAGGCTGCTTTTAGCGTAACAATCCCATTGTCTTGGTGACACTGGAAAGATCTATTGGCATGACTTGTGTTCACCGCTGAGAGGTCTTACCGAATGAGTTGGGTCTCACCGACTAACTCATAAGGTGGTTGATCGGCGTAAGAAATCCCTATCGGCATGTTGTCTCATCGAGCGTTTTGTGTCTTGGCGACTGGATCAAGAAAGTTTTTTTTTCAGCAAGACTTGTCTTTTGTTTCGGTGACTAAAAGTGATCTCTATCGGCATATGTTATTCTATCGATATGTGGTCTCAGTGATATTTGTATTTCACACCGATCAGAGATTTAATGGAAACTCATCGGAAAGAGCTTAAGGCTTCGGCATGAGGTTATAACGAATATGCAATGTCACACTGACCGGTGGTGGATGGATGTGTATCGGAAAGAGTTTTGCTTCGGTGGAATGTCATAGAAAACTCTTTGGTCTTTTCGAATAAGTCTTATGAAGTGCATTCGGTGAGATATTGGCATTGTCTTAGTGACTCAGTGAATAAAGTTTCTTTTCGGTATGACAGAGTAGGTTGTAGGTTACAGTGACTCATAAGAATTGAAAAGTATTTTTGGTGAGACTCTTTCATCAATGTGAGGTCATGGCGAGGATGGTGTGTCTTGTCGACAAAGTCAAATGAATGACTTTCGGTATAACAAAGTTGATCTCTATGATGTCTCTCTGATATCAAAAGCTATGCAATAGTGAATGATGGTTTCATTTCGGTGAGAGAACATTTTTGTCTCATCGACCAGAAGGATGTTATGAGCTCTCGGCATGACATTATGTATTTGATATGACTTCTCCTGACCCTGATGGGTCTTGGCGAAAGCGACAAACATAAGGTTGTTTGGCCATTTTAAAGTTGCCTTCGGCATAGCGTGTCATCGATGGAAATAAAAAGGGAATAGGGCATACTTTATGAGTTTATTCTTTTAGCTAGGTATCAAACCCTAGCTTGGCCACCATCTTGAGTGTTTACATTTCTGTTGTTGCTAACTATAACAGTTTTTACAGTGGTTTATGGAAGGTTTATTTGGTGCATTTCTGGCTGGAAGCTCGACAGTGATTGATGGAGCCATGGGAGTTACAGATTTTTTTAGTATTTTTATTTGTGTTTCATGCTACTCATACTGGTTTATAATCACCATTTTATTCTAACTTCTCTCTGCATCTCTATCAATATGATGCCTTGACTAAGTATTGTCATTCATGCATTAGAGGTTATGATTTTTTGTGGTGGACAGTTGTGCTTTTTATGCAGTAAAATGAACTCATATGTTATAGATTTGTTGAGAACAGCTCCTAGCTGGGTTGGTTGTTCTGTCGTCACTCCTGAAGATAGTTACCTATTTGGCAGATGTATAAATAGAAGCAAAAAACTCTTTTCTGCTATTGTGGTTGTACTTCTGAGATTATCATTCTTTGGCTGTATGAAAATATATCGATAAAACTCTACAATAAAATATGAATTACAAGATGCAGAGATTGTAAATTTCTTCTCTATGAGGTATTTTAGGGATTCAATTACTGAATCTTTAAGGTATTCTGTAGACAAGAAAATAGAGAAATCCTCTGAGTTATTATTATTGTTCAAAACATAATTTGAGGGGTTGGTACTCCTTTAGATAGTTATCTCTAAATGAGGGGTTGGTGCTCCTTGAGTGGGTGCTCAAAAATTAGCCTATAAGGCATTGTGAACATTTGATTAAAAGATTAAGCCTGGAAGGAATTTAGGGAGTGGTTTTTATACCCTAGGAGGGTTTTCCACTCGACAAATTTTGTGTCACTTTATTCTTCTATGTTATCACTACTTTTGTGTTGTTGTTTCAGTACACTGTTGGGATTATTATTTTTCTCAATTTTGTTTATGAATGATTACATTCAACTCATGAATGCATTAATCAGAATAACATTTAGATCAAATCTAAGCTATGTTTTTGAATTTTTAAAATTTTTCAAATCTGTTAAGACACTGATTCACCCCCCCTCTCAGTGTTAGTTTAACTCCAACAATTGGTATTAGAGTGTAGGATCCTCTGATAGGTTTAATTACCTTGGATTGATCTTGGTCTTGGAGTTTATTTTTTAATGGCACATTCTCAAGATGGTGCCTCTGTAACCAGAGCCCTGTTATTTGATGGAACAGATTATGTGTTCTGGAAAATTAGAATGGAAGCTTTTCTTATTTATTTTGATGTTGATGTTTGGAGCATGGTTATAAATGCTTACAATGTACCAGCCTCTATTCCCACTGATCCTACTGAAAAAAAAAGAGGTATGAAATAAATTCCAGAGCTAAGCATTCCATCTTATGTGGGTTAACTAAAGATGTGTTCATTAAAGTCATGCATTGCAAAGTTGCTCATGATATATGGGAAAAACTTGAAACTATATATCAAGGGAATGAGAAAGTCAAATTGTCAAAAATCATTACACTCAAGCATCAGTTTGAGGAGTTGAAAATGAAGGATGATGAAAAAGTGGCTGAATATTTCCTAAGAGTTGATGAAGTTGTCAATGCAATGAAAGATCTAGGTCAAGATGTTAATGAGTTTGATGTTGTCACGAAGGTTGTTAGAACCTTACCATCCAAATTTGAATCTAAGGTTTCAGCCCTAGAAGAAAAGAAACACTTTGATCAACTTACCTTAGACAACCTACAAGGAATACTTACTACCTATGAAATGAGAACTAGCAAAAACAATTCAACAGGAAAAGAAACTGCCTTTAACACTAAAAAGAAAGAAAAAGTTGAAGTCTTTGAATCAGAGTTGTCTGATTCTAAAGAATCCCATTTTGTTAGAAGATTTAAAAAGGGATCGGGAAAATATAAGGGAAAACTTCCCTTTAAATGTTTTAACTATGGAAAAATAGGACACTTTGCTACAAAGTGTCCCTATGATGATCAAATCTGTGACAACGAGACAACTAAAAAACAGCCTAAGAAGAAGGCCTTTAAACCTAAACGTAATTTCAACTTCATAAAGAAGAAGAGTTTGTTTAGCAAAGATGAAACTGATTTTGAGTCTGAAGATTCATCAACAGAAGAAGATGAAACCTTGTTCATGACTAAGATTACTCAACAAGAAGATACAAACACTATTGACATTGAAGAAGGTGAAGTAGATCTTGAAAGTGAGCTGAAATGTGCTTTACAAGAGACCAGAAAACTCAAAAAACAAGTTCTTGCTCAAGAACATAAACCTGATCAAGAAATGGTCTCTCTGAAAACTTAGCTTGAAGAAGCTAAAAGAGTTGAAGACTGTCTTCGAGAGACTATAAGCTGCAAAGATCATGAAATTCAAAAACTGGAACAAGAAGTAGTCTCTCTTAGGAAGGAAATTGAAAAATATGAAAGCACTTTAAAACTGAATGAGATGCTCAGCAAACAGAAGATGTACAAAGATAAAACTAGTGTTGGTTTTGAAAAGGGTGAATGCTCAATTTACCATGCAAAAAAAAACCCCTCTTCTGAAGTCAAAGGTTCAGGTTCAAATCACTCAGAATTTGGTAAGGATCATGTTCAGTCTTTAAGAGGTAATAGATCTTCATATAGTGTCAATCCTTTCTTCTATGGTTATTATTTTTTCTGCAACAAATTTGGTCATAAGGTGAGCACTTATAGGCTTATGAATTCTAGAATGCCTAGGTTTGGTCTTAAGCAACACCATGGTTTTGTTAGACAGATCAGATGTTTTAAATGCAATACTTTGGGATATTCTGTCAAACAATGCAGAGCTGATCTGCAATCAAAACAACAGAAAATTAAAAAAGTTTGGAAACCTAAGACTGTTAACAACATTGAACAAACTATGTTGGTTCAAACTACTTTTCATTCCAAGAAAAAGAACTTATGTGTCCTAAACAGTGGATGTTCTAACCATATGACTGGCGACAAGGATAAGTTTATAAATATTGAAGATTATGTAGGTGGTTATGTTAAGTTTGGTGATAACTCTGGTATTCAAATTAAAGGTAGCAGTTCACTTCTTCTGAATGAAGACACTCCTATCTATAATGTGTACTATGTAGAAGGTCTCAAACACAACCTTCTAAGTGTTAGTCAAATCTATGATAGTGGTTATCATGTTCTTTTCACTTCGTAGGGATGTGAGATTAAGAACAAGCTTGGAAAGGTTGTTGTGGCTGGAAGGAGGACAAAAGGAAATGTGAACAATCTTCTTGACTCGTCATGCAATGACAATAATCAAGGTATGCATCTAATGGGCCAAATTGAAGAGAATTGGTTATGGCATAAAAGATTAGGACACATAAAATTTGAAAATCTGGTTAGAATTAGTAAAAATCAAAATGTTAGAAGTCTACCAGTTCTTAGCGAGCCAAAAAACTCTGTGTGCAAAGAATGCTTAAGTGGTAAACAAACTAAAATCAGCTTCAAAACAAAAGAACATTCTTCTTCAAAACCTTTACAACTTGTGCACACTGATTTATGTGGACCAACCAAAACAAGGTCTATTAATGGTGAAAAGTACTTTATGCTATTTGTGGATGATTATACTAGAATGATATGGGTCACATTTCTTAAGCATAAATCAGAAGCCTTTGGAAGGTTCAAAATTTTCTGTAAAATGGTTGAAAAGGAATCTAATCTGAAACTTAAATGTCTGCGATCTGACAAAGGAGGTGAGTTCACTTCTCAAGAGTTTATTGATTACTATGAATAGCACGACATTAAAAGATAGTATGTTGCAACAAAAACACCTCAACAAAACAGGGTAGTTGAACGTAAGAATAGAACTGTAAAAGAAATGGCTAGAACCATGCTAGATGAAGCTAAGTTGACTGATATGTATTGGAAAGAAGTTGTTCATATAGCTATATACATTTTGAATAGAGTGCAGCTTAGGGTGAAATCTAAACACACTCCTTATGAACTTTGGTATGGAAAAACTGCTTCTGTCAAACACTTTAAAACTTTTGGAAGTAAGTCTTTTATCAAGAAAGATGATGATAACCTTGGAAGCTTTCAATCAAAGAGTGATGAGGGTATCTTTTTGGGATACTCAACTCATAGCAAAGCTTATAAATTCCTTAACAAAAGGCTTAATAATATTGTTGAAGTTGTTAATGTAAAATTTGATGAAAGACCACATTTGTATGCTAAATCTCTATAGGATAATGAGGAAGAAGAAATTGAACTTGAAATAATTTTAGAAGGATTTGAAACAGCAAAGTTTGTTGCTGAATCAACAAGCCTTAAAAATGAAAAAGCAAGTCCTAAAAAGGTTGCATCAAATGCTCCTTCAAAAACTCTAGCTATATATCACCCCAAAGATCATATTATTGAGGATAAAAATGCAGGAGTTCAAACTAGAAGAAAGGCTACAAAATCTAATGAAAAGGCACAAATTGCTTTCTGTCTAGTTACTCAGTTTGAGCCTAAAAATTTTAATGAAGCTCTCACAGACTCATGTTGGCTTAATGCTATGCAGGAAGAAATTGATCAAATTGAGAAAAATCAGACTTGGGAGTTAGTCCCAAGACCAGATGACAAGAATGTCATTGGAGGCAAATGGATTTACAAAAATAAGCTTGATGAAAATGGTAATGTTATTTGCAACAAAGAAATTTTTTTTCTACAAAGGCTATGCTCAACAAGAAGGTATTGATTTCAGTGAAACCTTTGCACCCATTGCTAGATTAGAATCCATCAGAATATTCTTGGCTTATTCTATTTATAAAAACTTTATTGTTTATCAAATGGATGTTAAAACAGCTTTTTTGAATGGCTATTTAGATGAAGAAGTCTATGTTGAATAGCCTGAAGGATTTATATGCAAAGATAATCCTAACCATGTTTACAGGTTGAAAAAGGCTCTCTATGGCTTAAAACAAGCACCTAGAGCTTGGTACTCTAGGTTGGACAGTCATTTGCTTTCAAATGGTTTTGTTAGAGGTGTAGACAAAATATTTATGTTAAAACTAAAGGTTCTGATATTTTGGTTGTTGAAATTTACGTTGATGACACTATCTTTGGCTGTACCAATGTTACTTTGAGTAAAAAATTCTCTCAGCTAATGGAATCTAAATTTGAAATGTCATTATTAGGAGAATTAAATTTCTTCTTGGGTCTTCAAATCTCTCAACGTGAAAATGGAATATTTCTTTATCAAATCAAGTATGCTAGAGAGATGCTTAAGAAATTTTAGATGGATGAATGCCATCCAGTTAGCACTCCAATGGTTACTTGATGCAAACTTACTAAGGTTGATGATTCTCCTGATACAAATCAAACTGAATATAGATCAATGATTGGCAGTCTTTTATATTTAACCGCCTCTAGACCTGACATTATGTAAGCAGTTTGCACTGTTGCATGGTATTAGGCATCCCCTAAAGAATCCCATGTCACTGTTGTTAAAAGGATTTTTAAATATATTCAGGGCACTATTGATTATGGTCTTTGGTATCCTAGAAGCAATGATTTCTCTTTGATTGCTTATACTGATGCTGATTGGGCTGGTTGTTTGGATGATAGGAAAAGCACCAGTGGTGTTGCATTCTTTATTGGTGATCGTTTAGTTGCATGGCACAACAAGAAACAAGTATTTGTTTCTCTTTCTACTATTGAAGCAAAATACATTGCTGCTACTTCATGATGTACTTAAGTTCTTTGGATGAGTCAGACTCTTTTAGATATGGGTATTGATGTTTCTAAACCTGTTTCCATTCTTTTTTATAACACTAGTGCGATAAATATTTCAAAAAATCTTGTTATGCACTCTCGCACTAAACATATTGCTATCAAGTTTCACTTTCTTCGAGAAAAGGTTTTGGCTAATGAAGTCTGCTTACAGTTTGTTGGATCTCAAAATCAGGTGGCTGATATTTTTACCAAGCCCTTAGCGAAAGAGTTATTTGAAAGGTTGAGACTTCGATTAGGAGTTATCTCTTAATCGTTACTTCACTAAATCTCCAAGCTACTGCTTGGGGGGAGCATGTGATATGTTTTAATTCACTTAAAGCTCTCCTACTATCTTGGTTGTTGCACTGGTACTCTCTTTTTGCAGTTGTTTCTCATGGTATTTTGGTTGGCTTCTCAATTGTGTTATGGAAATGCACATCTTCTTCTATTCTTTTCCTTGAGGCAAAAAGGGATAGATTCATTTGTTTTTTGCCATCAAGGACAAAGGGGGAGTTTGTTGGATCTTAGTTGTGTTTATGGTTTGTCCTTGATGACAAAATATCTTTCAGTTGGTTTCCTTGTCAGGATGGTTCTTTTTGCATATCACAGGTATTGGTTGTTTATCATTCGGGCTTACACATATCGGCATGAGTATGGCAGGGTCGCCCCGATCCACTTTGAAATGTTTGTGTTGCCTATCGGCAAGACATTTCTGATGTCATGTCGATTGAATTTAACATACAGGCTGCTTTCGGCGTAACAATCTCGTTGTCTTTGCGACAGTGGAAAGATCTATCAGCATGACTTGTGTTCACCACTGGGAGGTCTTACCAAATGAGTTGGTTCTCACTGACTAACTCATAAGGTGGTTGATCAGCGTAAGAAATCCCTATCGACATATTGTCTCATCGAGTGTTTTGTGTCTTGGCGACTGGCACAAGAAAGTTTTTTTTCAGCAAGACTTGTCTTTTGTTTCGGCGACTGAAAGTGATCTCTATTGGCATATGTTATTTTGTCAGTATATGGTCTCAGCGATATAGGTATGTCACACCGATCGGAGATTTAATGGAAAATCATCGGCAAGAGCTTAAGGCTTCGGCGTGAGGTTATAACGAATATGCAATGTCACACCGACCAGTGGTGGATGGATGCATATCGGCAAGAGTTTTGCTTCGGTGGAATGTCATAGTGAACTCTTTGGTCTTGCCGACTAAGTCTTATGAAGTGCATTCGATGAGAGATTGGCATTGTCTCAGCGACTCAGTGAATAAAGTTTCTTTTCGGTATGACAGAGTATTCTCCGAGAGGTCTCCCCAAAGGTTGTAGGTTACAATGACTCATAAGAATTGAAAAGTCTTTTCGGTGAGACTCTTTCATTGATGTGAGGTCATGGCGAGGATGGTGTGTCTTGTCGACAAAGTCAAATGAATGACTTTCAGTATAACAAAGTTGATCTCTATGATGTCTCTCCGATATCAAAAGCTATAGCGATAGCGAATGATGGTTTCATTTTGGTGAGAGAACCTTTTTGTCTCATCGACTAGAAGGATGTTATGAGCTCTCAATGTGACATTATGTATTTGATATGACTTCTCCCGACCCTGATGGGTCTTGGCGAAAGCGACAAACATAAGGTTGTTTGGCCACGTTAAAGTTGCCTTCAGCATAACATGTCATCGATGGAAATAAAAAGGGAATAGGGCATACTTTATGAGTTTATTCTTTTAGCTGGGTATCAAACCCTAGCCTGGCCACCATCTTGAGTGTTTACATTTCTATTGTTGCTGACTGTAATGGTTTTTACCGTGGTTTATGGAAGGTTTCTTTGGTGCAATTCTGGCTGGAAGCTCGACAGTGATTGATGGAGCCATGGGAGTTACAGATTTGTCTGGTATTTTTATTTGTGTTTCATGCTGCTCATACTGGTTTATAATCACCATTTTATTCTAACTTCTCTCTGCATCTCTATCAATATGATGCCTTGACTGAGTATTGTCATTCATGCATTAGAGGTTATGATTTTATGTGGTGGATAGTTGTGCTTTTTATGCATTAAAATGAATTCATATGTTACAGATTTGTTGAGAACGGCTCCTAGCTAGGTTGGTTGTTCTGTCATCACTCCTAAAGACAGTTACCTATCTGGAAGATGTATAAATAGAAGTAGAAAACTCTTTTCTGCTGCTGTGGTTGTAATTATGAGATTATCATTCTTTGGCTGTATGAAAATATATGGATAAAACTCTACAATAAAATCTGAATTACAAGATGTAGAGATTGTAAATTTCTTCTTTATGAGGTATTTTAGGGATTCAATTGTTGAATCTTTAAGGTATTTTATAGATGAGAAAATAGAGAAATATGTGTTGAACTGAAAATAGAGAAATCCTCTGAGTTATTATTATTGTTCAAAACATAATTTGAGGGGTTGGTACTCCTTGAGATAGTTATCTCTAAACGAGGGGTTGGTGCTCCTTGAGTGGGTGCTCAAAACTCAGCCTATAAGGCATTGCGAATAGTTGATTAAAAGATTAAGCCTGGAAGGCATTTAGGGAGTGGTTTTTATAGCCCAGGAGGGTTTTCCACTCGGCAAATTTTGTGTCACTTTATTCTTCTGTGTTCTCACTGCTTCTATGTTGTTGTTGTTTCAGTACACTGTTGGGATTATTATTTTTCTCAATTATGTTTATGAATGATTACATTCAACTCATGAATGCATTAATCAGAATAACATTGAGATCAAATCTAAGCTATGTTTTTGAATTTTTAAAATTTGTCAAATCTATTAAGACACTGATTCACCCCCCCTCTCAATGTCATTTTAAATCCAACATAACCAACATAGATATTCAAGTGGTAGACATTCCTGAGACCTATGATATGCTTCTGAGCAGGGACTTGATGAAAAGTCTAGGGAGATATCTTTCCTTTGACTTTTCACATATGTGGCTGCTATGGAGAGGGATTCCTACTTAGATTAGGATTGAAAGTGAGCCTCGCCTCAAGCATATCATCACTAAGTATGATTGTCCCAATGAGGTAGCTTACTTTGAGACTAAGATGGGGGTTTATAAAAGAGGAGAAATTCTAACATTTTCGATTCTCGATTCTAAAGACATGTAAATACAGAAACTTCTTGACCCCACGATTGATGAAAATCAACAGGCCTTGATTAGAAAGCTGCAACAAGACCAACTGGTCTTAGGGGAAGATACTAATATGCAAAATATTCTTCTCCCTAACTGGTGCAGGGTACATTACCAAAATCACCCTGAATTGACTTGTCAACCCTGCATTGACATTTTAAATCATATTTCCCAAGCTGACAAAGCTAGCTCAGGTCACCCTGAGACCATTTCAAACTGCTTCTCATTTGAGGCCAAGGAAGCAACAATGTTGACCAGGGATAGAATACCTTCGAAGGAAGTTCAAATTGAACCTACCACAAACACATTTCCAAACCAACATGTTTATGTGGAACAACTTCGAGATTTTCTCGATACCCCTGCACTCACGAATATACCAAAACCCAAGGGGTTAACCAAAAACACAAGTGGTTGTCAGAAGGATAGCCACAAGTCAGATGATATAACTAAGCAGGAATTGGAGAGTGCATCCAAAGAACTTATAGAGCATCATTTCCCTATACCTGATGTGAAAGATCAAGCAGCCCCAATTGTGACTCATCTAACTCAAGCACCCATAACAACTTCAAAAGAATCAACTCCAACCCATGATCAACTGTGGACCCTCATGTTTGATGGATCCAAATCTAAGACGAGCAGTGGTGTTGGAATTATACTAACTAGCCCTAAAGGGAAAACCTTCTTTGCTTCTTACAGGTTGCAATTTGGATGCACAAACAACATAGCAGAATATGAAGCTCTGACACGGGGATTGATGTTTGCACATAAGAAGGTCACTGCCTTGATGGTCAGGGGAGATTTAGAAATAGTTATCAGGCAAGTGTGCAGCCAATATACATGTCACAACAAAAGGCTGACAGTCTATAGAAATCAGGTATGGAATCTAATCAAAGACTTTGATGCCTTTGGGATTAGCTTAATCCCTAGAGAAGAAAAACTAAGAGTTGATTCATTGGCTATTGCTGCAAGTACCCTGGAGCCTATGCAAGGCTCCAAGCTCAAGAAATTCTCAGTGGAATTAATTTCCACCCCTGCAGTTCCTGACAACATCACAAACTTTCAAGTCTTTGATGATGATCGACATATTCTTGCTTTCTTAGCAAGCTTAGATGTTTTTGAGGGGAAAATTATTAATGAGTCCAACAGAGATCAAGGGGATTGGAACCCTGAAGAATGTGATACAGAAGGAGTCCTTAATCTAAAAGGTAATAACATTCCCAAGGGAATGGTGGCCTTGGAAAGAATTTTTGATTTAGACCTAAGGGCTTGAGAGAAGATACCTACTGAAGACAAAAGAGGCGAATATGAAATGGTTAACCTAGCTGATTCAGGGCCTTAAAGGAATGTCTACATAGGGAAAGCTTGCCCTGAAGCAATCAAAAAGGATATACTAAAGGCATTAAAGAAGGCTATTGTTGTGATAGCCTGGGGATATGAAGACCTAAAGACATTTGATGCTTCTGTGATGACTCATACTATTCCTCTGAAGCTCGAAGCCAAGTCATTTCGATAAAAACAATGCCCTGTCAATGCCCTGATTGAACCATTGATCTTCAAAGAAGTCCAGAAGCTGCTCTCTACAAGGATAATCTTCCATGTGTGCCATTCAACATGGGTGGCTAACCTAGTTCCTGTTCGTAAGAAAAATGGGGAGATCAGGTTGTGTGTCAACTTCAGAAATATGAATAGAGCTTCAGAAAAGGATAATTATCCACTTCCTTCTTTGGATGAAGTGTTGCAGACAGTCAATGGATCTTAGATGATATGATTCTTGGATGGCTACTCTGGATACAATTAGGTAATGGTTAGCTATCAAGATAGGATGAAGATAGCCTTCACTATGAAATGGGGAACTTTTGTATATAGAAGGATGCCATTCAATCTGATAAATGTTGGGGAAACTTTCCAGTGTACCATGGACATGGCATTCAAGGATCTAATTGGTAAATGCATTATTGTTTACATGGATGATCTGACAGTGTTCTTCAGGGATCGACTGAATCATGTCGTGGACTTGGCCAAGGTTCTCGAGAGATGCATCCGATATGGCATCTCCCTGAATCCTAGAAAGTGCGTGTTCAGAGTCTCAGAGGGTAAGCTTTTGGGACATGTGATCTCTGAAAGGGGAATATCGATTGATACAAACCGAGTTGAGTCCATTCTAAAGATCACCAGGCCAGGAAGCAAGAAAGAAAATGAGGTCTTTCTTCTGAAAGATCAATTTCGTAAGAAAATTTATCATAAGTTTTGCAAAGAATTTAAAGCCACTAAACGAAATGATGAAGAAGGATGCTAGAATAGAGTGGACTGAGGAGGCAAAGGTCACATTTGTGCAAGTGAAGCAGTCCATTTTAGAAGCACCCGTGCTCACCAGCCCTGACTATCTGAGACCATTTTACATGTACTCTTTTGCCTCTGATCATTCCTGCGCAATTGTACTAACCCAACAAAGAGAAGAGGAAGAGGAGAGACCAATTGCTTTCATGAGCTCTACATTTAAAAATGCAGAAATCAAATACCCACCTCTGGAGAAGCAATATTTTGCATTGGTTTGGGCTGTCAAGAAGTTTTGGCATTACATCCTCTGAAGCCAAGTTGTCACTGTAGTTCTTGACACTGTTGTGAAGTCCCTACTCATGTAGAGCGAGCTGGGAGAAAGGAGAGGTAAATGGATGGCCATTTTGCAAGAGTTCGATCTAGAGATACACCCTATGAAACTAGTTAGGGGTACAAGCTTGTCTCAGTCCATGGCAAACGCTGGTGACAACATCATTTGTCAGCAATACACAACCTAGTCTTTCTCTAAAGACCCCTAGTATGCTGATACCATTTGCTTTATGCTCCATAATCGGTGTCTAGAGGGAATGAAGGCAACTCAAAGGAGATCCTTGAGACTCAAGAGTTCTCATTACATGCTCAAAGGAGGGTTGCTATACAGGAAGAATTTCAAAGGAGTATACTTGAGATGCCTTGATCATCAAGAGGCTAAATATGTGATCTCTAAGTTTCATGGGAAACATGGCACAGGCCATGGGTCTGCAGATTCTTTGGCACACTAGATCCTTCGATCGAGTTATTACTAGCCTTGTGTATTCAAAGATTCCCATCAACATGTGAGGACATGTCACATCTGTCAGATTTCTACACCAAGGGAATTCCATTCAGCCATGTCTTTGCAGCCCGTCTATGAGGTAAGGCCTTTTGCCCAGTGGGCACTAGATTTTATTGGGGTGATTAACCTGAATTCTTTTGCAGGACACAAGTTTATCCTGACTACTACTAGTACTGCATGAGGTGGAAAGAGGCTATACCCTACAAGAAAAACACCACAGAGGTAGTGATCAGGTTCCTCACCGAGTGCATCACCACTAGGTTTGGGGTACCCTTCACTCTGGTATGTGACAATGGCTCTACCTTTTTTTTCTGCTGAGTTTATTTCCTGGGCATATGATCACAAAATTATTTTAAAATATTCTTCAAATTATTACCCACAAGGCAATGGAGTTGCAGAGTTAACCAATAAGAATCTCTTAGGGGTAATTAAGAAACTGTTAGAGAATAACCCTAGAGACTGGCATACCCAGCTGAGATTCGCATTATGGGAAGATAGGACTAGGATTAAGGCTGCTTTAAACACCTCACCATTCAAGTTGGTATATGGCCAAGAGCCTGTCTTTCCTATCCATCTGCAAATACCTATCCTTGAGTTCATGCAGAAATTCTACTCTAGTGACAATAGGATAGAAGTAAGATTAGTTGCTTTGTTGAAATTAGAAGAATAGAGAGATGCCACATTGCAGCAATTCCTTAGGCACCAGGCTGTTGTCAAATGTTGGTTTGACAAAAGAGAAAAAATCAAAGCTTGTAGGATATCTGACCTTGTATTGTTATGGGATAAAGCCAGTGAAAAGAAGGGCAGTCACCAGAAATTTGACAAACTTTGGTTAGGTCCTTATCAGATTGTTGAGATCTTAGGGGAAAATCCTTTCCAATTGAGTAATCTAACTGGAGAACCTGTTCCCTTTCCTGTCAATGGGCAGTTTCTCAAGCACTATTTTGAGTCATAAAGCTTGTTGATTTCTGTTCTATATATAAGTAATTCATTGTTCCTTATGTAAATAGTTTATTTGTCTCTTGTTTGTAAATAATTGGTATTTATATAAATAGTTTATGTGTTTCTGCTTGTAAATAATCTGTTGCTCTTTGTATGTAAGTAATTTTCTCTTTTTTTTTAAATAGTTTGTTGACTGTTTGTTTGTCTTTCCTTTTTGTCTTTCTGTTTCCCTTGTTTTGTGGTTTTTGTTTTGTTTTGTTCCTTGGGGTTGATCTGTCCTTTCCATCTGAAGCTGTGGGTTGTTATCTAAAGTATACTATGGTCGCAAGGAGAAAAATGGTTTAGGTATTTTAATGCTTTCTGATTGGGTGACTTTTGTCCTAAACTCTTTGTTTTATGCCCATTTCCAATAAGAGTTGTGGAAGGTCTTGAAAACAAGGTGAAAAGTAAATGACCTTCATTAGCTCCCCTGAATCTATCACAAATCCATAAGATCATCTCCTGTAATGGTATATTTGTCCTAGGATGACAGTGTTGTAAGATTTGAGTGAAAAATCCAATCTCCCAAAGTGTTGTTATGAGGTCCATGGTAGTTTTCAACCCTGATCAGATGTTAAACATCTGACATATTGAAAAGAAAAAGAACTAACTGAAATATCTAAAACTCTATGAGAAAACAAAACAAAAAGAGAGAAAGGAAAAGAATTATCTAAAAATAAAAAGGATTCAATATGAATGGGTGATTCCAGTATCTCTACCAGGGCTATGGACGTCTGACTGGCAGTAGAGCAATGCTGCAAGAAAAGAGGTATCTCCGTTGGGGCTATGGACGCCTGACTGGCAACAGAGCAATGCCCGGGATATCATTGCACAAAGGGGATCAACTCATGTAGCTCAAATCTTGCATATTGTTGTTTAAAAGATAAAGAGAACTTTACAAGAGAGTGATGCACAATCAAGCACACACATAGATTTAGGGCTAGCCATTGATTGTCTTACATTTGAGATTCTAGCTCAACCTTGCTTACTAAAACTGACCCAACTGGAGTTGTGATGTTCATGAACCGGAGTTCTGGGTAACAGAATCCTTTAGATTCTTGAAAATGATTAAACCATTTTCTGAACTGAGTCGCCATTTGTTATGCCTTGCATAACCATCACCATTTTATTCTCAAACAAAATGGGTCCCCCTTTCTTTTTCCTTTCTTGGCCTCTGTTAGTTACTTTCCTCTTTGAAGTGCTTTTGTTTTCTTCCTAATTTGTCTCTTGTTTTGATCTAATTCTGGTCCTATCTTGGCCTGAGTTGGTTTTCTTCTTGCTAGGAATTCAATGAAATAATTATAAGGAATGGTGGATTTATTATAATATACCTTATGTGCTTCTGAGGACTAATGGAGATTTTGTTTCACAGGATTGGATCATGCACATAATGATATTTTCCAAGGGAGCTCAGTTGGAGTGCACTCCTCAGTCTTGTTGGCCACAATTTTCCTCTAAGAAGAAAGTCGGCAAGACCTTGCAGATGTCTTGCCGACTACCAATGCATTCTATCAATATGCGTCTGTGTTCTCATTTTGGAAAGATCATAGAGAGGTCATGGTGATCAGAGTTCGCATGCAGATTCCTATCAGCAAGATATCGACCATCTTCCCGGTGACTAAGAGTTTCCCATCGACAGAAAAGTCTCCTTCGGAGAAACATCTTCGTGAGATCTAGAAGTCTTACCAACCGGCAATAGGGGGATCCATATATCGGCAGGAGATTTTCTCTTCGCCATGAAGTCTCAGAAAATTCACGATGTCTCACTGACTGCCGCACAACGAGCAAACACTTTGTAAAGAGTTCTTTCTTTGGTGTATAGTCTTGCTGAATGCTTTAAGTCTTTTCGACCACCGATAAAGGGTGTGCATCTCAGTGAGAGACTTTCGCTTTGTGAGGATGTCTTGGCGAGTGCATCAGGTCTCCCCGAAAGGGCATAAAAGTAGGTCTATCAGTATGACTATGGAGAATTCTCACCAAAATGAGAAGATTGGAAAAAGGGTGTGGTTTCGGCATAATGTCTGGCCGAAGAAATGTGGTCTCAGTGACACAAAGTAAAGTGGTATCGGCGAAACAGAGTGGCTTTGGCAAGAAGTCTCCTCGATAGAGATGTCTCACCGAAAGGAAAGAGGGAATCGAGTTTGGAGAAGCAAAGATGGACTCGGGGAGATGTCTCCCCGAGTGCGATGGTCTTGCCAAGATAGAGGGGCTTCAGAGAAAGGTCTCCGCTAAATGTAGGAGTCTCAGCGACAAGACATGAGTTTGGGGAAAAAGTCTCCCTGACATGATAAAGTTTCCCCGACCTGGGTGTGCTCGCTGAGAGAAGGACTTCGCTATGTGGTCTTGTTGATATGTTGAAGTCTTGCCGATGGCGGTGGATTCACAAATGAAGAAGGATATCGGTATGACCGATAAGAACTCGACATAACCTCTTTCCGATTTAATAGGTTCTGGCCGAAATGAGACAAAATTACTGGAGGATCTAGGGCTCGGTGTAATGTCTCACCGACTCATGATGGTCACACCGAGACAAAAGGGGCCCAAGCTCAAAGAGAATAGGAGGAAGTTAGAGAGACTCCAAACAAATGAAGAGACTTCACTATGAGGTCACAGTGACAAGCGATAGTCTGGCCGACATGCCGAAGCTCGCTGAAAGATTTACGTCTTCACTAGGAGATCTTAGCGAATATGAAGGGTCACACCGATAGGATGTCCCCTCGAGGAGAGAAATATGTGCACCAAGAGGTCTAGCCGACATCGAGGAGTCTTTCCAATAGGTTTTGTGAGCTTGGTGTGACTTCTGAAGCTCGTCGAAGGGTCTCATCGACCGGTCTGCGCTATGTTGATAACTGTTATGAGACAAAATCGCATCAGGGAGACACCAAAGGTGTCTCATCGACATGCGATGTCGTGCGGACTACTTTTGACCACCTGAGGAGCTCGCGTGGCATATGCCCAACCAATCAGAAGAAACTAAAAGAGTGACTCATTGGCCTAGTTTGACTAATTGACTATTCCTGTGAATGAAATCTGCAGAATGCAAGCAGGATGGACTCCTAAGATCAAAGCGATGGCTCGGTTCAGAAATAGTGAAGGTCTGGAACATGATGGAAGCTGAAGGAAGGAAAAAACTATGACTCACATGGACAGCTATAGTGACCATCGACAGAGGCAGATTAGTATTAATGGTGATATTTTGAAGCATTCAAGGCAACCTTGGTGGATTTCAAAGGTGGACACGAAGGCCTGAAGTTAATGCTACTGCCGCAAAATATTTACAGATCATTCCCAGAACAATCTCTCATCAGCATGGACAACAGGGCTTCACATTAAATGCAGCATTGACTCTCTTCAGAAAAAGATCCGAGAGCTGACTCTCTTGGGGGCAGATATTTTGTAAACCCTAATGCAGGGGGACAACACATTCTTTTTTTGGTACACACTCTGTATATATATGTCATTCTTGCCTCTTTGTAGAGGTTGGAAGGATTAAGGAGAAAAAGAAGTTAGAATTTCTAAGGTTAGACAATTAAGGTTGGAACTAAAATAGGTTAGAAGCTAAGAGTAGCAATAGAGTAGGAATTTTTTGAAATAGGAGGAAACAACACTGCATCCTGATTCTTTGTAATAGGAGCTTCTTTTGTTTTCTTAGTTGGCAATTAGATTCAATAGGAACCAGTAATGTATTTTCAAAGTTCTCTTAGTGTAAATGGAAACAATTTGGAGTCACAGATTCTCTGTACACTTGTGATTGTGCCATCTTTGTAAACATTGCTTATCTGTTTTCATTAGCAGTAGAAGCAGTCAGATTTAATCTACTTCATATTGTGTTTCAGGGTGGTATTTGTTTTTATGTTAATCATCTGATTTGTGAAGCCTTTGAGGAATGAAATGTTATTTTGTGTTTTATTTAAATAGTAAATTCAAATCTGTTATTTGAATTAGCACTGTGAATGAAAGAGGTTGTGTGTCAATCACAAGTTTACTTTGTTCTGCAGTTTAAGTTAACAAACTCCTTGAAAGGATAACAAGTCTGGTTAAGCTAAAAGAATTATCATTCTTTCTGCCCCAAAGCCCTGATCTATCTTTTTTTGTTTCTTTAAAACCCCTAGTTAGAGTAGGTTTAAAGTCATGCTTGATCTTAGAACAATCTAGAAGCTCACACCAGCAGGCCCCTTGAACATTATTGTTACATTGACCACTGAGGGACATCAGCACAGTTGAGAACCAACTACAAAGACCTTGGGAGCTAAGACATCCATGTGTTGTCTCTCTTTTAGGAGAAGCAGAATAGCAATATTATTTTTGCATGTTGTTGTGCCAAAGGGACTGTCAACACCTCTTACAAAGCAAAGGCTCGTGCTATTGAAGAATTCAGATCAGTGACAAATGTGACAAGAGATACACTGATTGGTAAACTTGTTGCCTTTGAGTTGAGTGAATTTGGTGAATCTGTTCCCAAGACTGAATCTGTATTTAAGGCTTCTTTATCCAGAAGAAACAAGCAAAGATATGATCTTGGAGAGTGTTCTAGAAATTCATTCAAGTATGAGGAAGAAATGAAACAACTTGAAGATGAAGAAAGAGAGGTAGAAGAGTTGGAAGCACTGATTGTGAAGAAACAAGGAAAAGGACAAGGTAAGTATAAAGGAATGTTTCCTATTAAATGTTTCTTTTGCAATAAAATAGGTCATTTTGCATCAAGGTGTCCTGAAAGAGTTTCTAGGTCTATGCCTAAAAAATCTAGATTTCAAAATAAATGCTACTATGTTGAAGGAGTGACTGATGAGTAATCTGATAAAGAAAATGGAAATGAAGATGAATGGGTGTTCCTTACTATCGAGGAAAATGGTCTAGTGGCTACTGAATCTGCTAAAGTTGAGAAGGCCCTTGTAGCCCAAATTGAAGAAAAGGATGAGTGGGTTATTGAAAATGGATGCTCACATCATATGACTGGTGACAAAAGAAAATTTGTAAGTCTAGAAAAATATGACAGTGGGGTTGTAAGATTCAGAGATAACAATGCTAGTGCAATTCATGGCAGAGGATCTATTTATCTTGGCAGTAAGCATAACACTGATGATGTCCTTTATGTTGAAGGATTGAAGCACAACTTGCTGAGTGTTGGACAAATGGTGGACAAGGGCTATGATCTCTAGTTCAAAGGTGGAAGATATAGGATACTTGGAAGTTCTGGAAATGTAATTGCTTCAAGTAAAAAGACAAGAGGTAATATTTTTCACCTGAGTGTTGCTAGTGAAAGTTGTTTAATTGCTCAAGTAGACAAAATTTGGTTATGGCATAGGAGGTTGTGTCATGTGAATTTTGATAACATTATCGAGGTAAGTTCCACTCAAGCAGTAAGAGATTTACCTAAGCTAGTGAAGCCTACTAACACAATTTGCAAGAAATGGTAGATGGGAAAATAGACTAGAGTTTATTTTCAGAGCAAACAACATCATTCTAATGGAATACTAGAACTAATGCATACTGATCTATGCGGTCCCTCTAGAGTCAGAAGTCTTCATGAAGAAAGGTATTTCATGTTGCTTATTAATTATTACTCTAGGATGATATGGGTTGCTTTCGTAAGAGAAAAATGTGAAGCATTAGAGAAGTTCAAAAGTTTCAAAGATATGGTAGAAAATGAGAAAGTTCTAAAAATCAAATGCTTAAGGTCAAATAGAGGTGGTGAGTTCACCTCTAGGGAGTTTAATTATTTATGTGAAGAGCATGGAATCAGAAGATAGTTATTTTCTCCCCGAACCCCTCAACATAATGGAGTTGTAGAGAGAAAGAACAGAACAATATTGCATGTTACTAGAATAATGATGATAGAAGGTAATGTGCCTCACATCTATTGGAGTGAAGTTATACGCACTATTGTGTACATTTTAAACTAGGTAAATGTCAATGGTAAATCTGGTAAGACTCCTTTTGAACTGTGGTTTGGTTATAAGCCTATTGTTAAATATTTCAAGATCTTTGGAAGCAAGTGTTTTATTAAGAGAGATGAGGACATAGGAAAGTTTGATGCAAGAAGCGATGAAGGAATCTTTCTAGGTTACTCTACTAAAAGCAAGGCCTACTGCTGCTATAATAGAAGATTGAGAAAAATGGTTAAAAGTGAAAATGTTAGAGTTGATGAGGACTCTGCTAGATCATCTAGATACTATGGATATGATTCAGATGACCAGGAAGATAGTACACACAAAGGGAAGAATGCTCAAACATAGAATCAACTTCAAATTGTTCCAATAAATTAAGAAAGTTAGGAAGGGGAGACAAGTGCAAGTGTAGAAGAAAGAATAGAAGAACTAGAAGTTTCAGATAATCCCAAGGTTTTGAGGTATGTAAAGCTAAATCATTCTGAAAATAAAATTATAGGATACGAGAATAAAGGTGTGTAGACTAGAAGAAGGATTGTAGAAGTATATTGCCTGATTTCCAAGATTGGGCCTAAAGATTTCAATGAAGCTTGCAATGATAAACAATAGATGGAAGCTATGAAGGAAGAATTGATGCAGATTGAAAAGAATGATACATGGGTTCTTGTCCCCAGACCTAAAGATAGAAATGTGATTGGTATTAAATAGGTCTTTTGGAATAAGTTGAATGAACAAGGTGAAGTGGTTCGAAATAAAGCAAGACTGGTGTGTAAAGGGTATTCACAAATGGAAGGTATTGATTTTGAAGAAACCTTTGCCCCTATTGCCAAAATTGAAGCTATAAGATTATTTCTTGCTTATGTCGTGTACAAGAACTATAAAGTCTACTAGATGGATGTAAAGTTATCCTTTCTGAATGGTGAGTTAGAAGAAGAGGTATATGTTGAACAGCTAGGTGGATTTCAACTGACTAACAAGGAAGACATGGTTTTCCAATTGAAGAAAGATCTATATGGACTCAAGCAAGCCCCCAGAGCCTGGTATGCTAGACTGGATAAATACTTATTAAAGCTTGGATTCAATAAAGTTACTATTGATAGCAACTTGTATTTCAAGTTGGATCATGACAAAGAGTTGATTATTTAGGTCTTTGTTGATGCTATTATTTTTGGAGGAGATGATGATCTATGTATGAAGTTTGCTAATGAAATGAAGAGTGAATTTGAAATGAGTATGATAGGAGAGATGAAGTTCTTTTTGGGATTGCAAGTAACTCAGTTAAACAATGGGATTTTTCATATCTATGTCCAAATATGTGAGAGAGTTACTTAAGAAGTTTGGCATGGAAGACTCAAACCCTGTTGGTACACCCATTGTAACCGGATGCAAGTTAACACAAAATGATGATTATCCTAAGGAAAATCAAACAAGATACAGGTCAATGATTGGTGGATTTATTTATTTAACTCAGACTAGACCAGACATAATGAATGTTGTATGTATGGTTTCTAGATTCTGGGCTGATCCAAAAGAATCTCATGTGACTGTTGTAAAGAGAATTCTCATGTATCTAAAAGGAACAATTGATTTTGGTCTTTGGTATCCTAAGGATGATGATATTACTTTGAGTGAATATACTGATGTGGATTGGATAGGAGATGTAGATGGTAGGAAAAGTACTAGTGGTGGTGCCTTCTTCCTAGGGAATAAGTTGGTGTCTTGGTTGAGTAAAAAGCATAATTCCATTTCTCTATCTACTATTGAAGTAGAGTATATTGTTGCTACAAATAATTGTACTCAAGTGATGTGGATGAAACAGATGCCGAAAGATATCAAAGTAGTATATGATGAGCCTATTTCCATATACTGTGACAACTCAAGTGCAATTAACATATCGAAGAATCTGGTGCTACACTCTAAGACCAAGCATTAATCAATCAAGTTTCACTTCTTAAGGGAGAAAGTGAATGGGAAAGAAGTCAGAATGGAGTATGTGCCTACGAAAGAATAGGTTGCAAAAAAAATCACCAAGTCATTTCCAAAGGATACTTTTGAGTATATCAAAGGGATGTTAGGGTGACTACCCCTCCTGATATGAACTAAAGATGCATTTTCTTGCATCAATTTGTGTGCTTCATAGATATTTCCTGATCTGTATTGATTTTTTCGTGACTGCTACTCAAGGAGAGTAGTCAGATGTGTAGATATTTGGTTCATAGCTAGTATGTGGGAAGATAATGCTTATCTTTTCCATTGATGTCAAAGGGGGAGAAGAGCAATGTGAAAGATCTCTTTGGGGAGAAAAGAAATTGAGGAGAAGAGTCAGAATCTAAGGGGGAGTAAGTGTAGTTGTGTTAATGGTATTTTTCACATCATGTGTTGCCATCAATTCCAAAGGGGGAGATTGTTGGATGTTGTGGTTTTGTTTCTGATATGTGGTTGTCATTGATGTCAACACTATTAGCATTGTTGTAGTGAAGGTTGTATATGTCAAGGATATTTAGAGAATTGTTAAAGAGAAAGTTGTAGTTTGCCAATGGAACAGTGAGGGTCATGAAGGTGTCTTGCTCAGTATGTTGAAGATCAGTTGTTGTTGACTAAAGGGTTTATTTCTGAGAGTATCTATTTTATCCACCGAAAGTTTCAGAGGTCCGTGTGAAGATTTGATCGTGTTATGAATAGTTGTGTTCTGATAGTATTTTTGTTGTTTCAGTTAGTATTCCTGATTGAAGTTTATGTGATTCTGGTAATTTTTGTTGTTGCAGATGCTTCTCTATTAGTTCATGATGCTTGTGGATGCTTCTAGATCATTCTCTATCTTTTTTGCATGTCCGCATTGATCGGTGTGCTCGTGGTCAAAAAATTTTCTTATGTGTGTTTGGGTTTTCATGTTCTTCGATGACATGATGGTTGTAACGTGTTGTGGATCCTTAGAAATTAAAATTTGAGTGTTTGGCATGCTCGAGGATGTTGTTTTGGGCTACATCATAATATTGGCTAATGGTGTATGATTCACATTAAAAAAATATTTGTAAATTTGGGCTGACATTGTAAATATTTTTTATACTTTTGGCCAAAAAAGTTGATGTAATTCCATGTTGCGGATATACATGTGAGTGATTGTTTGTGCAAAGTTAGTGTGTATGAAGTGAAGAAAATCCAAAGAAAGAGAAAGTATTTGAATATTGATCTATTCATTCGATTGCAGAGCAGAGTGTGAAGAAGTTTGAGCAAAGTGTGAAGAAGGTTTTATGTGCTTAACTGGAACTATAATTAGGCTTTTGTAGAAGCTATTTTCTCAGTTCATACCCTATGGATCTATTCCAAATTGCTATGTATTCTTTGGGCAGTGATCCCTCTTATATTTGAGTAGTGAGCTCTAGGAAGTGTGCCTAAATGCATGTGCATTCCCATTTATTTTCATTATACTTTTAACAGGGTATAATATTGTGGACTAACATCCACTGTGGTTTTTCCCCTAACAGGGTTTCCACGTAAAAAATCTTGGTATTCTTTGTGCTTCTAATGTGTTGATCGTTTATGGTTTATTTTTCTCTCATCAAATCTGAGATTAAGTTAAGTTTGAAAATTTTAAATATTCTATGACAACTAATTCACCCCCCCTCTTAGTTGTTTGTCCTTGTTTTTCCAACAAAATGTTATCACAAATTGCCTTTGTAGGACTTCTATTTATCAAATATACTATTGTTGCTACTGCTTCACCCCAAAATTCATTTGGGATTCTTTTAGCTTTAAGCATACTTCTTGCCATCTCCACAATGGTTATATTTTTTCTCTCAGACACTCCATTTTGTTGTGAAGTATAGGCTGATGTTAGCTCCTTCTTAATGCCTTGTTGCTTGCAAAAATTCACAAATTGATTGGAGGTATACTCTCCCCCTCTATCTGACTTTGGGACCTTGATGAAATTTCCACTTCCCTTTTCAGCCTAGGCCTTAAACAATTTAAACTTGTCAAATTCTTCATATTTATGTGTAAGAAATAAACCCATGTCTTACAGCTATAGTCATCTATGAAGGTCATAAAATATTAGCTCTTACCAATATGAATTTTTTACATAGGGCCACACAAGTTAGTGTGCACCAACTCTAGTGGTGCTCTTGCCCTTCTAGAATTTCTCAATTGAAAGGCTTTCCTATGTTGCTTGCCCAAAATATAGGCTTCACATCTACAACTAGGCTCTACTATGGTTGGAAAACCTCTAGCCATACCCTTCTTTGATAAAATATTCAAACCAACATAGCCTAAGTGTCCATTCCTGAGATTCCAAAGCTTGGAAGGATCTTCAATGACTATCTTGAAGGTTGTTTTCTACTGTACTGTTGTACATTTTCCATGCCTGGAGGTTGCAACTGTGGACTGAGCTAAGAAACACCTTTCCAACCTCAAGGGAAACATTCTATATTTTTTCATTTGCACTGTTGCAATAATTTTCTTTCTTCCATCCTTCTCATAAATGATGCATTCACCCTTTTCCATCAACACTTGTATCCTTTTTAGACTAGCTATCCAATACTCATGAGATTGTGCTTTATACTAGGGGAAAAATATACATTGTCAATATCCTTCTTCTCACCTTACTTGGTGCAAAACATAATAGACCCTTTTCCCACAACAGGAACTTTTTCATTGTTCCCCATTTTTATCTGAGACTTGACATTTTTTATCAATGAAAGAAAAGAAACTCTCATTACCACTCATGTGGTTGCTACAGCCAGTGTCTAAAAACCATACCTCATCACTGCCTTGTTCAATAATGTTGCACATGTTGAAGGCCTTTGGTTGATTAATTTCAACCACTTTTTCATTAGCCACATTGGCACTTTGCTTGGATTGATCACGTTTCCTTTTCCAACACTCACTTGCATAATGACCAAACTTATGGCAATAATAAAATTCAACATTTCTCTAGTCAAAATTCTGACTCGAGTTGTTATTCTTCTTGGCTTGTCTGGAGCTGGATTAAGAATTGATTGCTCCATCTTGACTATGTGTTCATCCTAAGCTATCTTGTCCAACACTTCCACATCCAAATCTACCTCTACCTCTGCCTCTTGAGCTTCGTTTGAAGCTATTTCTACCTCTCCCCCTACCTCTTGTGTTGGCTTGATCTTTGAAAGCTTTCTAATGGGAAGAATTTGTAGACCTATTTAGCGTTGCTCATGGGTTTGCAGGGAACCCATCAACTCATCAATGGTCAATGTTGAGAGGTCCTTTTCCTCTTCAATGGAAATCACTACTGCATCAAACTTTGAGGGTAAACTTTTCAGGATTTTCTCCACAATCCTTTGCTCTTCACCCTCAACTAGTTTATCAAACTAGAGATTCTTGTGTGAAAGTTTAAGATAGACTCGTTGTCCTTCATTTGGAGAGTTTCAAA
This sequence comes from Sequoia sempervirens, assembly GCA_007258455.2. Classification (NCBI taxonomy): domain Eukaryota; kingdom Viridiplantae; phylum Streptophyta; class Pinopsida; order Cupressales; family Cupressaceae; genus Sequoia; species Sequoia sempervirens. The sequence continues at coordinate 650,929,623 of VDFB02058242.1, read as the reverse complement.
ATATCTTAAAAGCATCCAAAGCTTCACCAATCTGACTTTATCAATCCCTTTGTAACTAGTTTGGAGGATTTCCCAAGCTTCTCCATTCACCCTCAACTAGTTTATCAAACTAGAGATTCTTGTGTGAAAATCTGAGATAGACTCGTTGTCCTTCATTTGGAGAGTTTCAAAATCTCTTCAAAGCATCCAGAGCTTCACCAATCTGACTTTATCAGTCCCTTTGTAACTAGTTTGGAGGATTTACCAAGATTCTTTTGCATAGTTAGATGTTGCTATTCTAGGAAAAATGGCCTCTATCAAGGCTTCTTCAATCAAACTCAATGCTTTTACATCTTTCCTCCTTTTCTCCTTCAACTGGGTCTCCTAGTTGTTTGTGAAGGTTGCATATGTTGTTGGATCAGTCACATCATTAAACCCACTGATCACAAACTCCCAAAAGTCATTTGCAACCATTATGGTCTTCATTTTCTTTTCCCAAACATCATAGTTTTGTTCATTGAATGGTGGTGGATGCTGCCAACACTTACTCTCTTCTCCAACCATGTCTCCAACAAAATAAACTTTTAATACCCAGAAAACAAATGCCCAACTCACTCAAAACCAGAAGCAATACAAATTTATGATATGGATTGTGGAAACTTGATATCTTTAATACCCAACTCACTCAAGACTAAAATAAATGCCCAACTCACTCAAAACCAGAAGCAATACAAATTTATGATATGGATTGTGGAAACTTGATATCTTTAATACCCAACTCACTCAAGACTAAGGGCCTTCTAGCTCTGATAGCAATCTAAAGGATTTTCTAAATCCCAAACATAAATAGCATGCAAAAAGTTGCTGCTTTGTTTTCCAATCAACTGGGAATACCAAAATAAAATAAAAAATGGTTGGAGACACACAACTATTCATGAAAACTTTTGTTTTTTCTATTAAACCAGAAAATAACATTTACAAAATGAATTCTAAACTTGAAACTACAAACTACTTTGACAACAATATGGAGCTTCTCAGAGCTCCCTTTTCTTCTTCCTATTTTTTTGGAGCTATATGTTGCTCCCTGTACACACAGAACAAACTAGAGCTATCTGCTACTCCCTGCACACACTCCACACTTCATTCTCAAAATATTCTCTGTTGTTGCTGTTGTAACTTCTACTTGATGAAAATCTTGCAAATCTACTTACTGACTATTACATTCCTTTTATTTTCTATTTTTTTCTTCTTTCAAAAATTTCCTCTCAAAATTCAAATTTACCTAACACAATAAATTTTGGATTCAGGAGCAGAACAAGGATGAAGATCCCAAAAAAAATTGTCATTGAAGATAGCCTCCTTGTTGGCAACACAAGGGTAGACAATTGAGGGGGGTGGTGAATCAATTGTCACATAAATTATACTTATTAATCTTATTCTTAGATTTGATAAATAAACATGAAAGCATAAACCATCACCACATCAAAAACACACATAACACCAATATTTTTATGTGGAAACCCTGTTAGGGGAAAAACCACGGTGGAGGTTAATCCACAAGATTATACCCTATTAAAAGTATTATAAATGGGGAAAACACATGCATTTAGGCACACTTCCTAGAGCTCACTACTCAAATATAAAAGGCTTACTTCCAAAAAGAAGACACTATCTTATAGTAACATTTAGATTACATCCAAAATATTTTGAATTGAGAAAATAGCACCTTCTAATGCCTGATTATAGTTCCAGTTAAGCACATAAACACTTTCATCTGCTCACTCTTCTTCACACTTTACTTCTTCCTTCAAAATATTATAACATTATTCACACATAACACACAACATACATCACACACCACGCCATCATATATATCCGTAACTAAGGATAACCGCTACATGTCAGCCGAACAAAATATGAAATGTGTATAGACTATCGGCCTAAAACAACAAATAATTTATCAATGTAGACCAAACAATGTCATCCAAGACATAGTAAGGACCCAACACAACATGTCTTGAACATTAAACACCTTAAAAAATTATGCCTCGAAGATCTGCAACATGCTACAATCACCCTATCGGCCATGATCATGAAAAACATGAACTCACAAAAGAAAATCACCAATCGCAAGCACAAAAATCAATGTGGACCAACAATATAGATAGAGCATGATCTAGAAACATCCACAAGAATCATGAATCACCACAGAAGCATCCACAATAATTCAAATTACTAGAATCACATCATCTTCCTTCAGGAACACCAACTAAAGCAACAAAACAACTGTCAGAACATAGACACTCATAACTCAATCAAATCTTCATGCGAACCTCTAAAAATTAATGTGGATAAACTATATATACATGTCAAAAAACCCTTTAATCTACAACCTCTTATCATCAATATACTGAGCTACCCACGATACTGAACTTCATTGCATCACTGACAACCTGCAACTTATTTTATTATAATTTTCTCAATATCCTCAACATATACAGCCTTAAAGACATTATACAGCCTTAAAGAAATTAATGCCAATAGTGTTGACATCAATGACAACCACATATCAGCAATATCCAACAATCTCCCCCTTTGGCATTGATGGCAACACATGATGTGAAAAACACCATCAACACTACTTTCTCTTAGCACTTTCTCCCCCTTAGATTTTGACTCTTTTCTCCTTAATTCTTTCACAGTTTTTCACACGACTCTTCTCCCCCATTGACATCAATGAAAAAGATACACATTATCTTTCTCCACACAAGCTCTGAACCACATTTCTGAACATCTGACTACTCCCCTTGAGTAGCACCCACCACAACATCAATCTGGATCACAAGATATGACTATGAAATGCATAAACTGATGCAATTCAATGCATCTTAACTCTGATTAGGAGGGGTAATCACCCCTAGCTTCCCTCTGAGATACTCAAAAGTATCCTTAGGCAAGGGCTTGGTAAAGATTCTGTAATTTTTTCCTTAGTAGGAACATACTCCAATCTAACTTCCTTCTCACTCACCTTCTCCCTCAAAAAGTGAAACTTGATAGATATATGCTTGGTTTTTTAATGCAACATTGGATTCTTAGAAATGTTAATTGCATTTGGATTATCATAGAATATAGAAAATGGTTCATCATACACAACTTTTATATCTTTCAACATTTGCTTCATCTACAATACTTGAGTACAATTGTTAGCAACATCAATGTATTCTGCCTCTGCAGTAGATAAAGAAATGGCATTTTGCTTCTTACTTAACCATGAAATTAGCTTCTTTCCCAAGAAAAATGTACCACCACTCTTACTCTTTCTGTCATTCACATCTCCTATCGAATCAACATCAGTAAAAGCACTCAAATTAAGGTCATCTTCTTTATGATACCATAGGCCAAAATCAACTGTCCCTTTCAAGTACTTGAAAATCCTCTTCACAACTATCACACGATATTTCTTAGGATCAGCTTGAAATCTTGCAACAATGCATACAACATTCATGATATCAGGTCTAGTTTGAGTCAAATAGAGCAATCCACCAATCATGGATCTATATCTAGTTTGATTTGTTTTAGGAGAATCATCATCTTGTGTCAACTTACATCCGATCACCATAGGTGTACCAACTGGCTTTGAATCTTCCATACCAAACTTTAGCAATTTTTTCACATACTTGGACTGAGATATAAAGATCCCTCTATCTAGCTGAGTAATTTCCAATCCCAAAAATAATTTCATTTCTCCAATCATAGACATCTCAAAATCACTTTGCATCTCATCAGCAAACTTCATGCACAAACTATCATGTCCTCCAAAAATGATATCATCAACAAAGACTTCAACAATCAAATATTTATCATGATCAATCTTGAAATATAGATTACTATCAACAATTCCTTTATTAAATCCAAGCTTCAACAAATACTTGTCCAATCTAGCATACCATGCTCTTGGGGCAATCTTAATTCCATACAATGCTTTCTTCAACTGCCAAACCATATCTCCCTGATCAGTCAATTGAAATCCATCAGGTTGCTCAATATACACTTCTTCTTCCAGTTCACCATTTAGAAATGTCGACTTGACATCCATCTGATAAACCTTGAAGTTTTTGTAAGCAGCATAAGCAAGAAATAGTCTCATAGCTTCAATCCTAGCAACAGGAGCAAAAGTTTCTTCAAATTCAATTCCTTCCATCTAACAAAATCCTTTACACACAAGTCTTGCTTTGTTTCTAACAACTTCACCTTTCTCATTCAGTTTGTCCCAAAAGATCCATTTAGTTCCAATTACATTTTTGTCCTTAGGTCTAGGAACAAGAATCCATGTATCATTCTTCTCAATTTGCAGTACTTCTTTCATTGCTTCCACCCAATGTTCATCTTTGCATGCTTCATTGACACTATTAGGCTTAGTCTTTGAGATCAAATAGTATTCTTCTATAATTCTTCTCCTAGTTTGAAAACCTTTGTTCTTATCACCTATAATCTGATCTTTTGAATGATTTAGTCTTACATACCTTGGATTCTTAGGGTATTCTTGAACTTTGGGCTCTTGTGATCTCACTTCTGCACTTTCACTAGCTTCTTCCTCTTGATTTTCTAGATTCACCAGAATGATATGAACTTTATTTCCTTTATCTGAACTTTCATTCTAATCATCTAAATCCTATCCATGGGTTATGGATGGTCTAACTATGTCTTCATTAACCTTGACATTATCACTTTAAATTACTTTCCTCAATCTCTTGTTGTAGCACCGGTAGGCTTTAATTTTAGTAGAATAACCAAGAAAGATTCCTTCATCACTTCTAGCATCAAACTTTCCTATATCTTCATCTCTTTTGATATAGAATTTACTCCCAAAGATTTTGAAGAATCTAACAGTAGGCTTATGACCAGACCATAGCTCATAAGGAATCTTACCGATATCACCTTTGACATGTACTTGATTGAGAGTGTAAATGGCAGTACTCACAACTTCTCTCCGGTAGATATGTAGAACATTTCCTTCAAACATCATAGTCCTAGCAGCTTCTTGAATTGTCATGTTCTTCCTTTCCACAACTCCATTTTGTTGAGGGGTCTGTGGGGTAGATAATTGTCTCTTTATCCCATGCTCTTCACAAAAGAATTAAACTCACCGGAAGTGAATTCACCACCTCTATTTGATCTCAGACATTTAATCTTCAGACCTGTTTCTGTCTCAACCATAGCCTTAAAAATCTTGAATTTCTCTAGAGCTTCATATTTTTCCTTAGTAACCCACATCAATTTGGAATAATCATCAATAATTAACATGAAATACCCATCTCCTTGTAAACTTCTGACTCTAGAAGGACCACACAAGTCAGTATGCACAAGCTCCAACACTCCATTTGAACAATGTTGTTTGCTTCGGAATGAAACTCTAGTTTGCTTCCCTAACTGACATTCCTTGCATATGGTATTAGTAGGTTTTATCAACTTAGGAAGATCTCTCACTTCCCGAGTAGAAATTATCTTGATAATATTGTCAAAGTTTACATGACACAATCTCCTATGCCACAACCAAATTTCATCAACTTGAGCAATCAGACAACTTTTACTAGTAGCACTTAGGTGAAAGATATTACCTTTTGTTTTTGTAAGATGTAATCATATTTCCAAAACTCCCCAATATTCTACACTTTCCATCCTTGAATTGAAGATTGTATTCCTTGTCAACCATTTGTCCAACACTTAAGATATTATGCTTCAAACCTTCCACATATAGAACATCATCAGTATTATGCTTACCATCAAGAGAAATGGATCCTCAGCCATGAATTACACCAGCTTTGTCATCACCAAATCTTACAACACCACCATCATACTTTTCCAAGCTCACAAATTTACTTTTATCACCTGTCATGTGATGAGAGCATCCACTATCAATCACCCATTCATCTTTTTCATCAACTCTGGCAGCTAGAGCTTTCTCCACATTTATGAAACTAGCAGATTCGGTAGATACTGGATCATTTTCCTTGATAGCAATAAATACCCATTCTTCCTCACTTAAATTTCCTTTATCAAGTTCATCATGATCTTTCACACCTTCATCAGCAGCATAATAACACTTTCTTTGGAATCTAGGCTTGTTAGGTCTTGGCTTAGGAACTCTTTCTAGACAACTTGAGGCAAAACGACCTACCTTATTGCAAGAAAAATATTTTAGAGGCAATTTTCCTTTATACTTACCTTCTCTGGCTACCCTCTTGACAATAAGTGCTTCAAGCTCGTCTAGTTTTCTCTTCTTCAATCTCTCTCATTTCCTACTCATACTTGGACATTTTTCTAGAGGAACTTTCTCCCGGATCATATCTCTACTTATCTTTTCTAAAGATAGTAGCCTTGAATGCAAATTCTGTCTTAGGAAGAGATTCACCAAACTCACTTAACTCAAAAGTAGCAAGCTTGCCAATCAACATGTCTCTGGTTATATTTGTCACTGTCTCGATCTCCTCAATAGCAGCATCTTTATGTTTGTATGCAGCAGGAAAGGATTTGAGCACTTTAGCAACAATCTATGATTCTTCCAATGTTCCACTAGCACATCTGATACTACACACAAGTTCATTTACTCTTTTCATAAAAGAAGTGATGTTCTCATCTTCACCCATTATCAATGTTTCATATTTCCCTTTCAGGCTTTACAGCTTAGCAATCTTCACATGGGTATCACCTTCATACAAAGTTTCAAAATTTTTCCATATTTCATAAGAAGTCTTCAACTCCATTACATTTGTCATCTCAGAATCAGTCAGAGCACTCAACAATGCTCCCTTAGCCTTGCTATTGTACTCAGCTTCCTTAATCTCACCTGTAGTAGAAGGACCACTATGTGGGATGATATAATTATTCTTTGTAATTGTCTAGTAAGGTTCACCAATGCATCTCAGATGACAATCCATTCGAGTCTTCCATAGAGAATAATTAGTTCCATCAAATCTTAGACTATCCTTCTTATATGTCACCATCCTGGATCACCTCAAGCGGTCAAACTTCTTTGGAGGAACCTGCTCTGACACCAATTGTTGGAAACACAAGGGAAGACAATTGAGAGGGGGGGTGAATCAGTTGTCACAAAAATTATACTTATTAAACTTATTCTCAGATCTGATAAATAAACATGAAATCATAAACCATCACCACATCAAAAACACACATAACACCAAGATTTTTACATGGAAACCCTGTTAGGGGAAAAACCATGGTGGAAGTTAATCCATAAGATTATACCCTATTAAAAGTATTATAAATGGGGAATGCACATCCATTCAAGCACATTGCCTAGAGCTCACTGCTCAAATACAAAAGGCTTACTACCCAAAAGAAGACTCGCTGTCTTACAGTCACATTCGAATTACATCCGAAATATTTTGAACTGAGAAAATAACATCTTCTAATGCCTAATTACAGTTCTGGTTAAGCACATAAACACTTTCATCTGCTCACTCTTCTTCACACTTTAATTCTACCTTTGAAAGATTAGAAAATTATTCACACATAGCACACAACATACATTGCACACCACACCATCATATATATCCGCATCTAAGGATAACATCAACTACATGTCGGCCCAACAAAATATGAAATGTGTACAAATTGTCGACCTAAAACAACAAACAATTTATCAATGCAAACCAAACAATGTCAGCCAAAACATAGTAAGGACCCAAAACAACATGTCTTGAACATGAAGCACCTTAAACAATTATGCCTCGAAGATTTGCAACGCGCTATAATCACCCTATCGGCCATGATCATGAAAAATATGAACTCATAGAAGAAAATCACCAATCGTGAGCACAACGATCAATGCAGACCAACAACATAGATAGGGCATGATCTAGAAACATCCACAAGAATCATGAATCACCACAAAAGCATCCACAACAATTCAAATTACTAGAATCATACCATCTTCTTTCAGCAGGAACACCAACTAAAGCAACATAACAACTGTCAAAACACAGATACTCATAACTCAATCAAATCTTCATGCAAAACTCTAAAACTTCATGTGGATAAACTAGATATACATGTCAAAAAACCCTTTAATCTGCAACCTCTTATCATCAATATATTGAGATAGACACCATACTTAACTTCACTGCATCACCGACAAACTACAACTTATTTTATTACAATTTTCTCAATATCCTCGACATATACATCCTTAAAGACATTAATGTCAATAGTGTTGACATCAATGACAACCACATATCAGCAATATCCAACACTCCTAACAAGTAGGTGCAACATGAGATTTGACATGAGAAAGGCTCAGACACAAAATTAAATATTTCCAACACTTGGTTCGATATGGATTTGTGTTAATCAAAAGATTGGAGGGCTTGATATTTCCTTGCACAATCTTTTCATGCTCAAGGTATTAGAGAAGCGTAGATTGCATTATCATGTTGAATCCCCTTTTTTTAATAGGAGCATGAGTTAGAGGGGACCTCATCCTAATATGAACACTTTCCATTAATGCATTAATCTAAACTTGTGAGTTCAATAGTTTAATAAAAACACAAAGTCTATTAACATATCAACATGGTAGAGGATTTGGAGTATGAAATCACCAAAATGAATGTGAATAGCCTTAATGCAAAGGTTTAAATCCATGAACATAATAATTTAGTCAGAACTAATCTTGAAAAATATTGAACCTTGACATCTATAAGAATAGTATCACATTTTAACTGTCATGCCCATATTTTAATGTGGAGATAACACAAACATCATAACTCTTTTTTTTAACATAGGTTTACAACTTAATGTGCTCCCGACAAGCCACCATTGCACAACATAATTACTAAGGTCTAACATTATTTGAAAAGATTGCATTGTTTGGATAACAATATATAGCTTAATTAGTTGTAAGTTCTTGTTGATTGACTCCCTTAATTATGTTTTATTTGTTAGACAAACTTAAACTCTTACAAATGTCATGAAGAGATATTGTTATCAATAATGCCATTACTCAAGTGGTACTAATTTATAATATTAAGTATATAGATACCTCTTCATCCCCTTTTCCGAGGTAGGGATGCCTCATGAAAATTATCTAGATTTAATTAGGTTTGTCATTACCTAATAACCCCCATAATAGGAGAACTAAACCCTACATGATTGGTTTCAAGATTATTCATTTCCCTTGTTTGAATAATAATATCCTAGGATCATATTACACATTTGAGTTATTAAAGAATAAATATTTAAGTTCACCTTCAACTTTAACTATTATATATATTTATTTATTAATTTAAGATATAATTTGATGCATATCTCAAGGTGAGGTAACACACTCCTCCTCATGACCTTAATTTTAAATGGATCTTTTTTCATTTGGATGCCTCTCACTTGATAGAATACCACTAGACCACACTTACATGTTTACCTAACTATTTTAGAATATCAACTTAACTATCTTGATATTAAATTTATTTAACTAGAATAAGGCCTCTTTATTAACCACATTTAGATAATTGATTTACTTAATAATTGTGATAATTTTCACTTCTTTTATTTTTATACCATGGGGCTAATTCAGACCTGAATACTAGATAATGTTTAACCCCTTTTCATTTAATTTAAATAATTGATTTCACAAAGTTCAAGTGTTTAAGTAGACCTTTTAGCTTTATGAACAATGGAGGAATCCAATTTAAACCATTAGACCTCACTTAAATTAATCCTAAATTGTAGGTTCACTTTATTAAAAATTTTCATGTGATCTTCAAGTTTAAATCCTCTTTTATACCCTTATTTATAAATTTATCACTTATGTCAATTTATTATTATGAATAATTCTAGTGACACTTTTGATTTATTTTAATTTTAATTTTATTGGCAATAACAATCACTTATTTAAATAGATAATCCTATTTTTCTAGACAAGACATATTTATTCAATGTGAAATAATTTGTCAAACCCCATTTTAAATAATCAATATTCTCTTAACAATATTATATCTAATATTTAAACCATTCATCATAATTTTATGTGTTTAGTTTTCCTAAATTTGAATGAAATCATCATAGAATAGTTTATTCCATATTTTATGTTTTTTCTAAACATTAACCCATGAATAGTTATTAGTACTTTTCGTGAGGCATAGTACTATTGTAATGACTTTGGCTTTTTTGAGTTAACTAGTTATTAATAATTTAGTTTTCGACCAATCAAAATCAATATTTTAAAAAAGTTAAAAACTAAATTAAATTTTGTAAAGTCAACTTGTAATATTTTGTAGGTAAATAAGTTAAATTAATATATTAATATATATTATATATTTATATTAATATACATTATAGGTTATTTTATCTCATAGGTTCTCCTTTAATATATATTATAATATTTTATATGTTAACCATCTATTTTTTAATTTTAATTGAATCATTTATTTATTTTTCCAATTTATATTTTATGTATAATTTTGTCTTTTCATTTTATTGAATCACTTATTTATTTTTTGTTTATATTTTATATATAACCTCATATTTTTTCTTTGGTTAAATTATTATTGTTTTAAGTTGTATATTTTCCTTCATTTCTTTTAATAATTTTGGAATTGTTCCTCAATCATTTTGTTATATAATTCATCTTTATAATTCTCCTAGAGTTATTTATTCATTGTTTGAAATATTTAATTTTTAATCTTTTTTTATCCATTTATTTGTGTTATATCATAATACTGTATTCTTCATTTTCCTGTTATGTTTTCATCATTTTTTCACCTATTTTCACTTTTACTTTGTTTTCCAATTTCCTCCCTCCCCACCCTCTCCCACCACTTAACTCTCCTTAAGGTCATTTCTATAATAATATTCTTCATTATCCTCTTCCAATAATGAATCATTGAGTGGTTTGAAATGACTATTCAAAATAGCATACATAGTTTAATCCATAAGTGTTTACTTTATCATTCACATAGTTTGGAAAAATCAAACCATCTATAATCATTGGTTCGTTAATATTTAACAATTATTGATTTAAATGAAAAGATTTAGTTGTACTTGTGTCTACTATGAATCAAACGTGATAATTATATATATATAATTAAAAAAAAAAAACTTGTAATAAACAATCATTTTAATATATAATAATTTTATATTAATAATAAGAGAAGAAACATTGCCAACATGTAATATTTATCTAATTTTTATTTATTTATAGTATATATTATATTTATTTTATTTATAAAATTTGTTTAATATATAATAATTCAAAATATAACATTTATTAAATATATTATTTATTTAAAAGTTAGTGATTAAAATTAGGTTTATAGTTATGGATAGTGTTACCATCATAGCTAGGATTAGAGATAGGTCTAGGATTAGGATAATGGTTTAAAATTTATTATTAGGGTTGACTTAGGGTTAGGGTTAGGGTTAAAGATAGAATTAGAGTTAGGGTGTGAGTTAGGGTTAGGGTTAGTGTTGGTAAATGTCATTGATTGATTGTATTCAATGTGATAATAACATTATAGGAACATATACAATATAAAGGAGAGTTACGGGTAACTTCCATAGATGCAGATACAACCATGTAACTACTATAGACACAACCACCATAACCAATTCATTAGCAATGTAATATTACCAACATTCCCCCCTTATTACATTGTTCCTAAAAATGTATCCCCTAAAAGCTCTTATTCATTTTTCCAAGGGCTCCCCCCTTGAGGCTTACATGAAAAAACTTGCTAACTACAAAATATTTATACATTCTTGCAAAAAAATTCCTCTTGAAGAAACAAATCTTGAATTAGGTGAAACTCCTTCAAAAGCTTCAAGCTGAATTTTTGAGTTCTTCCTCCATGAAATCCTAAACCATAGACCATAGTTATTGGACAACCACCCTCGATAGTTTGTCTCCTCGACCCTCGTAAAGGTATAACCCTTGGTACCTGACCATAATTACTAGACAACCACCCTCAATAGGTTGTCTCCTCGACCCTTGTAAAGGTGTAATCCTTGGTCACAATGTCATGAGTTATCTGGGAAAAATTCCATACTGAGCTCTTCACCAAACCCCTTACTCATCTCCAAAAATCAACCTTCACAATACATGTATCTTCAAATCTATCAACAATAACAAGAAAAAGAAAAAAAAAGCCAAAAATGCTTCTCACACAAAGCATCATCTCAAAGCGAGAAGCTAACTTGAGATGATGGAAATTCCTCCATCCTCCAGTGCCACCAGCCTCCAATAGGTCATGTTACACTTTATTCATTTGAAGTCTTAGATGATTCTTTAGAGGCCTAAAAGTCCAAGCATAAATATTTGAACATCCATTAACAACATTGATGAACTTCTTGACAAGACACTCAACTATTTTAATGATTTAGAATGCATTTTCCAAGGCACCAAAGGAAATACCACAACCATACTTAACACTAGGAAATTGGTGAATAGAAATCACACCACCCATGAAAATGCAAGATGTTTGAGCACTAGTTCCTTTGTACGAAAAAACATTGCTTGTCATTCTCTTGATGTGTCACATTATTGGTTTAAAATTCATAGAATACTAGAAAACCATTATCAACAAAACTTATATAGATAGCAATAATCAAATCCTGGTCTAATTCAATAGCTCGAATGATAGATTGCAATAAATTAAGAAAGTCTCTAATAACTACCATCTCCTGCAAGAAACATTCAAACACATATTTGCTTGTAGTGTGTGTTGGTTATTTTTTAGTAACCAAACTTAATCTTACCACTTACCTATGAATATGCCCAAATTTAATTATTAGCAAGGGTAAGGATTGTCCAATGCACAAGTAAGGATTTTGAGGCCCTTCTTCACTTCGGGCTCTGTGAAACCCAGGTGAGTGGTCCTAAATATGTTCACATGATATTCATTTGATCAAGAACATTTCTACACACAGATAGATTCCTATGAATGCAAATAGACAACATTCATTAAAGATTTGGCTGACCTTTAAACAAACTACTATCTATTGCAAGGAATAAAAAGGTGCCTCTGATTGGCATGTTGTAATTGAAAGATTTTTAGATGATTTTTATTCTCATTTCAAGCCCTTGGTCAAGTGAACAACTAACTCATTTATCTTTAGGATAATCAAATGAAAAGACTAATTCCTTGTCCTGGGGTAATGGAGTTATGTTCATAATAATCAGCAATACCTTAGCAATTTGAACCAATAAGTAATGGACTATTGATATATTGCATTATAGTATTCAACTCACTATGCCTAAAACATAACTACTTATCAATCCTATGCTCTTTCCTTACAAATATGGGACCTCACTTTAGCATTTAATCAATTCTTTGAATTGAAGCATAAATGAAATCAATCATTCAATTAAAACATTTGAAGACAAATGAAAAGATCTTTAACCATTTCATTCATAATAAGGAATAAAATTACATAGGAGAGAATATGATTAGGAACTAGCATTTTCATTTATAAACTATTTCTATTGTAAAACTATTTGAGATCATTATAAACAAACTTACACCCTAGACTCATTACTAAACTATTCATTTGTACATTGATTTACATCCTGCTCTTTCATGAGCTTAGTTTTCCCACTTAGACCATTCTAAGACTCAAAACTCAAACCCGCATAACCAACCTTGAATTCCCTTTTATAGAATAAGGGAGCAACAAGCAATAGGTTGAATTACAATTACATTTCATTTCACACCCATTTCATTTCAGAATTAAAAAACCTCCTCGACAATTACACTTAATCATTTCAGAACAGACAATAGAAAAAGATAAAATTCCATGTAATTCTATTGAAGTAGACTGGTCAACCTTCCAAAAGGTGTAGTTTGTTGCTGCAATAGTGCCAAAACACCTTGTCCTTGTTGACCAAAGAAGATTCTCCATTAGTAGCCAAAGCGAAAACCTATATATTACCCGGTAAAAGGAAAACTTGACATCAAAGTTAAGGAGTCTAACACCTCTCCTTTACACCAGTAAAAAATATTTCCACATCAGCATTAAAGACAAAACACCATAGACATGTTGAAGAGGACAATTCTGATGCAGTGGCGATGGTGTCATCAAAAACAAAAATAGGGCGAGCACACTACTCTGAGTCGTCAGTATCAAAGTATGCTCATTGTCTCCTTGTTTGTGATGAAATTGGAGGAACCACCACTCCTCCCTCATTAGAGTCTTCATACAGTATCGGGGAAAGAAGGTAATGGATGAACTAGGGTCATTATCACCTCCACCATCTAAAGGGTTGTCTGAAACCTTAATGGGAGAATTGTGTCTCCCCAGGCAGGCCTTATGATACTTGTTTCTTTTCTTTTGTTTCTTGACAGGCTCAACTGATTCCTTCCCTTTAAACTTGAGCAATTCTTTTGAAACTATCCTCCTCAAATTATACGTGCTCTTGACAATAATCTTCTTATTTTTACCATGGGATTTTCTCCTACCCCTTGGTGTTACAGAAGTCCCGAGTACTTCTCACTCAGCCACAGATATATCCTCTTGAAATTCAAACACACTAAGTCTCTTGGACCTCCTAGTTGGCTGAATAGTCACACCTGACTTACCCATTCTCACAAGACACAAGGTAAAGACTAGAAAATCTAGACTAGGATAAATACTTCAATACTCCTATAATTAAAAGCCTAAAACTCACACTTCCTCTCTGGCTCACACTTATCAATTCATGAAGACTGTAAATAGTGAGATGAAACAACAGGAAATCTGCATTAAGTAGAAAATTTGGAGCATGTAGAAATTAATGATTGAGGAGAACTTCACGCGAGCGAGTAGACAATTTATCCATTCAGCTTTGAATTTGGGCCTTAAACTTTTTTAGCGTTTAAAACTCCATCAATGGCGATCCTCGAGCATCGTTTCTAGTATTTACAACTTTTGCATCAAAAATGGCGATACCACCTCAGAAAGTTGCCACGTTTACCCTTAACTTCATTAGTCATCTTTAATTTGACAATTATCATGCATTGCCACCCTAGTCCATGCTTTCATTTACATTGGTGAAGTACAAGAAGTCGGCATTTGAAGAAAATATTCCCTAAAGCATCACATCACTTGTCGTGGATTTTCTCTAGCCCTCCAGGGATCAATTAGTGATGAGAGAATTGGCGCGATGAAATTTAGACTATTGGATTACTATTCCTTTTGGAAATCTTCACCTTGCATCGTGCATCGTTGATTCGTGTTTTAAATTCTAAACCATATCAACAATGATGGAACCAAATCAAATCACGTGCATCATCCTTTGAAATCAATGGTCACCAACATATTTCTCATTTACCCACCTTCAAAACAATGACAACTCATATTGACTAGTGACCTCATCGCTCATTGCCAATCTGATCAAGATCACCGCACAACCATCCGCAATGAGTGATGAAAAAATATACAAAAATCCCTGAGGTTATCACACATCACTAATACAATACCCAACAATCAAAACTCATCTATGATGCATGAAACAAAGGAAAAACCACTCATCGCTCATCGCTGATATGAGTCAAAATTTCTCAAAGCCATCCGCAATGAGCGATTGACAAGGCGGTGAATCAAGACTTAAGTGAAATAATTTGCACATGCTTAAAAGTTGTTATGAGAAGGGGACCACTTAGGACAACATATAAAAAAGGCCTCAAAATATTCTAAAACATATTACTATAAAGGATGTAAAGGCCAAATAAGGTCAATCAATAAACCTTATAAAATAAAAGAATATCGAACCTAGGCACAAGGGGGCTAGTAGCTTCATGAAGTTCAATGGCTCAAGATGTTTTAACATGACCAGGGATAGGCGATAGAATTTCAATGATGGATCATTACATTGACAATGGATTTGATTTAAGGGTTTCTTAGGAGAGAATTTGATAGCAATATCACAAGGCAATATCAGTGGGAAAAACCATGAGTCCAGATATTTGAAACGGACTAAAATTTGCAGAGTTTTAGAAATGGAACCAAAAATTTATTCAAGGGTTCCATTAGTGGCTCCAATTGGGGATGTCTATTCCTTAGGAATAGAACAAGATTCCAGAATCTCAAGTGAAGCAAACCAAGCATAGAGGACCAAAAACCAAGGACTTGCCTAGACCAGGCAAGAAAACCATACCAAAACAAACCACATATGTACAATATTTACATAATTACAAGGCTATAGCAAGAGATACAATCTCCATCATTCTTGAAGCCTCCTATGATGTGCAAGTTTTCAACCTACACTCTACAACTTTACCAGGATTCAACTTTAATTGGTAGCCCCAGGCCCCCCAAGCTTAGAACTAGTTCTTGCCCCTATCAAAAACCTTGTTTTCCACTGTATGTATCACACTAAGGCTAAAATTATTCTCATGAATCACCCACCAGCTAATCATGTTGTAGCCACTACAATCAACCATTATGGATGTGTCTAAACTTATTGTTACTTTCATTCATGTCCAACTATGAACTATGGTCAAGTATTAACTGAAATACATGATCAAAGTAGCATTCTATTTGACTCAATTTACAGTCATATTCCACCAAATGTTGGAAATACAAGGGCAGACAACTGGGGGGGGTGAATCAGTTGTCCCAAAAATTCAAGACTTATTTAACATATCAACTTTATTCTCAGATCTGATTATTAACCATGAAAGCATGAATCAACAACACATCAGAAACACACATAACACCAATATTTTTTATGTGGAAACCCTGTTAGGGGAAAAACCATGGTGGAGGTCAGTCCACAAGATTATACCCTATTAAAAGTATAATGAAAAAGAAATATGGGGAATGCACTTGCATTCAGGTGCACTGCCTAGAGCTCACTACTCAATTACAAGGAAGACACACTGTCTTACAAAGAGATTCAGATTATATCCATCTTCAAGGATATGAACTAATAAAATAGCATTTGCTAATGTCTGATCACAGTTTTGGTTAAGCGCGTGAACAAATCTTCACTCTTCTTCACACTCTGCTTTGCCTTTGAATGATTAGGACATTATTCGTACGCACACACACACACACACAGCTTTCACTTGCATACATTCACACAAACAACCACTTTTATATAGCTACAACAAGAAATTTCATCGCTACAAGTTGACCACAAAGAAATAATAAAATGAATATAACTGTCAGCCCAAATAATTCATAATAATCAATGCACATCAACCAAAATCAGCCAAAACTTAGTGAGGACATAAATCAACATCTTGAACACAAAAAATCTTCAATTAATTACACATCAAAGATCCACAACATGCTTCAACACCATGTCGGCCAGGAACATGAAAAATATGAACACACAAGAGAAAATTGCCAATCACGGGCACAACGATCAATGTGGATGCACAACAAAGATAGAGCATGATCTAGAAGCATCCACAAACATTAAGAACCAACAAAGAAGCATACACAACAACTGAACTAACTGAAATAGCCTCATCTTCAATCAAGAACACTAACTGAAGAAATAGAAAAACTATCAAAATGAAAATCTTCATAACTCGATCAACTCTTAATGTGGATCTCTGAAACTCGACATGGATAAACTAGATACACTCAGCAACAAACCCTTTAGTCCACAACCTCTAATCACCAACGTACAGAACATACCACCATACTAAACTTCACTTCACCATTGACAACCTGTAATTCATTTCTTTACAATTTTCTCAATATCCTCGACATATACAACTTCAAATGCATTAATGCTAATAGTGTTGACATCAATGACAACCACATATCAGCAACACAACCACAACATCCAACAATCTCCCCCTTTGGCATTGATGGCAACACATGATGTGAAAAACACCATCAATGCAACTAACTCTTGACACTTACTCCCCCTTAGATTCTGACTCATTTTCTCCTCAACTCTTCCACATGACTCTTCTCCCCAAACAGACGCCAGTTTTTCACATAGCTCTTCTCCCCCTTTGACATCAATGACAAAAAATATTTAAGCTTTGAACCACATATCTGAATTTTTGAAACATTTGACTACTCCACCTGAGTAGCAACCACCACAACATCAATCTGAAACAAGATATGACTATGAAATGCACAAAATGATGCAATGCATTGCTTTGCATCATAGTTCTGATTAGGAGAGATAATCTCCCCTAACTTCCCTCTGAGATACTCAAAAGTATCCTTAGGTAACAACTTTGTAAAGATATCTGCAATCTACTCCTTAGTAGGCACATATTCCAATCTTACTTCTTTTTCACTTACCTTCTCCCTCAAAAAGTGAAACTTGATAAATATATGATTTATCTTTGAATGCATCACCGAATTCTTGGAAATGTTAATAACACTTGTATTATCATAGTATATAGCAATAGGCTCATCATATACAACTCTAATATCCTTCAACATCTGCTTCATCCATAGGACTTGAGTATAATTGTTAGCAGTAGAAATGTATTCGACCTCAGTAGTGGACAAAGAAATGGAATTTTGCTTCTTGCTTAACCATGAAATTAGATTTTTACCCAAGCAAAATGCTCCACCACTAGTAATTTTCTTGTCATTCACATCTCTGGCTCAATCAGCATCAGTAAAGGCACTCAAAGTAATATCATCATCTTTAGGATACCACAGGCCAAGATCAATAGTTCCCTTCAAGTATCTGAAAATTCTCTTCACAGCAGTCACATGAGATTCCTTCGGATTAGCTTGAAATCTTGCAACAATACATACAACATTCATAATATCAGGCCTGGTCTGAGTTAAATACAACAATCCACCAATCATTGATCTGTATCTTGTCTGATTTGCTTTCAGAGAATCATCTTCTGTTGTCAACTTGCATCCGGTCACCATGGGTGTACCAATTTTCTTTGAATCTTCCATACCAAACTTCTTCAACAATTCCTTCACATACTTGGACTGAGATATAAAAATCCCCTTATCTAACTTAGTGATTTGTAATCCCAAAAAGAATTTCATCTCACCAATCATAGACATCTCAAATTCATTCTGCATCTCACTAGAAAACTTCATGCACAAAGCATCATCTCCTCCAAAAATAATATCATCAACAAAGATTTCAACAATCAGATTATTATCATCATTCTTGAAATAAAAATTATTGTTAGTAGTACCTCTGTTAAATCCAAGCTTCAACAAATACTTGTCCAATCTTGCATACTATGCTCTAGGGTCTTGTTTGAGTCCATACAATGCTTTCTTCAACTGACACACTATATCTTCCTTATCAGTCAATTGGAATCCATCAAGTTTCTCAACATAAACTTCTTCTTCCAATTCACCATTTAGAAAAGTTGATCGGCGTTTAGAGAAGGGAGCCCTAGGGTTACATAAGCCCATAGTCATATATAATTCAAAAATACACAAAAAAGGGAAAATATATAGAAAATCACAAAAAAAATTAAAAAACCCTCATCAGAAGTTTAGAGTTTCAAGATTGGAGAGAACTAGCATTCTTACAGATAGCAAAAGGAGACCTTGGGCCTTAGGATAGGAGAAATGGGTAGAAAGAAAAAGATTAAGGAAATGGTCTTCAAAGTAAGCATGACAAAGGCACTTCAAGAAGCATATCAAACAACACCCCTATGAAGGATAGTAGAAGGAATATAGAAAAGGGTAGAAATAAAGGTAGTTTATCATAGTCCAATGATAAAGGACATCATTGTGAGAAGGGGAAGTGCACAAGTAAATGGCTTGGTTTGTGGGTTACATAAGCCCATAGTCATATAAACCGTGGGGGAGCTATACCCTGGTCAGTACATCCTATGGCCTACAACCCCCAACCACTCACCTTAGTGGCACCACTGTTGGTGGGCGGTGAGTATTTTGTAAAAACCAACTTTATTGCAGATGATCACATGGGTGACCAAGGGCCTAGCGCCCAAGGCCCAAAATTTTGTCCTTGGAGGCCCTAGTTGGGATTTTTTTTTCAAAATGCCATAACTTGCAATCCATGAAGCCATTTTTTGAAAATGAGATATTATTGGAAAGCTAGATTTGTCAAATTTTTAGTGGTGTGGGTTATTTTCCAAAAAAAATTTGTTTGGAGGCATTTTGCTACTTGAAGTTAGATATTCATTTTTTGCTCCCTAGCTCATAATTTTTTTCCACAATATCTGATATTCGTGATTCTTACAATGTTGGAAAGGTATTTAGAAGCTCTATCATGCCATCCATGCACTTTTTCTTATTTCTATCCTAGGTATATTGTGATTTTAGTTCTTTCTTGATGGGTGTCCTAGAGATCACTTGTATTTTTTGATAGTTGGGAGGGTGTTGTTTTGATCATTGCACTTCATTTTAGTACTAGAATGATGTTCTATCTCTTGTTTCATTTAGATTTCAAGGTTGCTCCATATTGAGAGTGTTTTAGTGTTCCTTGGCATTGGGACTATTGTTACTTTATCATGATTCTAGGATTTCTCTAAAGGGATTTCAAGGTTTCTAGCATCAAAATTATCTTTCCTTTTCTTGCCTTGATTAAGGTTATGGTGTTACTCCACTAGTGTGCTTCTAGTGTTTCTTTGCAGTAGGTTATCTCATTGGGGGGGATGAATGGTCTCTCTTCATCTCTCTTATGGGGGGTCTTTTTCCTTCAATGGGGTTTTGTTCTCTCATTTTTTATGGAGAGCATTATTGTATCTTATCTCTCTTTTGAGGAGAATTTTTGTCCCACTGTGTTTTCTCCTTTTCTCCATTTGTGAGAGATTGTATTGTATTTTTACATGGGTACTTAACATGGCCTTGTGGCAGGACCCATCTTTGTGTCATTTGCATATTAGTACTCTCTAAGTTGTACTTAATGGGGGGGTGTTGGTGTAAATAGGTGTTTTACCTATCTAGGTCCTATTTACATGTTAAGTCCACTTAGGTCCTAGGAGAAAATATTTCTAAGGTGATCCCACAAAGCTAGTTTACAATTTTTGGGAGATTTTTATTTTTGCTGAAATCACATATTTTTAGAAAATATAATGATTTAATCCTTAAAAAGTTTCATTTAAAGCATTCCAATTGAAGAGGGTTTGATCAAACTACCTTATATCAAACCCCCTTGGATAGAACCCCACTAGTTTTAAACCATACCTATAACAGAGTCTCCTTTACACCTATCAAAATGCTGGTAAAAAACCACTTTTGATTTATCTTTTGGGGGCTCAAATGAATTCATTTAATTTTCATTTTTTTTAAGTATGTATTCCTTATTATAAGCTTCCCAAAAAGTATAATTTTAAATAAATTTAATTTTATTATTATATTTCTTTTTATTTCTTGTGAATGTAGGTTTTAATCGAAAATAAAGCTCTTTGTTCTCACATGTGGAAAAAAAATATTATCAAATTTTTTTTGAAAAATATGAGTACACCAGATATTGAAGTCCTTGATCCAACCATACAAAAAAAGTTGTGTTATACAGTCTACCTATGTCTAAATTGTCATTGGTTTGACTTTGAAACTTGATTAAGGAAAAAAATTCAATAAAACACTATGAAACAAATTGGAAGCACTAGATATCATAGTTACAAATCCAAATTCGAAAAAATTAGAATTTTATCCTTCATGGAAAAAAATTATGTGTTATACGGTGAGCGTCACTCCTTAAAAATGGTGTTTACTAAAAAAAACTAGTTTTTGAAGATGGAAAAAGAAGTGCAATTTGATTCCAAATTTTTTGAAAAAAATATATTTAGAATCTACAAAAAAAATGTCAAAAATCACTAGTTTGCATCATCTTCAAATTCCTCACGGTTTAGCCACATTAGGTGCCCAAAAGTGAAGATTTAGTTAGAAAAAAATACTTTAGTGTCTAGTTTAGTCACTAGATCTTATCTTATCTTTTGGCATTTAATGTTTTTGTCCTAAGTCATTTAATATTTGTTGAGGTAATTATCTCATTGTACATGATTAAGACACATGTTATGATCTTGTCTAATCCTATCTCACAACTTGCCTTTATAAGCAAGGCATCATATGTACATCACAAATTTAATTTAGAAATCTTGCATCCATAATCATAGCATGATATTTCTGTCATTTCTCTCTTGTAGAAGTTATTTTGTTTTGTAGGTGATCCTAGGGTGTTGATGAGTTCACTGTAAACTCCTACAGGTGACCAATATCAATGATGATATCAGCAAAGGATAAAGGACAAGGTATGGTGTACACCAAATATGACAACTTCAAGTGCGTGCAAACTAGAGAAAAATGAGAGAAAGAATACTCCAAAAGGAGAAGGCATACAAAGACCTAAACACATGTCCTATTATCATGAATTAGATAGTGAAAATTTAAACCTGAGAAGATACTAATAGGTGAGACAAGTGGTAGCTACAAGTCCTAAGTAGTCTCCTATGCCCTCTTAAGGGATTTAATCATCTTCAAGTCACTTATCACATGACCTAAAAGTAGGGAGAGGATAATCATGGTAGTTTGGAGTTATGGACAATTTCAAGAATATAGGGATTAGTTTGTGAGTTGGAAGGTAGGTTAGAAGATATAGGGGAAAATTTGATCAAGTCACCCACTTTTGCAAGCATCTAGGACCATCTTTAGTTGGATAAAGTCAAAGCAATCAAGTCATTAACTTCAACAACTTACATTCAAAAGAGAAAAACAAGGAAACCACTCAAATGGGCACCAAAGGAGAGTTAACCAAGCAAACCAAAGGCAAGAAAATGCATTTATGATCGAAGAAACATGTTGCTAGTTCTTAGGAAGTTGTTGAACAACATATAAGGATGCCTAGGGACAATTTAGATTTAGTTGCATTTTTTGGCTAAAGCATTGTAACTTGGAAAAAGTTCTCTCAGGTCATATTGTGTATTGTAACTCAAAAAATCAGTCCAAAGACTAAAAAAAAATTGTAATACTTCATTTTCAAGCATCTTCAATCATAACAAGCTATCTTTCAAACTATGTGTAATATTGTAAGGCATCTTTATTGATAAAAAAGTAAATTTTCACCTTCATTGTATTGGTTCAAGTTGTGTGTTGATTAGTTTTATGCATTTTTCTTGTGTTTTATACTAAAACCTCTTAAATATGCATGATTAAACACCTACAAGACCTGAAACTTTCTTCTTTATGTGTTGGTTACTAGTTAGAAAAAACCTAGATTAGCTATTTCAGTTGTGAAAAGAACACATTTTCCTTCTAAAATAGTAGAGATAGGCTACATTCTAGCAAATAACTTAGAATATAAGGTAGAACAACAAAGTTGTGGAACAATAAACATCTTTTCAATGAGAATTGTATGCAAAAGAGTAAACATTTGGTCTTGAATACTCTAGTGCATCACTATCCATAGTTTTAGGTTCAAATTCTCATCCTTCTATCCCTTTTCCATGGCATAAATAGTCATACTAGATTAGGATAAACTCAAAATTAGGAGAAACATCAAGGGAACCATCCCTCTCTGGAGTTGATATCCATCATTTGAGACCACAATTTGATCAAGGAGATCATCCCATGTTTCATGAGGTGGCTAAGTGATTTTATCATCTCATCAAGGGTGCACACTTTCATGACAACAGTTATATTCCTTCCCATTTGAGACAATCTCATATGTGGCATAAATACATGAAGCACTTGTAGAGTCATATTTTTTTGTATGGTAAATCTTGTAGGCTATGTTTTTTTTGTGTATTTGATTCTAGGGTTATAGATATTGCTTACTACTAGGAATTTATCATCATATGTTGATTGAGTTAATGATGTCACGTGTTTATTCTCCACCTTCTCACATAATTCTCCTCTATCCAAAATATGTTTGACTACCTCATACATAAATTCCTCATGGATCCAACTCAACATGAATCTTATCCACTTATGTTCATCCTTAAAGCTCAGAAAAACATTCTTAAATATCCCATCTTAGTATTTCACTATTCTCATTTCTAGCAAGCCACTCTCTAGGGCCCTTTAAGTCTTGGATTTCTCTCATGAATCTAGATTGGTGCATCTTTTTTGGTTTCATGTGAATTTATTTTTGTACATATTTGACATAAAGTGCTCATATAGGGAAGTTCGGGAATGCTCCTAGGTTGTTATCCATCACCTTCAGGAACAACTAATAAACAAGTCATTTGACATCCTTTACTTTGAAAATTTATGATGTTAGAATATTTGTCATTGATATTTTCATATTCTCCTCAATTCATCATCTTTATTCAAGCCATAACTTAGAAAACTTTAGTCTTATACTAGCTACTTAGCTTGTACTCTACTTAACTTCACACTTCTTAGTTCACTTTTTGGTGACTTTTACACTCTCCCTTGACCTCCTTGTCTAACTTTTCCACTTGCTTTGCTAACATATTATAAATTCTCCTTTCATCTATTTTGTGTTACTCTTTCCTTTTTAATTTTATGAGCATTTTTCCTTTGTGTGGTGGATATTTACTAGTATAATTGAGATTAACTATGATACATATTATAGTGGTGTCTCATCAATACCTATTTTCCTCATTTTTACCTTCAATCCCTAACATTAAAAAGGCTTTAGTTGTGTACCATATACATATTTGTTTAACAATTCACTAGTTAGAGGTTTTTATTGTAATGACACCTATCTTATGTATGTGATTAATGTAGTATGGAAAAAGACAAAACATCTTCATTTTTCTTTATTTTCTAAATTTACATTCATATTCATATAACAATATTGTAAATCTCTATATTTCAATTGTTTATTCTTGATAGTTTAGTCATGCCATACTTTTTGTGTTTTCTTCTATGGTTGATTATAAGTTGTAATTAGGATTTTCTCACCTAGATTGTCTAAATATTTTAACCTTTATTTTATGAATTCTTCCTCATTCAATCTCATTTAGATTGATAACATTAAATTAGGAACCAAATGTCACATCTTATCCATATACTAGTTGCAATGGATAAAATTTATCAATCTTTCATATGTTGTGTAGTAAGCCAGGTTAGTACTATAGGGATATTTTGGTCCCAATTTGTACCATTTTTATCACATACCTTTTTAAAAAAATTATCCAAAATTTTAATGAATGCTTCACTTGCATTGTCTATTTGTGGGAGGTAAGGTGTACCTTTGTTATGACTGATTATAAAGGTTTATAAAAATTCTTGAATTGTTTCCTTTACAACATAATTTCCATGGTCACTTACAATGCTTACTATACATCTAACTTGTGTGATAATGTTCTCATGTGTAAACTTTGGTTTGGTTCATGTCATGAAATCCTTAGTAGGTTTTTCTTCTACCCACATGGCTAGATACTTAGTGCCAATAATAGAAGTATGTGTGAGTCTTACAAACAAGAGGATTGATTGGGCTAATGAAGTCAATGGCCTATTTTCCAATTGGTGCTAGAGCCAACACTAGCTTTAATGAAATTTCATCCCTTGAAGTTGGTTTTCTAACACTTAGACAAACAACATATTTTTGGTTGTATTTGTTGGCATCCTTAGATAAAGTAGACCACCAAATCCTTGCAAGATTAACACCTTTATTCTTGTATCATCTTTAGAATTATGTCATCTACAAATTCCTTTGAATGATATTCTCTTTCATTCTCTAAAACCACTTGTCTCAAAATTTTATCTTTTCCTATAATATACAATTCTCTATCGATTATTGTATATGGGAATGCTTGTATTATAAGCCTCTTAATTTTCTCTCTACTATAATTCTTCAAAACCTCATGGGTAGATAACAACTTAGCAACATTTTTCAACTTATTTGGTACTAAATTCACCTTAAATATATGTGCACTTGGAAAATCATCCTTAATTGGGATTCATGGACAAATAATCTAGTCCTTGCTTTTCCTTTCCCAAATTTAACATTATTTTAAAATCAAACTTTTGGAACAACATAAACCATCTACATATACAACCATGTATGACCAAGTTTTTTATTAAGTATTTTAGTGGTTCTTAGTTACTGTAATGAATCAAGTTACCAAAAGATAGTGTCTAAAATTATATAAATAAAATACCATTGCTATGATATTTTGGCTTTTATTAAATCATGTAAATAACATGTTTTATGTTTGAAGCAAGTGTTTGACATATTGGAATACAAGAGGATATTGCTGAATGAAAAGAAATGTGAGTTAGTTAAAACATCTTTGGTTTATTTGGGTCATGTGGTTGGTAATGGTAAAGTGTGAATTAATTGTTCAAAGGTAGAGGCTATAATTCCAAACATGAACTTATGTGCTAAAACATAGTTTTATTTGAACAACCCAATGCCTCCAAAAAATGTGAGTCATTTTTGTAAGTAGCTACCCCATTACATGCCATTGTAGTAATGGTAAGAAATTTAATTGGGGAACAAACAATTTTGAGATTTTCATGATATGAAGAAGAGAGAACTAGCTTGGTGTCAGTATTGGCATCACCAAGTTTGCAATAGCCTTTCAAAGTTGAGACCGATGAAAGTGTTTATGCCATGGTGGTTAGTTTACTCTAAGCAGGTACATTAGCATGTTATCACTCATACATGCTTAATGAGGTTGCATTGAATCATAGCACACATGACACTGAATTGTGTGCATTGGTTTTAGTAGTAAAAAATGGAAGTATTCTTTAATGGTCAAGGAGACCATTATTCATATCGACTATCAACCTTATCAATTTTTCCAAGATCATAACAAATTGTAGTAAATTCAATATACAAATGGATGAGGTTCTTATAACAATTCCATCTTGTGATAAAATAAAAGCATGGAGTTACTAATAAATTGGTGAATATTCTTTCTAAGCCACCATTACTCTCAGTAGTTGGCACATAGACACCGATAGAGCCATTTTATTGTTGATTATGTTAATGACAAAGATTTTAGGAAAGTATATAAATCAACTCAAGGAACATGTATAAATATTTTGAGTAGATTTTTTATTTCTACCTTCTAGATGGTATTTTATGCAAATCAATTGAATTGTGTGTTCCAAAAGATCAAATAGTGTTGCTCATAAGGGAAACACATACCTCATGGTTGGCTAGTCCTTTTAAAGTGACCGAATAGTTACAAACATTCAACACTATGGCTATTGCCCATATTTGTAGGCGGATGTCTCAAGATTTATAAGAGGTTGTCAATTATGTAGCATATGTAAACCCAACAATAGAAAATTGGGATCATATCAACCATAAAGACATGGGAATGTGTGAGTATGGACTTTGTAGGTGGATTATTGAAAATAAAGCATGGTAAAGATTATATCTTTTTCATTATGGATCATTTTTTTAAGATGTTCATCTTAGTTGCTTGTCAGAAAACATTAAGGGGAAGTGATGCAATATAATTTTTCTTAAAAATTGTATGGATTCACTTTGGTATTTCGAAGAGCATTATTGATATTCATGATATGAAGCTTTTGAGTAAATTTTGGAGCATATTGTGGAGTAAGATGGATACAAAACTCAAGTATTCTATGACATTCTATCCTTAAAGGTATGGGTAAATAGAAGCTGCTCAAATGGTAGAATCAAAGGTATTCTAGAGATTGGGATGAGCATTTGACTTATATTCAACACTCTTATAATAGAGAAATCCATTTTTCCTCTTGTTCTCCCCTTTCCAAATCTTGTTTTGACCATTTACCACCAAGAACAATTGATCTTTGCCTTGGACAACCAAAGGATGATCAACAAAAAATAAGATACAAAGATGGATAGGAAACAAAATTCATAGATAAAGTGTGAAAAATCCATGTCCAAGTCTAGGAAAAACATAGTGTAAAGAAAGATACAAAGGCCACCATGATCAACATCGAAATGAGCATAAATTTCATGTGCATGACAAGTTTTGGCTATACCTTAGCAAGGAGAGATTGCAAGGCATATCATGGAAACTCACACCACTAAGGTATGACCCATTTTAGAATAGATTTGATTGAGTATGTGACGATCTTTTCCATAATAAACATTGAGAAGTCGATGTTGTTCGAATATTTCAAATGCTTGTCAAGGAGGAAGATGTTGTGATGCCTAGCACACAATGTTTTGCACCTAAATAAAATGATGAATTGGAGCATGATGTCATTCTCAACAAGAATGTGTGACAATCTCAATGAGGTCAACGCGAGGTATGGTTGGCTGGATGAGAAAGATGAGACAAGGAAATAAAAATGGGTTTGTAAAGGTGATAGGGGAATAAATTCATTTAATAAAAAATTAAGCTTTTGTCGACCAAAAGTCTCCTAGTTGAGAGTACTAGGAGGTGTGGTCCCTAAATTGGGTCAAAGCACTCTAGACAATTTGTGACATAATGAGATCAATAGTTAATACTTGACTTGGGAGAGCCATAGCGTTGCCAAATCAAATGAAACAAAATGAACAATAGTTAGCAAGTTGGTTGGGAAGACGTAAGGGGTGGTCTAGAACATTACCAATAACTCTAATCCAATTGGTTGGCAACAAAGGTCCTAGAAATGTAAATGCAATGAGTTTTCTAGTTCAACTAGATGCATTCTTGTCATTCACCCCAACAAACTCATAACTAGTGGTGAACACCATACCAATAAAGCAGTAGATTCCCTATATATAGGCATGAGCCAAGAGTTGATTTTTTTCAAAGTTGGAACACTTCATATGGATGTATTCTATCATTCCACTACCCATGGAATGCTTGATGTCTATATTAATATTTTTGACAATGTTTGGAAGGTTGGTTCTTGGTACAATATTTTGGTTGTGCTTGTAGAATTGGATTGATTGGAGATTGGACAAAGCTTTTATCAAGTTTGGGAGGTAGAGTAGATGTCAAGGAGCAACATAGGTGTGTCTTGGTTCTTCCAATGTACCCCAAGTAAGTGATGTGACACTTGTACCTACCTTGATATATTGGCATGAGGCAAGAAACTGCATTCTTCCTAGAGTTTTCCTCTGTTAGAGGGTTTCTCCAATTATATAGTTGCACTCTCCAATTATATAGTTGCACTTGTCTAATTTTGATGGTGTGTGTTCTTTGTTTATATTTTTTTCCAATTGTTTCCTACATTCTAAGCATGCTATTATTATTGCCTATGTTGAACATGGTAAAATATGTACTAGAGAGTTTTAATGAGTTGAAAAGAGCATAAATATATATTTGTTAATAAGAGTTTGAATCATATTATTCAACTATTTATGAATCAATTGCTAGTGTTGTGCCCATCATTGTCCTCAATTTGTGCATTCAATGCATTCTCTATTATGTTTAAAGTTGATACGAAGATATATGGATGCAACCATCAACATTGTTTTTGGTTATCGATTTTTATACTTCAAATAATGGCACAAACTATGTTTACTAGCTAAAGCTTTTGCAGAATAGCAGAATAAAAAGGAACATGCTACAAATGGATGTGCGTTGCCCATGGATAGCACGAGTTCATCATAATTGTTAAAGATCAATAATAAATGAAACTCAAAGGTTAATGCATGAGAAGAATTTGAACTTCTCCCAAAGCTAGTCCAGAATACAAACAGTCAGCATAACAATTTCAGAATATATAACGACTTGTCTTACAAGTGTTTTTCACATTATGTGTTTATGACTGTACCATTGACATGCAAAATAGAAGAAATGGTTTACATGGAATGGACCACTCTAAATTCACCTTTAAAATTCCAAACTCATTTTTTTTAATTATGCCCATTTTTGTATAAAACCACACGCTCTCTTGCTTCTGTTCATTTGTAACTTGTTCTTTCTGTAAATAGATTTTCCAAAGAAAAAGAAAAAAGATTGCATGTTCTTATGGTTCATGCCAAAATCAAACTATTATCAGAACCAATCACAAGGTTTGTACTCTTCAAGAGAGCAAATAAACATTTTTACAAGCTCACCTTATTTAATGATGAAATAAAAGCAAAGTTACTACTTTGTTTTCCTTGAGAATTGATGACCATGGCTGCCGGTGAAATTTCATGTCAATTACAGCGTAATTTACAAGGTAAAATGACTCAACTCATTGTCTTCCCAGTTGCTCTTGTACTGTCTAAATAGCCTGCCTTTGTAACTAGCCATGTACTTGCACCAAAAGGTACATCATAAAGAAAATGAAAAACTTCTAGAAGATATGAAGTCCCTACAAATATGCACAAAATCATCTTACGAGTTCCTTTGAAGCGACTTTCTTGTATCTTTGAGTTTCATACATCTTCAAAACATGCTGCACCAATTAAATTAAATTTCTCAGATTTCAATATTTAGCACAATTGAATGACAAAATAAACAGAACCAAGCATGAGTAAATACTGAATATAGAAAGGATGTATTAAAATTGAAAACAATATTAGGCTGCTAAAATTATCCATAACATGCAAGTTCAGTAGGAGTCTCACCTTCCCTGCCAGTCTCTCTCTTAATGAAAGCATAACTTCAGCCATCTCTGTTGGACATTCTTCTATCGGCACTTGGTAGATGCCATATCTATCAGCCATAACTACATATTTTAGTGATATACAAAAATAAAACACACCTATTTCTCTCTTCAGTTTGGATACAGATGTATAGAAGAAAAACCACATAAAACTGAGCATTAAGAACTCTCCACATTTATGAAATTTATAAGAGTGGCATGTCATCAACTATGGAACTGTAAATTATAAGAGCAAATTCAAAACTGGGGCCACTTTAGAATGCACCAAAGTATCTACAATAAAGAGTTATATTTATTGTCCTCCAAATTATTGAACTCCAAGCATAGAGGCATCTCACTCTTTTGGACATAGTATTGGACCAGAGAGTGCAGCAAATGTCAAGTCAGCTGCAGTAAACTGGTCACCACAGATGAAAGGTCGACCATCTGCAAGAACATTATCTACCTGCACAAGGTTGGATTTGCCTGAAGTTCAAAACTTTCTGTTATAACGAAATTCAATTCATTTATATGCACTAAACATTTCCACTTAACTTTCATTTATGAGATGCTAATGGAAGACTATATTTATCCACACCTCTTGAAATATCTGACGTATTTTTTCAAGAGAAGACTCCTTTGCTCCTGGCCTTTTGATGCCAAACAATTTATTCATATGATACTTTATCAATGGCATGAGAAGCCAACCTAGCCACCTTTGCCAACCTGCAGCTCCTGCAATTTAAGCTTTTGATTAAGGTGGGTGCCTAAATACTTTATTCATATAAATTATTTATATTCCCAGAAAGAAATTAAGTGCACACAAAGTCTTCACCAACTTCCAAGTTCCAGGATAACCATTACGTGATCGTTTCAAGATCATATTTAGCAGAAAATTAAGCATTACATAGTTATTTAATAAAAAGTACGGCTGATTAGGTTATTCATACAAGCATAATTTAGCAGACACAAAGCATTTGATATGTTTTGGTCCACTATATGCTCATGTTACAAATATTTTCTATGAATATTGCATTTTAAAATTTAATTTAAACAAATTTTATTGTCCAGTAGACTGTTTTTAAATCTTTGACCCAAATTAAGTGGCATCCCAGACTAATGTATTCTACCCGCTTGTGCATCCCCTGAAATATCTACTCATCTAACAATTAACTACTTGTAAGCTAACGACAATTAACAATGCTCATTACACTAACTACTTTCATTCTCCCCCATAGTAAACATTGGCAAAACTACCAAATAAAATAGAAAATTTTCATTAATCTATCAATCCTCTCCATAATGTACATTGGCAATAACACCAAACAAATCTTGAAGTGTTTGAAATTGATCACGACCAAGGGCCTCCATGAAGATATCAACGATTTGTGCCTCTTTAGGACAAAATACAATTTCAATCAATCCCTGTTGAACCAAATTGTGGATGTGTTGGTGCTAGATTTCGCTATGAAACACTAGATCTTTACTCATCTAAATAGTATTTTGGTTATCACAATACAATATAGTGCGAACCTGTTAGATTTACTACATATTCTATAACAATCTCCTCAACCAAACTACCTAGTAAGTGGCAAAAGTGGCAACTTTGTACTCAACCTCAATAGTAAAAAAGGATATAATAGGTTGTTTCTTGGATTTCAAAGTGTAGAGGAGGGGGACCAGCTACTCTGGGACTCCAAGTCATGGGAGAGTCCTAATCAATAGGCTTCCCTAATCTACCTCAAGCTTGCTAAATGATTTGGAAAAGGTTAAGATGCTAAGATCGAAAAGGAAGAGCAATATGGTTGCTACTGTCCTTCTGCTAACTGGAGCGTTTTTCCAAAGGTTACAAACTGAAGCGTTTTTCCAAAGGTTACAAACTGAAGCGTTTTTCCAAAGGTTACAAACTAGAGCATTTTTCCAAAGGTTACAAAGTGAAAATATCTCTCAGAGGTACAAAAGTGCCCCTGCACGCCTTAGAAATCAGTTTTTAGAGCTCACAAATGTAGTCATCCTTTGCAGAATTCTTCCAACTTCATAATGGATTCAACATCCAGTCGATGAGAATCGTCAATCACCGACAAATGCAATTTGAAGCACGAAGTGTCAAAATACAGAAATTGAAAAGCATCCAAGAAATTGACTAAACTTGGTGAAAAAAGAATCATTTT
The DNA here is from genome assembly GCA_007258455.2 of Sequoia sempervirens. Lineage (NCBI taxonomy): Eukaryota > Viridiplantae > Streptophyta > Pinopsida > Cupressales > Cupressaceae > Sequoia > Sequoia sempervirens. The sequence goes on along the minus strand of VDFB02058242.1, from coordinate 650,897,131 downwards.
GGGAAAAGGTGCCCTACAATTCAAGGCATCAAATTCGGTTTTCAGGGATTTCAACTCCCAAGAACATCTCTTCAAAGTTGATCTAGCTTTGCAATGAATCTGTCAATTCATCTTCACGATCAAATGGGCAATGGGGATTCAAAGTCAAACAGATGCATTTCATCATAGAAAATGATGAAATTCTTCAAAAAAATTCTAATTCTCAGACTTGCGATGCCTAAACTCAAAGGTTGGCCCAAGTTGACTACCAGTTAACAATTTTTGAAGATATTTTCAAGCCTAGGCATCCCAAATCAAGAGGAGAACTTTAGTTAACAAAACATCACTGAAATTGACTCCTTAATAGGGGTAGCTGCCCTAATTGACACTCCCATCTCCCAAAAATTGATATTTATCAATGCTAGGCATCATTTCTTGCAAGTTGAAGCAAAATACAACTATTTTGCCTCTCCAATGCTTTTTGAAGGATCTACGAAGGCCATTTTCAGTGTTCTTCGCAACTTTGGGTTCAAATTGCATAGAGGAATATTTTTCTAGGCTCCACTTTTTCAGCACGTGCTTATCAGATTTTCATTAGGTTGGATGCATGCATAAGGCATTATTTTTCAAGGGCAGAATATAATTTCTATCTTTGGACCCTCGCATTTCTTCTATCCTTGTCTTAGGTTTTCTCGTATGCACAGGTAAAATTCATTTTTTCACAAATATGGTCAAGTGGGTTTGTTCAACACAAAATTGTCCACAAAACCCATGTGCCAAAATTTTCTAGGAAAATTGCCCGCTGCCCCCTATTTTTAGGGTTTTCAAAAAATGTCATCATTTCAAAAAATGGAGAAACTGGGTTCGCTTATCATTGCATGTCAAGGGAGAAACCACTTTTTTGAATTTCTGACTTGTGGGTTTGTTTAAAAAGATACTCTATAAAACCCACGTCTTAGAAAATTTCATAAAAATTGCCCCTTTATAGGCTATTTTTAGCCTCACCAAAATCTATTTTTTGGCCTCACCGAAAAATTTGTTTGAACATATTTGTGCTTACAATAAATAGTCTAGTTTTCTAGTATGCAATTCAATCAAATTGAATTCAAGACCAAATTGGTCTTAATTCATGATTTCATTAGAACAACTGACATCGATTTGCATCAAGTGGATCCGGAGGTTGACTTGAATGCTTTGGAAGGCATAAAACAAACCACACTTCAGAACACCGAACACAAGAGTGGTTGATTTGGACAATTTGATGGTTTCATACCTCGTATAGCTAATAGCCTTTTAAGGCCGGTTTAGAGGGTTGAATACCATCAGAATTCTGCGTGTGCAACAAGTTTGTGTGCATTTCTCACAACTATAAGTGTTTGCAGTCAAAATTTGCGGTTTCATCATGAAACACTCTTCCATTGAGGAGAATCAAGAAAAGCGTCAAAAGTATCAAGCTGCAGAAGAAACAAAGACCATCACTCTAGTTACAAAGCTGCCAAAGATACCAATTAGTGAATTGCCAGCTGAAGTGTGCAGATATTTCTAGGATTACTCAAGTAGCTAACAAGCAATAAACTGACAGTCGAGGCATGTGACGATCTCCAGATGATGAGGCAGTTAGCAACTTCTTCAAGGAGTTGATTGATCGTAATCACAGCCAGTGAACTACTAAGTCAGGACGTCCCACCTTTTCCAAATAGACATTAGACACATCAGTTAACTTGAGGCCTCTTTCCAATTTAACTCGTTGTCCCACCAATCGTGCATGTCTATTTTGGAGATACCTATGTACATATGGAGTTCTAGTTTAATTTAGAATTAGTTAATTGAGGTAGTTTTTCCAGTTAACTGTCAAGTGTAATGTCCCCTTCTAGCTAGACATTGATACATCTACATGATTAGCCTATCAGTGGCCCTTGTAGGCTAATGGGGAATGTTTAAAGGGTCTTTTTGGTAGATACCTTGTTGGTAGTTGGCTTCTTTTGGGATTCAGTATTCATATGGAGGTGTTCTAATGATTAATTGATATGTTTCTATTTTTAGAAACCTCATGTTATAAGGTGATGTTATATTTGCACTTTATTATTATTCTATTATAAAGTGCAAATGTCAATTATAAAATAAAAATAAAAAATAAAAATAATAATAAAATATTAAGATGCTTCTAGAAGCCGCCCCATTGAGGAGAAAGAAAATTATAAAAAAGGGTGTTGGCTGCCATTGTTCTCATCCAGCATTTTGACATCAACAATTTTGTGAGCACTTGTCGAGCTAAGGTTTCTGCAGTATCTTGTCTTTGGGAACGAAAACTCCCCTTGATAGCCTAACTGAGGAAGTGAAATATCTTCTGAAGGGTTGCAGCCATTGGAGAGGTTACTTCAGACTTCTCATTGAGCAAAATTTGTGGCCAAAGGCCAATTTTGGTATAAGTCGATTTGGAGCAGCATTGGAGAATATTTTGGCATCTTCATTCTTCACTATTTGCACATCTTGGAGGAGGAATTTATTTGTGGAGAATTCTAATTTAAAATCAAAAAATTGCAGTCATAAGGAGGATGCCATTAGTGGGTCGATTTTTCTTGTTGGAGCCCCATTTTGCGTCGATCTTCTTCTTGACTTGGTGCGCCCTTCTCCTAGGGCCAAGGCGACTTTGCTAGGAGCTTAAGGTGGTTGAAATTCATTGAAGATTATTTATTGTTGCAAATTTGATCAAACCAGGGGCAATTTTCTTAGAGGGGTCAATTTGGCTTGGGACAAGGTCATTTTGCTTGAGATTTGATTCCTTCATCAGCTCACATCCAAGGCGTCATCATTCCTCCAGGTTCCCTTGCTTTTCATTCATGATAGCATTGCATATTAGGAGTTATAAGTTGCATCTGTAGGTTTGCATTCATATTAGCAAATACCATATTTTGATATCATTGTAATTTGCCAAGAGTCTTGGCCATTTTGAACAAGAATTGTATTGAACACTCATTGCAATCAAGGAGGAATAAGTAGTTGGTGTTTTTATTGAGCATTTAAATATCATATGTACTCAACTTACTAGTTTGAATTCCAAGTGTTTGACAAAATGTCTCTTGGCTGTAGATGCATTTTATTCACTTAGTTTCTCATTTGTATGCATTTCAAAATACAAAAGTCATTGCATTGCATTTAGAAACTTGCATAATCATTGTAGAAGTTATTTTCAAGCTTTCAAATCAATTTGGCATTCATCATAAGCATCAAACATCAAACTAAAACTTCAAACCAGCAAACACAAACATTGCATACAAACTGTTTGACAAAATAACAAGGAAGCAAATTGAAACAAATTGAGGTCAGTTTGAGAAAGGCTCATTACAATGGTATCAAAGCCAAGATTTTTCCATCTTGTGATCACCTAATTTTAGTTGTCAGATGAGTGAAAGGCCATACACTAGAAGTCAAGCAAGAAATCAGCCTTTCCAATTCCCACCAAATCCAGAGGCAGATACTCTTTTAGAGGCATTAAGACAGATAGGAAAAGCAGTTGAAGGGTTTGAATCTAAACAATTGAAAACATGTCAAATAGTAACAGGAAGAACATGGATGAGAGAGAAGCACAGATTGAGAAGAAGTTCGATGGGATGATTGACATGATGTCACGCTTGCTAGCAAGAATGGACCAGCAAGCAGTTCCAAATCAAAATCATTTTCAAAATCAAAAAAATAATACATGAGAGAATAGTGGTGTTAATGGCAATAACACAGAGGTCAATGGGAAAGATAGAGTAACTAATATTAGAGGATCAGCCTCTAGACCTCTCTTCCCTACTTTCACACCAAGGGAAGAACAACAAGTGGAAGTTGTAACACCTTTTGTAGATGATGCTAGGCAAGCATATATGGAGTACTCTACATTACCTCATGATCTTAGAGAATAGTGGACCTTTGATCAATTCATGAATCAAAGGAATAGAAGGAATGGTGGGAGAAATGACCACTATCCTCCAGTAGCTCCAAGGACAGATTTTCAGCAAGCTCTTGGGAAGGTGACATTGGCTCATTTTGATGGAAGTGGAGAATGCACAACTAGGTCATGGGTGCAAAAACTTGATAACTACCTCTCTTTGAGACCTCTTCCTGAAGAAGACGCCATCAATTTTGCTACATTACATTTGGAGGGAGCTACTTATGAATGGTGGTACCACAGTTTGGTCACTCTTGGCCATAACAGATTTGATAGCAAGGATCATTAGGTGAAATTCAGAGAGTTGGCACAGTTGAAGCAACATGGAACTTTAGAAGCATATGTTGCATATTTTCAGATATTGTTAGTCATGGTACCTAATATCAATGAAAGAAGGTTGGTAGTTTTGTTCATTGTAGGATTGATGGAACCATTGAAGGGTTGGATAAAATTCTTTGATCAGCCTACACTGCAGGAGGCAATGAAAAAGGCTAGGAGCATGGAACTTGCAACCCCACAAAGCAAGTTCTCATCAAAGGGATCTTCTTTGTATTGTGACAACAAATCTTTCTCTAAGAAGAAGAACAAACCATAATATAAGGGAAAATCAGTAGCACCTCTAGATCGTGATACCCTCAATGATTTGTGCAAAAAGAAGTTATGTTTCTACTGTAAGGGACCCTATGATGCAAACCATGATTGTCTCTTGAGACCTAAGGGAAAAGCTAACAAAGCAATGTGGGCATATTATGAGGATTCTGAATCGAAGAAATCAGACCAGCAATCTGATTCAGAGGATTCAGGCGATGAACATGAGGAAGAAAAGGTTGAAAGTGAAGGAGAACATGAAGGGGCAGCAAGGCGACATTATGCACACATCACTAGCATCCAACAGGAGGGATCATTTAGGATGTGTGGAGTTTTAGCAAGGTAGAAGATCATTACTCTTCTCGATACAGGAGCTATGCATAATTTTATTGATGCTAGATTGGTTGAGAGGCGTGGAATCGAGACAGAGGAATTTGAGGGGATAAGAGTTAAGGTTGAAAACAGTTACACCCTCAAGTGTGAAAGGAGAATCCCTGATTTACCTATGCGCTTGAACAATTATGAGTTCAAGACTAACTTCTATGTGGTGAATATGGATGATACATATATGGTACTTGGCATGAGATGGTTGCATGATATTGGGAAATTCATCCTTGATCTCAGAGAGATGGAGATGACATTCCAGGTAGATGGGAAGACTCATATTCTTAAGGCAATCTGAGATTCTAGTTTCAGGATGATTTCATTTAGTAGGATGGAGAGACTCATGAGACATGATATGGTTGAGTGGGTAGTAGAATGTGTGTTGATGCCTACACAAGGAGAGCAGCAAAATCCTAAATACCATCCAAACATTTAGGAGTTGAGAATTAAGCACACGAAGGTATTTAGTGAGATTCCTCCAAGTAGACCTCCAGATAGAGGGATTGAGCATATCATTGAGTTGGAGGAGGGCGCCAAGCCCATGACAATTACTCCTTACAGGCATCCCAAGCGACTCAAGGATGAAATCGAGAAAACAATTAAGGAGTTGTTGGCTATGGGGCACATTCGACCTAGTAAGTCACCTTTTGCATCCTCAGTGGTCTTGGTTAAGAAAAAGGATGGTAGATTATGGATGTGTATTGACTACAAGCTACTGAACAAAAGAACAATCAAGAACAGATACCCCATCCATAGGATTGATGAGTTAATAAATGAGTTACAAGGTGCCCGCTATTTTTCCAAAATTGACTTGAGGTTGAGGTATCATCAGATTCATGTCAAGGAGCAGGACATTGAGAAGACCGCATTCAGGTGTCATTGTGGGCATTTTGAAATATGGTTATGCCATTTGGGCTAACCAATGCTCCAACGACATTTCAGTCCATGATGAATAGGGTCTTCCATTCATAATTGAGGAGGTATGTGCTAGTATTCTTTGATGATATTTTGGTGTACAACAAAACATGGGAGGATCACATTGCTCATCTTAATACAGTCTCGGGTATTCTTGGAGAGGAGTCCTTGTATGCTAAGGAATCCAAGTGTGACTTGGGAATGATAGAATTATTGTATCTTGGTCACATCATCAGTACAGAGGGAGTGTGTAGGGATCCTGAGAAGATCAAGCTATAGTCGAGTGGCCTACACCAGAGAATCTCACTCAACTTAGGGGATTTTTGGAGTTGTGTGGTTTCTACCGCAGATTTGTTAATGGTTATTCATGACATGCAACACCGCTCACAGATTTGACAAAGAAAGGGGCGTTCATTTGGACTCCAAAGGCACAAGATTGCTTCGAGATGTTCAAACTAATCATGACTACTTGCCCAGTGCTTGCATTACTATATTTTTCTAAACCCTTTGAGTTGCAATGTGATGCTTCAGGCAAGGGGATAGGTGCAGTCCTTATGCAAGACAAACATCTGATTGCTTTTGAGAGTCGGAAGCTTTGTGGTCCAAAGAGGGGTTACAACATATATGATAAGGAGATGTTGGCCATTATGCATGCATTAGACAAATTTAGGCAATATTTGGTGGGAAACAAATTTGTAGTAAAGATAGACCATAATAGCTTGAGACATTTCCTTGGGTAGCGGGACCTCAACGATCGACAACAGAAATGGGTGAGCAAGCTGCAATCATATGACTTTGACATTTCTTTTGTCAAAGGGACACAGAATGTAGTTGTTGATGCTTTATCTTGTCGCCCACACTTGAGCTCCATGGCTAGGATTGCAGAGGATTGGAGGCACCTGATAGTGGCAAATTATGCTAAGGATAGTTGGGCTACAGGGATTGTTGAGGGGTCAGTGCAGGATGACAGGTACATAGTTGTAAATGATCTTATCATTTACAAGGGGATAATCTATTTGATCCCAAGATCGGAGATGAAGAATACAATTTTGAAGACCTTTCATAATGCACCCATGGGTCAAACCACAATAGTGGTTTACAATTGAGATGAGGAAGGAAATTTATTTATTTTCCTTTGGCCATAGTTGATTGGTTCAGTCGAACTCATTGGTTCGGCCAAACCACATTATATGTTCGACCGAACATATATGTTCAGCTGAACCATTGGTTCAACCAAACCCCTAAACCCTAAAAAAATAAATAGTATTTTAAGGGGTTCGGTCAAACCCCCTTAAAAAAAAACAAAAAAAAAACATGAATGTCACTGTCATTTTCGCCTTCTATCATTGCTTTCCCTGTGCTTACATGCACGCGGCGAACCGAACATGATCTACAAATGGTGACGACTTCATTCTCTCCGGAAAACACAAATTCAACTTCATCTTTCAAAAGTTCATCAATCCAACTTGCATATCGAGCACCAGGTTTGTCAAATTCGAATTTTGTAGAGTTGAAAATGCATTTGTTTGTTGAATTTCGAAACCCTAAATGCAAAATTTTGCAAATTTGTCGAATAGAAACTACATTTTTTTGGAAGTTTCTAAAGTCTTTTCAACATACATTATTTTGATGATACATTACTACTCTGTCGAAAAATTAACATGCCCTGTCTATGCTTCCACATTTTGCATACATTTCTACCAGGGCACCTCCAATTTATTTGACGCATTATATCAAATAGTTCATGGTAATTTTTGATGGAGTATGATAGAAATAGTGTTTTCATTGTATGCACCCTATATCAAACAATTCATTAACAAATTTATTTGAGGCATTATATCAAACAGTTCATGGTAATTTTTGATGGAGTATGATAGAAATAGTGTTTCCATTGTATGCACCCTATATCAAACAGTTCATTAACAAATTTATTTGAGGCATTATATCAAAAACACTATTGGAAATTTATTTGAGGCATTATATCAAAAACACTATTTATATCATACTCCGTCAAAAACACTATTGGAAATTTATTTGAGGCATTATATCAAACAGTTCATTAAACAGTTCATGGTATAAAGTTTAGGGTGCATACAATGGAAACTTGGATAAAATTCTTCATATTTTGCCTTTGAGTCTTATGACATTACTCCAAAAATGGTTGGTGAACTAAATGTATGAATCGAAGAATAAATTTAGAGGAAAGAAACTAGATTGTTTGAATGAAATGTATAATAAAATAGTTCTATTAGGATTAGAAGGAATGAAGGTATTATTAAATTTTCTAGTACAAGACTATTAAATAAATATTACAAAAGCTAATTGACAAAAATGGTACTAATATGCACACATAGCTTGTCCCAACATTATGGGCATATTGTACTAGAATACAAACTCCCATTAGGCTTACTCTTTAGTTTATGAAATGGAAGCCATAATGCCTCTTGAGCTTAAGATTCTATCATTATGTATCTCCCTTAGTGATAGCATTGATGATTACACATATCAAGAACACCAATTACAAGAGTTTGAGACCTTGGATAAACAATAAGTAAACTCATTATACTTGATCTATGTACATATACCAAAGATAATTAATGAAAAAATAAAAATGGTGTTGTCCAATGAGCTTTACCATGAGGGGAACTCATCCTTCATATAAATCTAAATATAATCCAAATTTCATAGAAGTAATTTTTTTGGTAAATTTTGACCCAATTGGATTAGTCCTTTTACCATTATTCCCTAGTTCAACACTTGTGCATTTGGTTTTTTCACTCCCAATTGAAAATATATGAAATAACCAGATAATATCATGCATTTTAAATTATACTATTGGTGATCCTATTGTATGTGGGAAATGGTGCTTACTCATCACATATTACCTTTCTTATACCCATTTCACCTAATGATATTTATTGTGTTATCCTTTCCATCTAGGGACAATTAGATTTACATATACCTTCACAATCACATCATTATCTATTTACACTTACATGATTATTTGTCAACATGGTCCCTCATAATTGATTATGACATGATAATTATCAAGCCAATTAGATCTATGTTACTTCATCACTTGGATAGGGATTCATTGTTTATGATCCTCACCCACTACATATATATGCTCCTCATCACATTATCTCCCCCATATAGGGGAAAAATCATTTTTAAATGCACCTTCATGACCGTATTTTACACTATTACATTTGCATGAGCTAACTATGTTATTAAGAGTCATCTTAACCCATTGAGGAGAATTAGGCATTATACTTATTAGGAAAATATAAAAATATGTCCACTTTACTATATATATTTAAAACTATTCTTCATATATCTATGTTAAAACTATTAAAAATTAAATTACATAAATCAATTTTAAATTTGTACAAAGAAATAAATGACTTTGACTAAGAGCGAATATTTAAAATATAGCTATCCTCTTTGCAAAATCCAATTTGATTTGAGATATTTATGGACAAAAAATATGGATGAGCATGAGGTAAGTAAGAAAGAATAACCTTAATTTATATCTTCCCTCATCAAATAATTTCACATTTAAAGAGTTTCTTAAGGCATATCCAATTATGAAAAACTATTATATACTTGTTATAACTATATTAAAGTATATCATGAATAAATTGAAAGGATAAAGAGTAAATCACTAAAAACACATACATAAATCATAGAAGTAAATTGATTAATATAAGGAGATTCAAGTGGTTGGATAATTTTTTCCAAGGAGTGGAAGAGGTTACGAAGGAACCATCAAATAAATATAATATTTTAAATACTTTAAAAGAAAAATACATTTCTCCCTGCTCTAAATTGAAATGGTATTCCTTCTAAGATGATAATAATTGAAAAAGAAGAAAATAATCATTATGAAGATGAAGTACCATTGATAAGTTTTAAGAGATCAAATAAAATATTCAACAACAAAATAAAAAAGAGAAAATAGTTAATGCTCAAGAAACAACTACAACCAAGCTACTATGTTATAAATTCTCCTCTTATGTAGTCTTCATTTCCCTATCAATTGCACCTCCTTGTACAAATTATCTATTGATCACCATATTAGTGAAACAAATTTAACATTTTTGAAATGGTTAAACATTATTATTATTTTTATTTGTATAAGTATAATTATTATGGGTTCATTTCTCCGCTCCTACTCTTCCTACTAAGGTTCTATTTTACAAGCCTCATATAAATGTTAGGGTTCTAACTTCTAAAAATTGAATATAGTGTCAACTTAATCTCATTAGACAATGCTCCCCTAGTATTAATGGGGCCAACTTTTTATCTATCAAACTCGGCTATGTTTACATTGAATAAGAATTTGATACCTTTATCATGATACTTGAACAAAGATATCTTGGCTCTAATTTTAGTCATTTTATCTAAAAATTATTGGTGACATATCCATTTGTGTTTAGTTTTAATAATTTATTATTGCAATTAATTATTACAAGGAGATTCTTGAAGCTTGTATTCATCCCCACCATTTTTATTCTAAATATTTGACATTTTCTTTCAACTTAAAGTCTAAATTTTATTCTTAATGGTATACATGCTTTTCAATTAGAGTATCCTCTAGTAAAAATAGAAACATTAATAGTGTGGTTATCAAAGAGTGTCTAGGGATGTACACATCACTATTATTAATAAATTATAAGATTGTAAGAAATGTTTGGGTATGTGCAGGATCATGATGGGCCAAAAAGTGGCAATATGATGGGTATGTGGCTGACGACTTTTTTTCTACTCAAAATTGATGAAACGAAAAGGGTTTTTAGAGGAGATTCTCAACTTTCTACCAATATAAATTATGGTTTATTTTTAATTTAATAAGTAATTATTATTCATTTTCTATTCAAATTACGACTAAAGTCTTAATTGATAAAATGATAGAAAAAAACATCTATAGCTTTCAAATGGTATCACATTTTTTGAATCCAAAACATCACATTCTATGCTTCACATACTATAGGATTGAAAAATAAAAAATGAATTTCATGAATTTTTGACCAAGTTAGGTGGATAGACATACGAAGTTTTTTATATTTTTTAAAAATTGTAATAAAAATTCATAATTAATTATTTACTAGGGAAAAAATTATAAAAAAATATGCATCACATCGAGACATGAGTCCTCTATTATGTCTAAAATATTATAAAAAAAATATTATCATTCTATTATGGTCAGGGTGGTTAGACAAACACCTACTTATTTTTTCCCTGAAATTTAAGTACTGCTGCATTGAAATTTCAAATTTTCACCAAATAGATTTATTTAGTTTTTAAACAAACCTAGTAGTTTAGAAACTACATTCAATTTGCTACATATTATATTCTTACATATTTTTGAAATAATATAGATAACTTATTCAAATTTTACATCAAGTTGCCTAACTCTGATTTTTCTGAATTTTTGCCACTTAAGGGCCTATTTTTTCCATGATGATCCTCAGCATTACTGCTTTTATGGAAGAAATAACTATCTAATAGAGAATATAATGTATTATTACATATCTAACTATTACATATTTTAAATAAATCCCCTTTAAAATCTATCTTATTGCCATTTAATGAGTCAACTAGGTTCAAAATTATTTTCATCTTATTCCCCCAAAATTCTCACCTTTACAACAAAACTTGATTTCATCTAATTTATCTTATTTATTCTCAATCATATTAAAATCACCACCTTAAACTCTAAGAAATATTTGGTAACTTATTTATTTTATCTTCATTTAGAAAGGGGTGTGAAGGGGATTTAGAACCTTTTAAAGTTTCTTTCAAAATAACTAGGGAGATTTTATTCATTGCCTTTCTTGTTGCTTTTAGGATTAAAGTGTTATGAATTTTGTGCCTTCATTCTTAAAAATTCTTATATCAACTCATTTAGCATTTCCATGATCTTTTTATATGGGAAAGGTCAACATACAATGAGGTAGACACTTTCCATTTTTTTTATTCCTTAATTAGTTCTTTCTAGGGAAACTTTTAGTCTTTTCGAACACCTTACAAAAATATGATAAATGTGTGATTATTTTTCTTTCCACCTTATAAATTTTTGATGTGCTTGGATATATAATTGAGACTCATAATATACAATGATAAAAATTTAGTATATATGAAAGAAATATTTTCGAGACATCAAACTACCATTCTACATAACTCTCACATGGAAATAAGAATACTATTTTATTTTAACTAAAGAAAATGTGTGTACTCTATCTTGAAAATTACTAATTAATTTTGAATTATATACTTATAATTTAAAATAAGAGCATCCTTTGTAACATGGAATAGATAGGTTAATTTTAATGAAATAAAATATGTTTTTATATTAAGAAAAATTTGCAAATATATGGAACTCATACATCAAGAGAAATTGACTAAGATGTAACTCTGTATATGAGAATTAAGATGCTCGAATAATTTATATACCTTATTTCAATAATTAACATTAGAAATTAATACTTGGTTCATATTGTATACCCACCTCCCAATGGTCTCGGAATGGATGCATTTAGATGGAGAAGGATTTCAAAAGGCTCATGGTACTTGTGGACCCCTCAAAGGCATGATATATAACACATGAACTTTATTTATGAAATTTGGTCTTTTGTTGTTGGCTTCTAGTATGAATGTTATCTATACTTGGTGGAATTCTTAGTTGAGACTCTCAATCTTCCATTCTTGGTTTCTAGTGTGATTATACAATATGCTCGCCAAACTGTATTAATTTCTAATGTTAATTATTCAAAGAAGGTTTTGTTTCATAAGAAGAGACCTATGTTCACATATTCCAAGGCATGTTATTATCCACAATGCATGACACTTCACATCTCTACCAAGTTCTAAACAGATACAGATTTTCCATTTCCATGGAGGAGATTGATGATTTAAAAAGAAAATATCATGCCATTTCTTTCTTGAGAAGTCATGTTTGCATTCATGATTTGCAACTTACATGATCTTCATCCAAAAAGAAATTATGTTATCGTTATGTGCCTGATATTAAAACAAATCAAAACCTTCATTTGAGCATGATCGCCAACACAAAGGTAAACAAGTGGAAACAAAAGAAAGCTCGGTTAATGGCTTTCAGCATGTTGGTGGAAAATCTGAATCTTTTTGAAAGTGGCTTTCTAGCTTATCAGTCTTATGTTTAGTAAGGTTTTGTAATCTCCACTGTGTTATGTATTTGGGTCACGGGTATATCTAGTATGATGTCTTATTTTGGGTATTTTGGGTGCATAAGAGAATGTGCATATGTACTGATGTATTCAACTAATGTGCTTTTGTAACATTGTAATCAGACAATTGGTCATTTGTACTAGGACCTCACTGGTCTTTTTGATATTTTGTAAAATTTGTTACTCGGACTGCAACTCGGGGTTTTCTTGTTGGTTCTTTCCCACCAATATGTCTGCCTGAACCAGCTATATGTAAAATATTATATATAAATAAAATTATAAGTGGTCTCCCACTTTTTCTTAAAAAAAAAAGTTCTTGTAAATATCCACATCTTTTTCCTTGACACAGTTGTTATTTCTTAAAAAAAATCTTATGATTTTTCATAATGTTGATCAATACTTTACTATAAATATTCTATAGACATGTTCTTAAATGTCATAAGAACATGTCATAAGAGGGTTTCATCTTATAAAGCTATAATAATATTATATGCATTTAGAACATCTTAGACACCTCCCTTGAAGCATTCAACAAATGACAAAAAACTACCAACACAAAGTGAGATGCCTCATTTCCTAATATGAGGACAAAATAATAAATCAAAATATTAGGATGCAAGGTTGACCCACCTTTCCCAATACTTGGCTAAGTTATTCATCTATTGAGGAGTGGATCCCAACAACAATTGTGCTTAGTGCTTACAGTTACTAATCCAAGGAATACCTATTCATTTTTTCTTTATTGTGCATGCCTAATGACTCCTCATCTCAAGTTAAATTGTGGGAAATTGATATTTATGCCCTCCCTATGACTAAATGGCTACAAGGAGGTGAATATGATATGGTGGAAAAAAACCAAGATACAAGTTGGTTTAGTTCTCATAAACTCTCTAAAAAATAATTGAATTCCTACATCCTAACTAGAAATACCATGAGGGGTTTAGATCCCATTTTAGACAAAAAATATTCTTATATTGATCACTAGTTCACTTGGACCAACTAAAGAGATGGTGAACTAAGGGAAACTTAGTTGTATTGATAGATTAAACCTTAGTTATTTCTCTTTCCATTGTCCCCTCTCCACAAAACACCTTTATTTAAGTAGATTCTATTAAACCGATCTCACATTATCACCTCCCCAATTCTTTAAACTTTTCAAACTTCTTATTCCTCACATACCTAATAATCTATATCCCTTCAAGCTCAACACTTCCCACCTCAATCAAATTGCTCACCTTGCTTCCCTAATATCCCTTTGGTTGATGTTCCTAGACCTCATCAAAATGGTAAGTGGATACAATTGTGGAATGATGCGATTAAATCTATTGCACTACCTTACTATGATCTTACAATAAGAATATGGCTAGAAATAGATCTAGAATGGAAAAAAAATATGGATCCAAATAGAAAAAAAAAACTTGTTTTGGCTTTAGCACTTACTAATAACTTTTCTACAATGAGTGGTTGCTTCCGTTGAAATAAAACTTGGAAGATTTGAACTTAATTGTGGTATAGGATCTCAATTAAGAGATAGGCTACATTGGATGAAAGGATGTAAGGGATACAAATTATTTTTTAGTTATCTCGAACATATTTACATTCTTGAGAGTGGATAATATCTATCATTGATCAAAAGAGGTAGTTCCATGACAACTCTAATGATATTAAATCCATTTTCCTCCAACATTACAAATAATTTTTAATTGATCTAGTTGAAGGAGATCCGTGCGTCAAGATATAGTGAAAAATTATGGGCATAACAATTATATATTTTTTAACATATATAAAATGTATGGTTGGATCAGTGCGATATTTATAACAAGTACATGCAATATGAAGTCAAACTTTATTAGATTTGATTCTTAATAAATTAGTTTTAACAATTCAATTTATAGTTTTATGCAATCTATAAGTTTAAATAGTTTGATGGTATCTAAACTTTATACATATAAAAATATGATAAATGTCTGATTATTTTTCTTTTCCAATCTATAATTTTTGATGTTCTTGGTTATTATATAATTGAGATGATTCACTCATATTGTAATGATAAATTCCATCCTCATATGGAGGGGATTTTATATTATCTCTCTCCATTAAATTCATCCTCTTTATGAGATTCTTATGAATATTGATATTCTAGTGTGCATTCTTAATTTTAGACATATCTTAAATAGATAAATTTAGGTTCAATGAAGGAAATAGAACTTTTTTTTCACTTACATAATCCTATTTTGAAGTTCATTTATGTTAACAACTATTAGATTAAATATTTTTATCCCCAATTATTTTCAAATAATTTTATACTAATATTTGTATTCTTATTCTTTCTTTCATCGCTTCATTTAAAATTTGAACCATTTAAGGATGCTATGTTATAGATTATAGTTGTCTTCCAATTCTTTTTAAATTTTTAATGGTATGAAAATATTATTGATGAGTAGATGAATTATTACAACTATTTTAGATTTGTATTCCCTTTATCTAGATATATTATTTACCAAAGTCTCATTGCTCTTTTAGGTGTATTGTATATATATAACATGGAAAATGCAGATCATGTTCCACCTGCGCTAGATTCTTTATTTGCAAATACTAGTAATGAGATTTAAAAATTGAGAGATTCATTAGCACAAGGTGCAAACTTGGGGATATATAGTGAACCATGCATGTTAATATTGCATAGTCTAGAAAAACTAAAAGATGAACTTGAGAGGACTAGTGCATATTCCTCAAACAGAGTAACTGCTATTCTTTCCCACATGTGGAAAGAAGTACATGGTGACATTCCCCTTAAACAAATACAGGATAGTGTCACCAAAGAAATGATAAAAATCACTTGTTTTCCATTTTATCAAAATGTGCGTAAGGTTAGGGGATACCAGGTCACTAGATGTGTCAATCATGTTATGGCCTCATTGATCTACCCACAATTTCTTGCAGCACATGGTCTATACCCAAACAATGACCAAATTCCATTGTATTTTGTTTAGTAGTTGTATGTTGAGGTCCATTTGGGCCTCAAAGTTAACTACCTAGACATTCCACCATATGTTGGTCAGGGGCGTGGTAGAATTGCTAATAGGCCCACCTATTGTCGAGCAGATAGACCACCCCCAGTGTTTAGGGTATTGGTTGGTGAGAGGTCTCCTGCTCTCACCCCAGCTCTAGCCCCCATAGCAGATGAGGTTGTTGTTGCTTCCCAAAAGGAAGCAATTGACACTGTAGGTGAGATTGCGGCTGCCACCACTATGATATCTGATGATCATGTAGGTCAGTATTTGATGTCCAGAAATTCCCGATCCATGCCATTTTTAGCACAGTGGACCACCATGGATCCTTTTATAATGGCCAACATCCCTACTCCTACACAGCTTGATGCACTTACAGGAGATATGTCACGCATGACTCTGCATTGTTTGGCTGAGGACCTGTTGGAGGCATATGCCAACATTGCATCAGACAATGGGATTGGTATAGAGCATGTTAGAGATCATTTGAGACATAGAGGTCGTTCAGTTCCAAGATCCCATCACTCTCAGCTGAGCACTAGTGCACATCAGGATCCACCTATAGTTCATTCGACAGCTGCACAGACTATGGGTTTTACTGATATGTTAATTGGTTTTGGTTCATCATCGCCGATTCCATCTCACCTTCATAGTCCTCTACATTCATCATTTATGGTATGGCATGGGATAGATCGGATGGATGCAGATGTTGATTCATCACTTGACCGTTTGGTGGATATGGTGGAGGTGACTGTTTCAGAGGACTTAGGTCATCCGATATCAGATGATATTCATGTATGTGTGTATGTGCATGTTTCAATTCTTTTTTCATTATTTTAAAAAAAAAAATTAACTAGATATTCATGTAAGTTGATATATATGTATATATATTGTTATAGGTGGACATACCTCATATCACTCCTAGCCTTGGTCCAGATCGTGTGCATGATTGATGTGACTCTGTGGATGAATCTGCTGCCAATGGACATGTGATTTTTTCATTTTTATATAATTACATGTGTATATGTACATGCAATATTTATGTATGCATAGATCTAGATTGATATTTAAAAATTATACAAGTTCATTTAATAATAACTTTCATAAAATTTATTTAATATAAATTATATGTATTTAACACATCCTATACACAATTTTATTTGCAGGGCTCAGCACATTCATCAGAGCAGGACCGTTCTCATTTAGATGGCCATTCGACTAGGAGTAGACATTCATATTAGGCCATGCACACTAGATTTTTTATCTTTACCACATGCATAATTTGTTTATACATGATGATTTTTAGTATTTGAGATTTGATGATCTCTAACTTACATTTGCTTATATGATATACATACATTTGTTTATTTGTTGATCTTTAGTATTCGACATTTGATGATCTTTAATTTAAATTTTGCTTATATGATATGTACATATATTTTCTTATATGATATATACATACATTTGCCTCTTTGCTTATAATATGTGCTATGTTTATATGTATTGAACTCACATGTATACATGTGTTTGCTTTTATGGTTTAAACATGTTTACACATAATATATGTATGCATTTGCTTTTAAATATTCAATATACATACATGTTTTCTTATTTTATGATCTCTAACTTACATTTCCTGTTATGATATACATTTGATCTCTAGTAGAATTTAGGAAATAAATGCCACTTTATAATTAAGTTCATTCATGCTGATCACAATAAATATTTTTAAAATGACTTAAGCAACATGAATCATTCAAATTTGAGAACAAGATTTAATCTTTTGACAAGTAACTTGAAATTCAGAATTCAAATATAATTAAGAAAAATCTCAATTCAAATTATACCCTCTATTATAATGCTTTGGACTTTGTGCAACTTGAAATTCAATTCAAATATAATGAAGAAAAATTTAATCCAAATTATTCTATTA
Organism: Sequoia sempervirens; assembly: GCA_007258455.2. Lineage (NCBI taxonomy): Eukaryota > Viridiplantae > Streptophyta > Pinopsida > Cupressales > Cupressaceae > Sequoia > Sequoia sempervirens. Next base: position 650,879,179 of record VDFB02058242.1, on the reverse strand, counting down.
TACATTTTTGACAAGTAACTTGAAATTCAATTCAAATATAATTAAGAAAATTCAATTCAAATTATACCTCTAATATACATTTTTGACACTATAACAAAATTCTAAAATTACTAGATATGTTGTGCATACCTATGAATTAAATAACAACAAACTCCTAAATGAAATAACTTGTTTGTTTACTACTTGATTCATTTAAACTAGGATCTAGTTATTCCATGTACACTAGAATAATTTTTTTCCCATCCTGGATATGCATATAAATAGAAGCTTATTTTTCATTATTCTGGATATCAAATTGCAAGATTAATTGTCATTTATATCACTTGGAGCGCAGATTTTGGAGAAGAACTTTTTGCACATTTATCAAGGAGGCAAATATTGGAGCTTGACAACTTTTCATTTTTATCAATCAAGGAAAAATTTGGAGGATAATTTAACTAAGTTGGTAGAGGACTTGTTTTGAGTCATCTTTAAGTTGAAGAAGAAAATGGGACAACAAAGAAAAAGAAAAAATGCGTCTCAACGAAAATTGTCAAAAGAAGAAGAACATAAGAGGTGTGAACAAAACTTGGAAAATTATCATAGAAAGAAACAAGGTACATGCTTGTTTCTTCTCTCTCACTCTCAAGTGTGTGTTTAAAATTGTATGTGCATACATTTTGCATTGGCTTTCTTATTAAAATTAGAAATGTTTAATGTATGACCATTTTTCAACTTACAATACCCCAACTTAAAATGTACTCTTAAACTAAAATATTGTACATTAAATCCTTCCCTACAAACCTTACACTTATCTTTTACCAATACCTTTGTTTAATGTTTTTGTCATCACATTATCATTGTTGAGTATTGCATCTACACAATTTTCTCTTTACTTTGTTCATGAAGAAAATGATAGAGTACTTCAATACATGATTAGTTCTCCAATGAAACCTTAAATTTTGTGTCCCTCACTATGCCACTTTGATTTTCATAATTTTTTCAACCACTTAATTATTTTATGGCTTTGCAAATTCCTATATATTCTAACTTTGCACTTTTAAAGAAACCATTATTTTTTCTTAATTATTCATGAAACTACACCTTCATGTACAATGAAGTAGCATTCTAATGTTGATATTTGGTGATCAATATCCCCTATCCAATCTACATTACAACATCTAATTAGCTTAAGATTTTTCTAAACTCCCATTGAATTTAATCTAATGATCAATAGTTCCTTTAAAAAAATATTTTTTAAATATTTTAATAAATGCCCAATTCTAAGATCTAGAATTATTTGAAAATTAGAACTCAAATTATAATTAAAGCCAATGCAATGTGAGGTTTTCTAGAGAATAACACATGTATACATCAAAACTCAAGCTATATGGTGCCAAGGAATAATTATTTTATTTTCATCACTTCAATGTTCTCAAATTATTTTTATGTTAAATATGCTCTAGGGATTCCTCAAGCTAGAGTCGAGCCAAGTCTAGATATTGGATCAAACGAATCCGTTGAAGAACACATGGACCTTGAAGTTAGGGAGGAGACCCAAGTTCAAACAATGCTTGTTGGAGAGGGGTCAAGATCACTTCCTTCTACTGGTATGGATGAGCATATAAAACTAGCACACAAACTTCTCTAACTTATAGCATCATGTTTTATTAAAGTTTTTTTGCTTGCATTCATAAACTTCACTTATATAACATCATCTCTCACTTTTGTTTGCAAAATATTTTGTGACATGTAGAAAGGGCTCAACAAGCAAGAATTTTTCATGCTCAAGTCGAGCCAATAGACATTGGATCAAATGAATCCGCTCAAGAATGCATGGTCCTTGAAGATAGGGAGGAGGCACAAGTTCAAACAATGCATGTTGGAGAGGGGTTGGGATCACTTCCTCCTACTAGTATGGATGAGCATATAAAACTAGCTGAGGTTGGTGAGGAAACAAATTTCTATAGAAATTTAGATCATTTACTTGAAATGGATATGGAGAAACCGAAATATTATGCCAACCAAAATTTATAATAAGAGAAAGAGGTCAATGACTAAATCAGAAATAGAATGATCAATCATCATTTCAATCATCTTGATACACTTGAAAACCCAATTGTTATCACATTTACTTCTTCTGATGAGCCAAAGAGTCATTACAATTGTTGGGTGTACATTTGGCATCAAATAAGAAGAAACACATGGGATTACAAAAGGATGTTGTTCAAAATGTTAAAAAGGGTTTAGATTCCATTGGGAAAGGATCTCGATCAATGGATAAGGCCACTACAAGAAGGGTGATGTTGACATCTATTGTACATCAAGATATAGCAAGAAAAAGAAAAAATGTTTGCACTTTCAACTGAAATTGGTTATAGTAGAACCACATTGATAAAATATGAGAAAAAGAGAAAGTTTGGATGAGAGTTTAGAAGGAAATTGGGAATTATGTGCGACCCTCCCCCCGCTCGACAAGATTGAAGATGTTGTTAGGAACTTGGTCTCTCGTGCTTGGCATGATCAATTGGCCCATCATCAAATACTAGAGATGTTATGAGACACAGGATTGGACCTAGTATTTATGAAAATCATATCAAACATTGGCTAGACATAACACAATTTGAGATGTTTATGAACTTTGTAATGCATATCCTCATATAAAGATTGGGCAAACAATGTTTCAAAGGTTAAAGCCATATTATGTGAAGATAAACAAGTTTTTTGAAACTTGTTGTTGTCATTATCATATTGAATTTGATCTCTACTATCAGGTGTTTCGAAAGATGAGAGAAGAAAGATGTGGGTTTCAAAATGCACCTCCTAAACAGGCAAGTTTGTTCATAAAGTCTATATTATGTGATCATGAAAATGGACCTCAAATAAATTGCATAAAAGGAATTTGTGAGACATGTGGAAATTTGGCTAAATTTCCTTCAAGAATTGAGGATACTAACCTAACAAAGACAGTAAATTGCAAGAGGTAAGTATTATTTTTAGAGAGTTTATTTGTTTCAATTTCTCATAGATTGTTATTTGGATTCTCTTTGATGTAATGTTTCATTGATCAAGTGTGGTTTATTAGTTATTCACATATTTTACTGACACAGGTACAAGTATGTAAAGTTGAAAACAAATTTTGGGAAAGAATCCACAAGGTTGAACTATGTAGAAGAGGAGATTCCCATTGGAAAATTTATGGAAGATTTTCAAAAATTGATAATGACCATACATATCGCATTCCTTTTTGCTAAGTGGCAAGCACAACAATTCCAAACATTGAGAGATACTTTCCCACGGAACAATTCTAAGAGTTGACTTTGCGTAAAAATTACCCTTTGTACATCAAAAGGAGATTCAATCAGAGTATTACTTTTCAAAGCAGATCACTATTATGGTTCATGTGTGTTATCGACATGCACAATCAAAATTGATGGTGTTGAGAGTACGATGAAGAACGAGCCATTAAGAAAGAATATCACTTTTATATTAGTGATGATAAAGAGCATGACACACTTTTTGTCCAACATTACTTTACAATATTTTTTGAGAATTTGAGAAGCAGGGGTGTAAAATTTAAAAATCATTTTGGATGGTCAGATGGATGTGTGGCACAATTCAAATCTTCACAGCTATTCTATGCACTTTGTAGATATCATAAAATCTACAAAATACCACGTGTTTGGAGTTTTTTTTAGAGTAGGCATGGAAAGGGTGAGCATGATGGAGAAGGAGCTTGCATCAAACAAGCTTTAAGAAAGCATCAAATGAGTTATCCAGAAGATCATTAGAAAATGCACATGATGTTGTTGAATGGTGCAAGAAACACTTTGTATCAAATGTGGTCGGCACATCTTCAAGAACAAATCGACACATTCCACATAGAGTGTTTTGGTAGATATCAGGTATGTATAAATTACATTAAATCAAAAATTTGAATTTATTTAAATTTAAAATATATATATATACATATTTGTTCACATAAGTTTTTTGTTGTACATATGTATCTAGGTGTGAATAGAAGATCGATGCATGGATGCAAGAGGGTAGAAAAAACAAGATCTTTGCATTGTGTTAGGAGTTCAGATAGTCGCCATGGATAGATATTAGACATTAGGGATTACTCTTGTTTTTGCACTGAGTGCATTGAGGGAAACTCTAATTATGCATGCAACAATCGAGAACTTGGATATGTTGGTAAATGGGATACGGTGCCACTAGTTGTTTCAGAAACATATGATGAAAACGAGGAAGAAAGATTTGAAGACATTCCTTTGATTTCAATTGATTATGACCATATTTTAGGATTGGTTAGAAAAGGTACATGTGTAAGTTTTCAATAATTTAAATATTATATATATCTAGTTAATGATCTTTAGAGACATTTCTATTTTTTGTGTGTAAATTTGGTGTATAGGAGATGTTTTTGCAGTCATAGTAGAGCCTAGAAACATCAAAAGTGTTAGCTATTATTTATTGTGTTGCACAGAAGAGAGCAATAAGCTAACAGAAACTGAAACAAGTGATGGAATTTCATTTCCCACAGGTGAGTTTGAATTTAAAATTTTATATACATTGTATTCACATATGCACATTACATTATAAACATTAAATATATATTATACAAACCTTGAGCACAAAAATTTTGCACACGTTCATATGTCTTACCTTAGGTTCATGTTTACCATGCAGGTTCTATTGTAGTGCAAGGGACATATCTAAAACAAGTCAAACTTGTTCAGCATGGGATTCATTTTGTTGACTATCAACCTGATAACAAGGTATATCAATATAGTCACTTAATAATTGCTACCACTCTACATCTTCATGCAGTTCCACATGCACGTTGTTAGATTTGGTTGTGAAACCACCCAAGATCAAAGTGACTGAAGGAAAGCAAGATAAGAACTCAAAGATGAACAAAACTCAACACTCTCCTAGCTCTGATACCATGTAGGATTTTAAGGTGAACTCCTCAAACACCCCAGAATCACCTGCAAGACAAAATAACTTCCACAAGAGAGAAATGGCAGAAATATTATGCTATCATTAAGATGCAAGAATGCCAAAAATGAATATGATATTATCACACTCAAAAAAATGCAATATGGATCAGCACTCCCTTGAACTGACTGAGCTAATATGAAGCTCATATGAACTTGCATAAAACCCTTGGATTCAATGGCAAGGTCCTCCAAACCCCAACTTGCACCCAACAAAACTTTCATGCCAAGATGACCCCTCAGATCTGGGAAGTAGTCTGCAGCACTGAAGCTCTGATACCATGTTAGATTTGGTTGTGAAACCACCCAAGATCAAAGTGACTAAAGGAAAGCAAGATAAGAACTCAAAGATGAACAAAACTCAACACTCTCCTAGCATTGAACTAGACTCACAATTTGAGCTAGTGTTCTCATTAGCATAGGGAGAGGTGAGGGCTTGTTTATATAGAAAAATATAGGAAAATAAAACCAAGAGGAATAATAACTCCCCTTAACCCATAATAGGTGGGAGGTTTTACCTACTTGGTAAATGCCAAATACATGGTTATGGGGAGGTGGCAAATAAGTCCAAAAGAGGGTGTGACATTCAACTACCCAAAGGTGGGTGTGAATGACACATGTGATTGTAAGATTATGCCACATGTCCTCCTCCTAACCATTAAAATATAACCTAAGCAAGCTTAATAATGTGTGTAGGAAAAATAAATATTCCCTAACATAAGGAAAATAAAAAAACTACACCAACACACGTGGCCGAAGAAAATGGAGACTAGATAGTGATGATCATCAAAAAATTCTACATGTTATTGAAGAGCGGGTTGAACCAGAATCTTTGATTTAGATTATATCCATGGTTTTCAAGCTCACTTGTAACCCTATACATGTTCAAATGAGAACTTGTAGTAACTTGTACATAGTTGTAAATCATTTTGTGTAAATTACAATTATATGTACATATTTGTTCCATGGAAAATTCTTAAGTTCAAGAATCTTTGATAGCATCATCTCTCACTTTTTTGGTTGCATGTAAACCCATATATATGCTTTCAATCCTTATTTGAAACGTAGTGAATTTTTTTAAATCATTTTGCCTAAATTACAATTATATGTACATATTTGTTCCATGGAAAATTCTTAAGTTCAAGAATCTTTGATAGCATCATCTCTCACTTTTTTTGGCTACATGTAAACCCACATATATGCTTTCAATCCTTATTTGAAACATAGTGAAGTTTTTTAAAATCATTTTTTCCTAAATTACAATTATATACAACTTATATTTGTTTCATGGAATTCTTAAGTTCAAGAATCTTATATACACTTATATACAACTTATATAATTTGTTCCATCGAATTGTTCCATGGGAAACTATGTAAATTTTAAAATTAAGTATTATTTAACTATAAAATGATTGTACACATATATAAAACATAAATCAATGCAAATAAAAAAATAAACCCTAACCCTTAAACCCTTAACTCTATAACCCTAAACCCTTGTCCCCCTACCCTCTATCTCTCTCCCACACTCTTGGAAAGTCTCCTCCCTCCCACCCACTCTCCTCTTGAGCCTCTACCCTTAACCCTTAAACCCTACCCTTTATCTCTCTCCAACTTCCCCCTCTCTCACCCTTCAAGTCTCTCCCTCCTACCCTCCCTCCCCCACCCTTAACCCCAAACCCTAAACCCTTGTACACCCCTTACCCTTTATCTCTCCCACTCCCCCTCTCTCAAGTCTCTCCTCCTACCCCTCCACCTCTACCCCAACCCTCAAACCCTAAACCTTTTACTCCCTACCCTCTCTATCTCTCTCCCACTCTCTTGAAAGTCTCCTCCCACCCACCTCCCTCTCTGTAAGCTCCCTCTCTACCCTTAACCCTTAAAACCTCTACTCCTTTTATCTCTCTCCCACTCCCCCACTCTCTCTCAAGTCTCTCCCCCCTCCCACCCCTCTCCCTCTCTCTCCCTCTACCCTGAAACCCTTAAACCCTACCCTTTATCTCTCTCCTCCCACTTCTCGCCTCTCTCTCTAAGTCTCTCCCTCCTACTCCCTCCCCCTCTACTCCTTAACCCTAAATTCTAAACCCCTTTGTACACCCCCTACTCCTTTTTATCTTTTCTCCCACTCCCCCCTCTCTCTCTCTCTCAAGTCTCTCCCTCCACCCTCTCCTCTCTCCTCTACCCTAAACCTTTAAACCCTACTCCTTTTATCTCTCCTAATTTCCTCTCTCTCTCTGTTCTCCCTCCTACTCCTCTCCTCTCCCCTCTACTCCTTAACTCTTAAACCCTAAAACCCCTTTGTACACCCCCTACTCCTTTATCTCTCTCCCACTCCCTCTCTCTAAGCTCCTCCTCCCACCCTCTCTCCTCTCTCCCTCTACCCTAAACCCCTTAAACCCTACTCCTTTATCTCTCTCCCACTCCCCCTCTCAAGTTCCTCCTCCTACCCCCTCTCCCTCTCTCCCCTCTACCCTTAACCCTTAAACCCTAAACCTTTGTACACGCCCTACCCTTTATCTCTCTCCCACTCCCCCCTCTTTGTCTCAAGTCTCTCCCTCCTACCCCTTATCCCCCTCTCCCCTCTACCCTTAATCCTTAAACCCCTTCTACTCCCTACCCTTTATCTCTCTCCCACTCCCTCTCTCAAGTCTCTCCCTCCTACACCCTCTCCCTCTCCCTCTCTCCTTCTCTACCCTTAACCCTTTTAAACCCTAAACCCTAAACCCTTTATACCCCCCTACCCTCACTCTCTCTCTCTCCTCTCTCAAGTATCTCCCTCCTACCCCCACTCTCCCTTTCTCTCCCACTCCCTCCATATCTCTCTCTCAAGTCATAATTTAAAAAGAATATCATTTATATTTATATTAATATTAAAAATTAATTTTTAATATAGGGGGTTCAACCAAACATGTTTAGAATGTTCGACCGAATCCCATTCAAATCTATTTTTTTATTGTATGTTAAATGGGTTCAGTCGAACCCCTATTCGACTAAACATTTTTTTTTGTTCAACCGAACCCCCTTATTTTCACCCACATCCTCTCAGGCACCAAAATTGCTCAGAATTTTGCACTTCAAAGCTCGATTTGAGAATGAAAATGGAGGAGATCTCAAAACCCAACTAGTATCAGGTTGCCCTCAAAATGAGCTATCCAACGAATATAATTTTAATATGTTTTGATTATATTATCTATTTGTTTTTAAGTTTTATTAAATATAGGTTTTTCATCGAAAACAAAACTCCCTGTTCTACACATGTGGAAAAATAGAAGATTATCAAAAAAATATGAGTGCACCAGATATTGGAGTCCTTGATCCAAAAAAAAAAAAAGAATTTGATACATACAGTAAAAGTTATGCGTTATAACGATCGCTGTATGTCTAAATTGTAATTGATTTGACTTTGAAACTTGATTAAAGAAAAAATATTCAATAAAAAACTATCTAACCAAGTGGAAGCACTAGATACCGGAGTTACAAATCTAAATTCAAAAGAATTAGAATTTTATCTTTCAAGGAAAACAAGTTATGTGTTATATGGTGTGTGTCACTTTTTAAAAATGTTGTTTTTTGAAAAAAACCAATTTTCGTGGGAGATGGAAAAAGACGTGCAATCTGATTCCAAAAATTTTGAAAAAAATATTTTTAGAATCTACAAACAAAATGTGACAAGACTCTAGTTTGCATCATCTTCAAATTTCTCACGGTTTAACCGCTATAGATGCTCAAATGTGAAGATTTAGTTAAAAAAAAAAATCAATGTCTAGTTTGGCCAAAAATTATAAACCACTATTGTGGGATCACCCCCATGGTAGGACATCTCAGATATTTCAAGACCTAAAAATAGATACGAGAGAGATTCACCTAAAAGGGCCTTAAATCAGATGTTTTACGATATGTTAGAGAATGCCCTGTTTGTCAGCAGAATAAACAAGAGCACGCACACCCTGCGGGCCTATTGCAACCACTTCCGATTCCTAATAGGAAGTGGGAGTGTTTGTTGATGGACTTCATTACTGGTTTGTTGAGAGCCTCGGGACGGGATTGCATATATGTGGTTGTGGATCTTTTGACTAAGTATGCTCACTTCTTTCTGATCACATCTACATATTCAGCTACATAGGTAGCACAGTTGTTCTTCCATGAGGTATTCAGATTGCACAGGTTACCTCGGAGCATCGTCAGTGACAAAGATAGCCAGTTTATGAGTCATTTTTGGCAGGAGCTATTCAGGCTATGTGGGACGGAGCTCACTCTGAGAACTAGTTACCACCCACAAACAGATGGACAGATAGAGATAGTAAACAAGTGGGTGGAAGGGTACCTCAGGAATTACATCGTAGGGTAGCAGAAGGGTTGTGTCAAGTGGTTATATCTTTGTGAGTATTGCTACAATACCACTTACCATCTCTCTATTCAGATGACACCATTCATGGCTTTGTATGGGTATGATGCGTTGAGCTTTCTGGATCTCTTGTTGAGTGACAATTGTGTGCCTAGTGTTGGCGATCTATTACAGGAGAACCAAGATATTATGAGGGCTCTATGGGAGAATATACAAAGGGCACAAAACCGATATAAATAGTATATAGATCAGAAGAGGGTTGAGTGTCCCTTTGAGGTTGGAGATATGGTGTACTTGATGTTGCAGTCCTCTCTTAAGAGGAGTGGTGCAAAGAAACTTAAGCCCTGCTACTATGGACCATTCGAGATCATCAAGAGAGTGGGGGAGGTGGCTTACGATTTGGAGTTGCCAGTGGATTGTAGAGTGCATAATGTGTTTCATGTGTCACACCTCAAAAAGGCGTTAGGACATCATGTGGTTCTTTCCACAACCTTTCCACCCTTGGATGACGAGGGGAAGTTGATCTTAGTGCTCGAGGTTATTTTGGATGTTAGGGAGATACATTTGCGCCACCAGGTTATCAGAGAGTATTTGATCAAATGGAGGGATTTCCAATTGAGGATGCTACTTGGGAGAGCGAGGAGATTCTACAACATTCAGATTTGAGATTGGTTGGGGACAAACAATTTTAGGAGGGGAAAACTGTAATGTCCCCTTCTAGCTAGACATTGATACATCTGCATGATTAGCCTATCAGTGGCCCTCGTAGGCTAATGGGGCATGTTTAGAGGGTCTTTTTGGCAGATAACTTGTTGGCAATTGGCTTCTTTTGGGATTTAGTATTCATATGGAGGTGTTCTAATGATTAATTGATATGTTTCTATTTTTAGAAACCTCATGTTATAAGGTGATGTTATATTTGCACTTTATGTTATAAATTATTATTTTATCATAAAGTGCAATTGTAAATTATAAAATTAAAAATAAAAATAATAATAAAATATTAAGATGCTTCTAGAAGCCGCCCTATTGAGGAGAAAGAAAATTATAAAAAAGGGTGTTGGCTGCCATTGTTCTCGTCCAACATTTTGACATCAACAATTTTGTGAGCACTTGTGGAGCTAAGGTTTCTGCAGTATCTTGTCTTTGGGAATGAAAACTCCCATTGATAGCATAATTGAGGAAGTGAAATATCTTCTGAAGGGTTGCAGCCATTGGAGAGGTTACTTCAAACTTCTCATTGAGAAAAATTTGTGGCCAAAGGCCAATTTTGGTATAAGTCGATTTGGAGCAGCATTGGATAATATTTTGGCATCTTCATTCTTCACTATTTGCACATCTTGGAGGATGAATTTATTTGTGGAGACTTCTGATTTAAAAATCAAAAAATTGCAATCATAAGGAGGATGCCATTAGTGGGTCGATTTTGCTTGTTGGAGCCCCATATTGCATTTATCTTCTTCTTGACTCGGTGTGCCATTCTCCTAGGGCCAAGGAGACTTTGCTAAGAGCTTAAGGTGGTTGAAATTCATTGAAGATTATTTATTGTTGCAAATCTGATTAGAACAGGGGTGATTTTCTTAGAGGGGTCGATTTGGCTTGGGACAAGGTCATTTTGCTTGAGATTTGATTCCTTCATCATCTCACATCCAAGGCGTCATCATTCTCCAAGTTCCTTGATTTTAATTCATTATAGAATTGCATATTAGGAGTTATAAGTTGCAGTTGTAGGTTTGCATTCATATCAGCAAATACCATATTTTGATATCATTGTAATTTGCCAAGAGTCTTGGCCATTTGAACAAGAATTGTATTGAACACTCATTGCAATCAAGGAGGAATAAGTAGTTGGTGTTTTTACTGATCATTTAAATATCATATGTGTTGGGTGAAAATTATGTAATCAAATTTTCAATAGATTACACAACTAGGACTTCAGCCATAGCTATGTGAGATAAAATCTCTCCTCTTAGAAAGGGGAGGCACCCTTCTTCCTGCTAATGGTAGCAACGATAAAACTTAGTAAAGTATTTACACAATACACATTATACTTACAAAATGGGGGGTGTGTGTCACATTCATGCTTCTCTCTTTTTTCAGAGAAGATGTTTACAATGCTTCATTGTTGGAAGTTCTTAATTCACGATAACTCTAAATGATCAACAAGCAGTAATACCAATACCTCTATCTTGTCAAAGCAAAGCGTAGAAGTACTAGAGGTGATTAAGAATAAACAAGTAAAATAAAAAGGAAAGCTCACGATGGTGCAAAGTCATTTCGTAGCTTTTTCAATGATGGATATGTGATAGACATGTCATTTGTTGCATTAGAAGCACAAAGTCTTCTTAGATGCAGCAATTCCTCGAACAACATGAACGATTACAAGTGCAAAGTCTTGTAGATCATTCAACCAAAGTATCCAAACAATAAACTCAAATCCAAATAAAGAATGCAACAAAAATTTTACACAAATTACTTGAAGTCCTTCAAAATTTCAAATATCATTCACTAATCACCTCCAAATACGATCAACTCATAAGATATTGAATCCAACACAAAGTCTAGCTTGCAATGGTCTTCTTTATTGATCAAATTTCATTCACAAAGCATGAACACAAAGTTTCACAATTTTGCTTCAAAAAGGGTAGCACTTCGTTGCTAAATACTAAAAGGTAAGTCTTACAATAGAAATCCCTCATATATATAAAGGAGAGGGATGAGCAAAATTAGGAAATCAATTGAGAAAAGTTAGGAAAGTTAGGTGAGCCAATTTAGGAAAATTTCACCTAACTTTGACCAAAGTCAAAGTGTAATTTGTCTTCAAGAAATTACATCTTTGATTTTTGGTGTAATTACATTTCGAGAAAAGGCATTTAAGATGTCAAAAACTATTTATAAGATGCATAATGGGAAGCATCAGAAATTTTAACACTGGAGATCAGGAATCTTCATGGTTCCTTGCTTGGGCGCGAAAGTCTTCATATTTCTTCCTGGTCTCCTGCATGAACTGTTCGATGTAATCCACAATGGTCTGAATCCTTGTGATTAATCTCATGGTGGATGAGTAAACCTTTTTGCACCTGTCAAGATGTGTCTTAAGGTTATCAAGTGTAAGACTTGCATCACAAATGAGATCTAGAGAGGCTTCTAAAAAGTCTGCGCTGTCTACTAACTTCATGATGGCTTCTTTAAAGATCTGGGATAATTTTGTGGCTGGTAGGAAGATATGATTTTCCTCAAGAAGCTTCCTTGGTAACTCCTTGATTCCTCTTTCAAGAATAGCACGATGCCCTTCGACATCTTCCTGTATTTGGTGGAGATCTTTTGTAAGAGATTCAATCACTTGAATACAATGCTTCAATGATTCTCTTACCTCTATGTATTTTTCCTTGTCGGGAATCACCCCAGCTTCCACCAATTTACTGAGCTTTGCCTGTTTCATCTGTGACCACAATGACAGGAATTTTTCCATCTCTTTGCACTCTTGGGAAAGTACACTCTTGTTGTGACCTTTTCACACATCACCCCATTCCAAATGGGGACCCCCTAATTTTTGCTTCATTCAGGTCTTTTGGCTTGATTTTGATTGGTTTTTTTCGCTCTCTCTTGTTTTGTCTATCTTTCTGAGGATGTGCCCATCTTTTGAGCTTAAATGGAAATTTCGGCTAAGTCTAAGAAATTAGGGTTTGCATTATTTAGGCTTGTTTGAGGTTGATTTGAGTGAGAAAATTGAAATCTGAGCTTGGCATTGCGGTTAGAAGGCTTCAAGCAGGTTCCCACTGAATTTTCACTGAATTCTAACAACTTGCTATTTTTAGCAGTTCGGGCTTCAAAAATAATTTTTAGGGTTTGCATGTGTGCTTTTTCAATGCATGTTTGGAGAATCTTTCTAGGTTTTTCGAGACCTTCGCGATGATATAACATGCAAGCTGAAATGATGACTTTCAACAATTTTGGCTTTAGGAGCTGTTTTTAGGGTTTGCATGTTTGATTTTTCAATGCATGTCAAGATATTCTTTATGGGTTTTTTGAGAGCTTCGCAATGATGTAACATGCGAGCCAAGTTGATCATTTTCAAGAACTTACTATTTTTAGCCAGTGCTCACATGCAAACCAGTTTTCTAGGTTTTTCTAGGTTTTTTGAGATCTCTTGGGCAGTATGACATGCAAACTCACCCGACAGTTGGTTAAGCACTTTTTTAGGCGCTTACTATTTTTAGCAGGATCACTCCAACAACTCCCCAGCACTTCGGTTTCATGAATAGGGAAACATGCAACAAAAACAAACTCAAACAGAGGTCATTTGAAGCACATGCAAGTCATATTAGGGTTTCCAGCTTTGACGCCTAAAATAGGGGGTAAAACTCGAGAATCTCTGAAAATGGATGTAACCCATCGCAATCTGCATCCTTCAACAGTCTATTGGTGAAATTTGAGTGCAATCTGAGTACTTACTATTTATAGTAAGTCACCTCCAAAAATGAGCTATAAATAGTAGGTCAGCACGAGCCACCAGTATGAACAGGACAAACAGGTTATGAGGACCTCATCGAGCAAATTTCAAGTCAAACAGAGTTGCAGAAGTTCAAAAATCAAGCACTTACTATTTTTAGTAAGTCACCTCTAGAAACGAGCTATAATAGTAGGTTAGGGCGAATAGCAGGCGTGAACAGGTCAATTACATCACGAAGGTCAAGTTGAGCAAAAATCAAGTCTTCAGAAGTGGAAAATCCTTGAAAATCATGAAGACTTCAAAAATTTCTAAAAATAGAAAACTAGGGTAAGCCAAGGGTAGCATGAAATTTCCTAAGTCATGAAGAATCAAGAGCTCAACACTCTAAATCAGAAGCTCACACCCTCAAATCCGCCCTAACATGAAAAAACTGGATGAAAAATTTGCTAAGTCGGAAGAAATGGAAGCACATAGTGCCAGTTGTGCCCAAGGCTAGAAGAAGTGAAAGTAAACATTAATAAAAAAAATATTTTCAAGGGTGAAAATATTAAATCACCCCCTTCATGTGCACCCATGAACAATGAAGTGTGAAATATCTTTTTTGAGGGGAAATCTTTTTGTGGGTCTTGGATATTTTCTAAGGGGAATAATTTTGAAACTTTTCACACCTTTCCTGGAGATTTTAAAGTGGAAAATGGGTGCCTAGTTGATGAAATTTTCTAAGGCAAAGGGAGAAACATTTTTGAAAATAAAGTTCCTTGGCTTATAAATTGAAGATGGATGCCTAAGTGATTTTTGATGAAATTTCTAAGGGGGAATAATTTTCCAAGCCAAAGTGAAGATATGAAAATTTTCTAAGGCAAGTGGTGAAGCGGGAGCCTTCTAAAATGCACCCTCAAGAAGGGAAAATTTGTCTAAGGCATGAAGAATTTGAAGATGAAGTGAAACTCAAATATCAAGATGATATGCGCCCTAGCACACAGATGTTGAAAAGTTATGAAGAAAGCAAAGTTTGTGGGAGAAAAATGATGAACCCTATCAGATCTGGAGATCACTCAGACCTTGGAGATCAAAAATGGATATCAGGTAAGTAAAGAGAATTTATATTATAAGGTGTTTTTATGCTCTTCTCTTTATTTGTTTTACAGGATGAACACCGAGACCAAGGTGTGATAACTTGGGGTGATGGATGAAGTACTCCAGGATGACATTGCAACCTTGGAAGGAGAAAAGTTACGTGTTTTGAGCTCCTCCATGAGATCTCAGTGGCACCCAACTCAGGAAGGCAGGTGGCAAGGAAGGAATGGCAAGGAAGGAATGATCGAGTCAAAGACTGAAAAAACCTTCAAATTCAGGAATGGAGAAATAATGACGGCCCAGGCGTTAAAGAGTTTAAAAAATGGCATCAAGGAGGAAAATCATCATTGAGCAGGAAAAAGAAGTTGCAGTCTTGGAGTTTCAGATTGAGAACGTGCCTGCTATATCAAGTTCAAGAAGTTGAAGCAGTATTAGCCAGATTCATCGAATTTGCAGTCAAAGAGAAGAACAATGGGTGAGAATCTTCTAAAAGATAGTGGGAATTGAATGCTCATACTGGTCAAAGGGAGAGAGTGGGCTTTTTGGGCTCATTTATTACACCACTCCTCCACCTTCTAGCGGTTTTTAGGGTAGAATATTGTTTAGGGCTAAGGTGGCATGATCTGGACCATCCATCTGATTGTAATCTGAACCGTCCATTGGACTTGGCTAGGTATAAAAGGGGCATCCCCCCTCATTTGTACATTATTAGAGAGATTAGACAGCTAGGAGATAGAGCATAGGGAGATAGATAGTATAGATTGATAGCATAGTTTAGATTGAAGAGGAAGGAAAGCTTTCTCATTGAATGCTTTGTAAGTAGTTGTTGTGAACATTCTCATAATAAAAGGATTTTTCATTGATGGTGATCTCGTCTTTTGTTGTGAGTAGCTAGCAAGGCTCCTTTGTCCTTTCGAATCACTTATCATTTTAAAGTAGCTTAAAGTAGAATAAATTTTATTTCATGTACTTAGATTGTTGTGGAATGCGGTGTTTAATCTAAGCAAGCTTCATTTAAATCCATACCACTAGCGAGCTTACTGATGGTAAGTTTTCCTTGCGTGGTCAACTGGAACATTTCAGACTTAACTTCAATTATGATTGGCATGTTTGTATGCATCGTCATGATGGTATTTACATGTTGAATTGTAATTTGAACATCCTTAGCCAATCCCTTGAAGATTGCACCGACTTTGTGGAAGTTGTCCAAAGTGAGGGAAGTCTGTTTGAAGTTTTCTGAAGTTGATCTCTACATCCTGCATTTAGGTTAGAATATAGATTTTCTAATCCCTGCAGCCATTCAATTACGCAATTTTTTCGTTAGTATTGGGAAACTTTTGCTACATTTACAAACCTTTCGCGTCACGTGAAATCCCCTTTCACTTAGTTTGTTGTCCGCTGCCGAAAAATTGTGTAAGTCCCCTCGTGATACCAACAAATCACAATGAACCAACTGAGACTATCCATTGCATAAAAGGAACCTTGGAGTTGACCGCATGAACTTTCTCACAATCTTAGCATGTTGGATACTTTGATCAAGAGAGAATAGAGTAGCTGATGGAAACTTTATTCTGTTATTTGGTGCGGTCACAAAAAAAAATCAACAACTCTCCTCTTTGTCAAGCTCTATTTTGAGCTTGGCTATCAAAGTAGCTTTTTCATCTGCAGCAACTATAATTTGAGAACCATGTTTTGCAATATTTTTGATGAAATCATATAACACTCTGCCTTTAGAGGAAAACTTCTTAGCTTTCTTGACAGCTGGGTCCTCAACACTTACCATTGCTAATGGTTGTGCATTACTTGAAGATCCTACAAGTCTCCTTACAATAGTGGCATAATGCTCTACCCTCTGTTTGTACATGTTTCGAGCTTACTCCATTTTGTCCAGTCTTCTAGCTAGTATATCCAGATCACCTACACATCTACTTTCGCACTTTCATTTGTGACCTTGCCACGCTGGACCCTTGTCACTATATAATCCTCCATATTGACATCTCCCTCTTCCTAAGGTGGTACACCAATTTTTGCATATTTATGACCAGCCTTGTCAACATTCAGCCATGAATACACTTTTTCCTTTTTCTTCTGCTTAGCTTTTGGAGGAACTATCTCTTCAAGGTCGAGCTTTTCTAGAGAAATCATTTTCTTTTTTTGCTTCGACACTTGAGATATCAACCAAGGGGGAAGAAAGGAGGTATGAGCTTCTGGGTTAACTTTCAACTCTCTTGTCAGTACCATTTTTGAAGTAACGACTGGTATTGTGACAATGGGTGTAGGGTCTGTCATAACTGCTCCTGTAGTTTGCACATTGAGCTGTTCAAGCATGGATTCATTCATGAATCTGTTAAACTCAACTTTTGAAGTGATATCATAGGATGGTGATGACAGGCTGGGAATGGATGGAGGACTCGACAAAATGTCAACTGTTTGTATACTTGTCATTGAAGGAGTATCAAGTATGGTTGATGTTGCAGGGGTTGGTGAAATAACCACTGTGTGTATTACATATGTAGGGATAGGTGATGTAGGAATAGGTGGTGGAGTGTTTGGATTTGGAGGTGTAGAGCAACATTTGAAGTTACAGGCGATGATGTTATGGGAAGTTCTTCAACTACATTCTCAGGAGGAGGCATAGTTCTTTCTTCATCATGCCTGAGTTCCTGTTGATCATCCTCTTGCTCTTCTAACTCTGGTTCACCTACTTGATCACCTTTAGATTCTTGTTCACCTTCATAATCTTCTTCCTCATTAGAGTCTTCTTCTACTGAATCTTCTTCTTTAGTGGATTGATTAGTTGAATTTTCTTCTTCATTGGAATCTATCTCTTCAGAAATAGTCCCCTTTCCTTTGGAGTGAGATGGTTCAGATTTCGTAGTTTCTCCTTTTGGGATGGCTTGTGTGTTCTTCTTGCTAACAGTGAACTTGATCCTAGGGCCTCTTCATGAAGAAGTGGGAACGACCGTTGGTTTCTCTTTCATGCGAAGTTCTTGTTGTTGGCTAGCTTCTACTAGGGATTCTTCTCCTTCAGATTCTATTCTAAAATTTTTCATCTCAAAGCCATGCTTGTGTAACTACTCTACAGTGTTAGAAAAAATTGGCGCCAATCTCCCCCTGATAGAAATACTTTCCTTTCTGGACCATTGAATTGCAGGCAAAGGCCTCTTGGCTATTTCTTATTCATCATAGGCAGCGTTCATGATGTCACCAGGATCTGTGAAATCCTCTGGTAGGTCAGCAACACCAAGATCCTTGAGTTGTTGTATGGTTATCCTACAAAAATACATCTTACGAATGGCCTCTTCATGTCTACAATCAGCCCAGATGTCCTCAAAGCAGTACTTGTGCTGATGCCCCTTTTTCAACTTCTTGACATTTTGGTAGTCAAAATCAAACATGTATCTATAGGTCCTGATTGTCATGACCTGCATTTATGCATAGACCGATTTAGCTTTTTGTACACTTTTGATGGTATACCTATCGATTGTCAAAGGGAACTTGAATCCTGACTTGTGAATCTTCATCCATTCTTTATGAACTGAAATCAACTATCTGCACAACTCCATGAGGATCCACTTGTCTGAGGGGTATCTAGGAAACATGTAAGGGCACCCAGCGTAGCACCCTACTCTTAGGTAAGTAAAAGTTGGGAATTGTAGAAATATGCATATGCCTTTTCTTACCACTTTATAGGCCTGATCAGATACTCTCTTCTTTTCGAGAGTCAGATCAAAACTAAAAAGCAGAGGTGCGAAGAAAGCACCAATAACCCTCCTAAAATGGTGAAGGCTTTCCTTGAGATCCAGTTGATAGAAAAATTTGTACACAGGTACGGTGTTCCAGCTTCCTTTTGTAGATGACCTAAAAATTGCCTCATCACGGCTATAGCATACACTAGGTAAAAATTCATGTAGAACTTCAAAGTGTTTGGCACATTGATCAATTGTTCATGTATTTCATCACTAATCTGTTTGCCCCAATCAATATGAACCTTTTGTCTCCTTATGATTCTGATGTCTTCATACATCCAGTCATGAAAATAGGATGATTCAGGAAATCCCTTCACTCTACTCAAAAGTGTGATCATATCTCTGACATCTTAGACTCTGAAATGACTTTGTGGAAGTCCCTTCAGCCATCTTGAAATAGTGTGCCTAGGTTCTTTCAACCATTGACTATTTATCAGATATTTAGCTTTATTGGGATTTGAGTCATAGACCTCCTGCGCTTGTTGTATTGAGATGTCAGTGTACTTCTCCATCTGTGAAACTCTGAAAACAATATCAAAGAAGTCAGGGTCAAGTCTCAATATCTCATTCCTAGAAGAATCAATCAAACTTCTACTTTCCCTAATGTAATGGGATGCAACTTGGAGGAAAAATTTTGTATTATGTGCAAAAGTAGGGAAAGTGGACACCAAATGCATATTAATGTGCATAATGGCTCTTAGAGAATCTTCAAGAGGCTTCTTCTTAGTTCTTTCCATGAAATCAACTAGGTCTTGATGACCTACCTCGGTATCTTTTATCTCATTCACCTTTGAAATCACTACTATCGACGGATAAACACCTTGGTACTTATATTTCATTTTTTTTTAGCCCTCAAAGATGATGGAGGTCTCTTGGCTGTCATCTGAGAGTAATTGAATCAACAAGAAACAACTTCAAAGATCCTCTGATGAGATCTGAAAAGAAACTACAAGATGTGGAATCAACAAACATTAGTCTAAAAATAGCATTGGGAGTGCAGTAAGCAGCGATGTTGAACAAGCATGGAATAAGTGACAAAGCATGGAAAACAATGTGCGAAGTGGAAAAAATGAGGTTTGGAGCAAAACTAGAATGATTTGAAGTGTTTAAGGAAAAAGTAGGAAAAAGTGTAAGGGCACTAAAAATCAGCGCCCTTGCACTTAGATGCAAAATTACTTGGTGTCGTGGCACTGAAAAATCCTGCCACTACACCAAGCAAGTGTTAGAAAATTCTTGAGATATCAAGGCCTTGAAAATCAGCACCTTGACACTTTTAACTCTTGTGAAGTTCAGGTGTAGGTGTAAAGGCAAAAAATTTCACTGCCATTGCATTTAGCTTATGAATGAAAATGCAGTGATGAACAAAAAGTCTGCTTGGACATGAAAATGCATGAGTCTTGGCGATGTCGACGCATAGAATACATTTTGATGCAATGGCCTTGCGTTTCACTGCCATAGCATTCATTTTTGTACAAAAATTGAATCATATCAAAACCCCACACACGTTTCCATTACTAAGAATGAGGGAAAATGTAAGAGATATAAAGGAACGCATTCTCAGCAAACTAAAACCTTAAGAGAAAGCAAGAAAAGCGCCTAACTAGATAGAGGAAAAACTTAAACATTCAAACACGTGAGAAGAGAAGAATCACGAAGAAAAACCCCAATGCGCGCTTTAGGAATGACGGAGAATAGAGAAACACGTTTTGAAAACAATGTTAAGTCCAAAAAACAACACAAAAAAATGCATTAATAGAACTAAAAAGTTAGAACGAAGACATGAAGAAAGAAACAAATCAAAAAAGTACCTGGAAAAACCACAAAGAACTCAGCTTCGAAAATACTGAGATTTTCACAAAAACACGTGTTGGAGGAGAAGAAATATCCGCCCAACAAAGAAGAATAAACGAAATGAGGATGAAAGAGAAGTGGAGTAACTTAAAATCAATTTAAATTGATTTACAAGTGTAATAAATGAACAAAAATCATATTTACAAGTGTAATAAATGAACAAAAATCATTCATCTAATTTAGGCGAATAAAAAGGCACAAAGCTGGGAAAAGTGTAATCGAACCAAAAATCACCGCCCTAGTAAAAAATTGACTAAGTCTGGAGACTAGGTGCAAAGGCACTAAAAATCAACGCCTTTGCACCAAAACACAAAATCACCTAAGTGCAGGGGCACTGAAAAAACCCACCCTTGCACTTTTGACACTTAGTCAAGTTTTTCAATAAAAGTTAGAGCGTTGTTTTTTGCAACAATTGCACTTTTCACTATTTCACTAAGTATCAACAGTGAGAACTCGTGAAGGTACTCGTTTCAAAGGTTTTCGTGAGGCAAACGTAGAGGGATGCTCAAACTGACTATTTGAGGCTTTGAAACACACTTCGAGTTGGATTAAAAATTTCCTCATTTTGCGTGCTTGAACTTCACAAACCTAGGAAACAAACAAGTTTCGTAGGGGGGTTATCCATGGAATGAGCATTGCTTGATTCCGTGATAACATTATGTACTCAACTTACTAGTTTGCATGCCAAGTGTTTGACGAAATGTCTCTTGGTTGTAGATGCATTTTATTCACTTAATTTCTCATTTGTATGCATTTCAAAATACAAAAGTCGTTGCATTGCATTTAGAAACTTGCATAATCATTGTAGAAGTTATTTTCAAGCCTTCAAATCAATTTGGTAGTCATCATAAGCATCAAACATCAAACTGAAACTTCAAACCAGCAAACACAAACATTGCATACAAATTGTTTGACAAAATTACAAGGTAGCAAATTGAAACAAATTGAGGTTAGTTTGAGCAAGGCTCATTACATTAAGTTACCTGCATTTAGATATAGGAATAAATCTTGCATGATGGAAAGACTGAATGTTAACTCAAGGAGATTTTAAGGTTCCCTACTCCTTTGAAATTCTAAAAATAAGAGCACCTTACTCATTGTATTTTAACTTTTGCTTGTGATAACAAATTGTTGAGCCACTTTTTCCTGCAATATTGCTATTCAGTATTGGTTCACATTGTGTAAGAACAAGATTGTATGTTTGTTTCATCATGCAAATCCTTGTTTAGTTTATTGTTTAATGTCATGTTATAAAGTTGGTTTGATCGTCTATTGTGTGTTTGTTTCATCACACAATTTGCTGTCCCAGATGTACTAGTGTAATCTTTGATTGAAGTTGAGATAATAAAGTCAGGAGAGCCACATTCCTTTGATCCAAAATTCTCAAAATCTTTCATGTTTGTTGTTTCGATAATCTTTCTTTTGATCTACACCTCGGATAGAGTGTTACACTTCCTTGGGAATTTAGAGATGAAGAATATCGTTTAATGTTGTTTCTAGTAATCTATATTTCAGCCTACACCTCGAACAAAGCACCTCGCCTCCTTGGGAATCCTAAGATTTGGCTTATCCTTTGAGTGTTTACTTGCATAGATTTTATTTGAGTGTAAATCTGAAAGAGCAATGAGCCTTCAAGATGCATTCTGAGAGATAGTTTATCTAAGTGATCCAACCATTCCCAATTACTCCTAGATCCTCTCACTCTAAATTACTCGAGGGGATAGGATAGTTTTAGCGTAGGCTTAGTTGTAGTTGGATTTAAGAAACCAGAGAAAATATCAGCTACGACACAGAGAGTTTTATAAACCTTGTATCGTTTAATGTTGTTTCTAGTAATCTATATTTCAACCTACACCTCAGATAGAGCACCTCGCCTCCTTGGGAATCCTGAGATTTGGCTTACCATTTGAGTGTTTACTTGCATAAACTTTATTTCAATGTAAATCTGAAAGAGCAATGAGCCTTTAGATGCATTCTGAGAGATAGTTTATTTAAGTGATCCAATCATTCCCAATTGCTCCTAGATCCTCTCCCTCTGAATTACTTGAGGAGATATGATAGTTTTAGTGTAGGCTTAGTTGTAGTTGGATTTACGAAACCAAAGAAAATCTTAGCTACGACATAGAGAGTTTTATAAACCTTGTACTCTTAAGCTAAGAACAAAAAGATCAGCCATTAGTTTAGTTCTTTCTTTTAAAAGAATAATCAGCAAATAGGGAGCTTCCCCTCCAAATTTGAAGAGCATTTTATCTGTGTATAGCTGTTCATTTCCAATACGCACTCCAGAGGTGTGAATTGAAACACCAACAAATAGGTAGGGGCTTTCCAACATCCCTAGCTTTAACCCCATCCTTCACCCCATTTGTAGTAGGTGTTTCTTCATTCAGAGCTTAGCCCTGCTTAGTACAGTAAATATGGTGATAGACTGACAATGTTCTTGAAGGATGTTAGCAATGACAAACATGGACTTTGTGTGTGCCTTCTAACTTATTGCCACCTTTTTATAACTTTAGGGGTAAATTAAAGTGTCTTTGCCATGTCAAATGTTGGATGGAACCTGAAAGAGACTTTGCCAAGGTGGAAAACTTCATTGACCTTGCCATGGTAGAAACCTTTATCAACTTACCTATTTTTGTAAGCAGGGAAAAACTTTTATGTGCCTTTTCCACCTAAAAAAATGTGCTTGGGTGAAGATTCACACTGCTATAACCATGGCAGAACTATTCACTATTTTTTTCAAGTGAAATTCTGAGTTGTAGGTGGAATTCTCTCAAGAAAAATTGTTGTCTTATGTTTGTTGCTTCAAATCCTCCATATTTTTCTGTAGTTTTGTGTTGTTTGTTGCACTTTTTCCATAAAAATTGCATCAGTTGTTCTGAATCAGCTCGCTGCCTATTGGAACTACTGCTCATTGTTGAGTTTTCCTTCATTCTAGTGTTTTCTGATGAGAAGTCTTCCCCTTAAATGCTCCTATGTTGTTCCAATTATCTGCTCTTGCATTCTACGGATTTTCCTCAACCTCTGCCTTTCAAACTGCTACATGTGCTATTTAATCAGTTTGAAATATGTTTGTAGAATGCCACTCATACTTGTGTTCTACCATTTGCTACTGAAGAGTAAGAAAATAAATGATTTTACCCTGAATATATAGCATGTTTTCTCAAAATTTTATTCTGGTCAGCCCAAAATCAAACGCTCTAAGGCTAGGTTGGCCTAATCATGAAAATTTTGGTTTTTTCAGGGGTGTAAGAAACCACAAGAAAAAGGATTCAAGTATGACTCATAAATGAGAACTAATGAGGTTTTTTCTTGAAACATGACTCAATAGAAAAACATGTGGATGGGTACAATAATTTTTTAGGCATTAAATTCTTGCAAACCAATAGAGTTGCATTTAATTTTTGACAAAAGTATGCAAGAGGATTACTTCAAAGATCAAGATGGAAAATTATAAGCTAATGTGTTGCAAGATGGTGTGTTCCTTGGTCTTCCTTGTCTAGCACAGTGCTTGGGTCTGTGACATGGTTTAACCACCTCCTGTGGATATTATCTGAAGCTTGTATCAGGCATTCATAAGTCGACCATTTGGTGCAATGGCAAGGCCAGCAATTGGTATTAGAGTGGAGGTCACAAGTTCAAACCCCTCGCTTGTGTTGGGGGGGGGATTGTTGCAAGATGGTGTGTCCCTTCGTCTTCCTTGTCCAGCATAGTGCTTGGGTTTGTGACATGGTTTAACCGCCTCCTGTGGATCTTATCTAAAGATTGTATTGGGCATTGGCAGGTCAACCTTTTGGTGCAACAGCAAGACCAACATAATGATGGGCTATATGGAGGTTGAGTTAAAACTAGGAACTTCAAGTGATTCTATTGAGAAAATCAATGAGTCACATTATCAAAAATTGGTCAATAGCCTTATATATCTATCTTCCATTAGGCCTAATGTTTCTTTTATTGTTAGCTATGTTAGACATTTCTTAGTGAGGCTAATATTGATCATTGCAAGGCATCAAAGGAGATATTGACATATGCTAAAGGAACACAAGATTTTTTACATTTGACATGGCATTTTAATGATTTTTAATTAGTTTGTTACAAAAATTTAGATTTGGATGAGGTATTTGATTACGGGAATTCAACAAGAAGATATATCTTTCATCATAGAATAGGTGCTATATCTTGACTACATAAGAAACAAAAGACTTTTTCTGTCTTCAATTAAATTAGAGTACAAAATCTATCTGCTATGACATACCATTCATGTCCATGCTTAAACATAGGCGAATTCTCCACAAAATTTGTTGAGATGCTCTACCATGGCCTAGTAGGTGTAGGGAGAGACATGTATAACCCATCTTTCCAAACCTTAGGCTTGCTTGTGTAACATAATTTATGTTCTCTAAAGAATTTGGAGACCTCTCCTTTCACTTTGGGCCATTGGGGCCAATATGTATACCTTTGAAAACAAGTCATCCTTTTTCCAACACCAAAATGACACGTGACTTTGAAAGTATGTGCTATGTTGATGAGTAGAAGCCTTTCTTCATTTGGAAAACATAGTTTGTCCAATTTGTACAATAATCTTTTGTAGGTGGAAATAATTTTTTCTTTCACATGTTGATATGTCTCCCCAAAATCTACATCTTGAACATATGACTCATAAGCATCTTCTATAAAAAGCTTATGTTATGACATAATTAGAATAGCTGAAATTTTCTTTGAAACTAATGAGCTAGATAGTGGCATATCCTCCTCTACATTTGTGCTCCTTTCTTGTACTAAATCACCAAATGAAATCATTTAAGAAATCCCATCCATTTGTAGTGTCTTGCTTGCTGCAATTTATTTTGTGTTTTCAAAACTTCAAATACTAAAGAGGTTTAAAGAACAATATGATCAATTGTTCTTTGTGCCCATGTAATGCTTTCTGTAATGTCTCCATTTTCAGGTTCTCTTGCTTTGCAGTTGGAGATGGTTTTTTGGGTTTGTTTTTTCTTGATTAGAAGGGTAATTGGATGTCACCAATGAGCTCAGATGGTCTGGAGGATCTATATGCCACTTTCCAGCGTGATTTTTGCCCTCTAGTGTGCTCTCCAAGAATCTTGGAGAAGGTGTCTATTTATAAAAAGTTGCCTGACCAGCTCCGATTATCATGATTCTTCATTGGGATCACTCCAGTGCAATTAGTTTCCAATTCTTATGCATTCTAGAAGTTTCCATAAAATGAGTATATTAATGGCTTTATTTTAATTATTTTACTAAGTTTGCGAAATATTATTTAATATATTTAAAAGGTACCTTAGTGTTATAGCTCATTGGAACTGGGATAAAATGTTTTAAATCATGGATGCATAAAACAGGAAACTTGCGTGCCAAATTATAATTATTTTAATACAAAGGTCTTTTTTGAAGCTAAAGGGGAGTTTAAATTAAAGTGAATTTTAAATAGAAGCTTTTCAAGAGTTGGTGGGAAAAGTATAAAAGGAGGTTATGTGAACTCATTTGTTCATGTCATTTTATTCTATTTCTCTTCTTGAAACCCTTGTGGTTCTGGAGATTGAACCCAATTCATCGCAACCTTTGGAGGACAGAAACCCTCTGGGGAAGATTAGTTTCAGTGGTGAAAAGATTCCACCCTAGTTGGTTTTGAGGGGAGATCACTTAGGTCTTCCACTGTGGGCATTATTGCACAAGTTTGTGGGTCTCCTTCAGAGAAAAACTTGCAGGTCACTGATAATACCATTTGCATATCTTGGGTTTGAGGATTTTTGGTTGGTCGACTATTGTTGAGGGATTTTCTATTGATGATTGAAAGTCACAATCAGGTCATGGGTCTTAGAAGTGTGCTAATATTATTTATTACAATGTTGGGTGATTCTATTGCATTCCAAATTATTGGGTGGCTATAATATCTACAAACTCTAGTTGGTCGTTGGTATTTTTTGTGTGGGTTGTGACTACTTCATTCCAGTGTAGCATTCTTGCTCTCAGTTGGGCAGTGTTGTGATTTTCTTTAGAGTTGTGGGTTACCTCCTTGGATGTGGGCAAGTATATGGCACTAGTTTGGCAAGAAATGAAGAGTGCTAGCTAACCTCACCTCCCAATGCCTTCTTCATAGCATTTGTAGCACCAAAAAGAGGGGCACTGAGCATTTGCGGAGGGTGTGAACCTATAGCCTCAAACTCAACAGCCGTTAATAAGTTCTAAGTTGCATTTAGAGATTGTGTGGTGATTTTGAGGGCTTGTATTGCCTGAAGGAGGGATGCCTGAAGTGTGACAGACTTGGCATGATATTCACTTCAGAAGCTGTTGTGAATATGTAACAGGCCCAAGTGTGACCATTTCTCGGTCTGAGTGACATTTATCTATATATTGTGCTTTGTTGCTACTCAGTTTAGTATGCTAATTAAATGTAATTCTTGCATTGTTGTTGCTTTATCCTAAGTCACCTTTATATGTAAATCTACTCCTTAATATTGCTCAATCTAAAAGTAAATGTGGTTGTAGCTTATCCAGAATATATCTATTTTGTAACTTAGACATTAGAATTGTATGAGGGTGTACTTCTCCATTTGAAATTTGTTCATGTGTAATGTCCCCCATTTTAGCACTACACTTTCTAGTGATTGTTAGCCTATTTCTTGAGGCCCGTAGGCTAGTTAGTGGAAAAATTAGGGTTTCCTATTTTCTAAGAGGTTTCTTTATGATTTTTCAAGGGTTTGCATGTTAGAGTTTTGCAAATTCATTTCAAATTTTCCTTTTGGGTTTTCAAAAAGCTTCAGAGTGGTATGACATGCATCCACATCAAGTAACTTTTCCAAACTTACTATTTTTAGTAAGTTACGACAGTTCCTCGGTTTTTGGTTAAAATGCATTTGAAGTCACTTACTATTTTTAGCAATATGCTATTTATAGTAAGTTCTATTTTTAGCAGTGCTATTTCTAGCAGGGGTTCAACAGTTTAGTACAGTGGCTATATTAGGCAAGGTTGTTTGAGTAGTTTGGTCTCCAACACTTTTGGAGCTTGTTTTGGCAAGTTCAATATTTGGTGAAAATAATGTTTAAGTGAAAATATTGGCTAAGGTTAAGTGGATGCCTAGTATAGATATATTTGCAAAATTAAATATATTTTTACTTTAACCCTTGGATGTCTAACCTTGGAGAGAGGTATTTGAAGAATATGAGGTTATTTCAATTAAGTGTCTTGGATGCCACATTTGGAGAAAAGGTTTGATTTTTATACAGTTAAATTACTTAAGCCTTGGGTGCCCTTTTGGTGATATAATTGCCTTTAAATTAAATAATATTTCTCTTATGCCTTGGACAACTTGGTGAAGGAGTCTAAATGCATCCGGAATGCAATTTGTAAAAAGGTGAATGTGAATTTCATTTGCGTGACCTAATTTGAGGAGAAAAGCTATAAATAAGAGGCATTGCTCTCTCATTTGATCATCCATTGCTAATATAGTGAAGTGTTGCTGAAATTTCTTCAGACCCTTGCTTCGAGGAACGCATGCCTCTAGCCCCTTCTCAGTTTCATACTTGCAAGATAGTACCTAGCTAATTCAGTGATTGTTCTTCACTCAAAAGTGCAAATTGAGCTTATTGAAGATGAAGTATTTTGATGTTTTCTAATTTTTGGAGAGTTTTATTAGTTTTGGAGTTATTGGTTCGTGCTTGGCTAAAGCATGCTTTTGGTCATATCTTTTGCAGGAAATTTTCTATCATTCTAGGTACTGTTTCTAATCATTCCTCTAGCCTAGGTGCCCCTTTTCTCCAAGTATGAAACTTTTTAGTAGAGATTTGGATTTTTGGGAGAGGACGCCCTTCCCTAGGAGGTCATACTTCTCTTGTTTGTTGCCTCAGGTTGTGTGCCAGACATTTCTTGGCAGATTGGATTCGTTTCTTGGTTTGAGTTGGGACACCTAGTCTCAAGGCTTCCATTGTTTTCGGTTTGAGGTTGATTAGATGTGTTTTGAGCAAATTACAAGCATTTTGGTGATCTAGGGCATCATTGTTTTGATTTTCTGATCGCTACTATTTTATATTAGACTTGGTATTTTCCTCCTTTTCGCTATATTTCATATTTTGGATAACTTGTACTTGTTTGGAGTTCATTTCCTATCATTTTGAAGTGCTTTGGTTATCTATATCTCATTGTAATTTGCAGATTGCTTCACTTTGTACGGCTGATATCAGTAGTATTGGTTCAATCATTTCATTTCTACACTTTACTTTTGTATTTCCACTATTAGAGGAAAAGACTAGCCTTGCTATCTTTTATATTTTAGTTCTTCTCCCATTTTCATTCCCACTATTTATTGGAAGAGATAGGCCTCGCCATCTATTACTTTCAACACTTTACTTTTTTGTACTGCCCGCTAAAAAGGAAGGGGTTGGCTAGCTGCCCAGACATTTACTTTCAGTACTTTATATTACACTCTCGTTGAATAAGTGGTTGAGTTGCAGTGCATCTCTAGCTAATTGGCTAAGCTATCTTCATATTGTAATTTCCTACTTTCAGTTTATTTCAGCTAACAATCCCCTTTCCATCGTATGTTCTCACCTCACCCACACTGGGATCTGTTGATGTGATTTTTGTGACCACACCAATCAGCAGAACAAAGTAATCTGAAGGCTACTCCATTATCTCTTGATCAAAGAATTCCATACGCTAAGATTGCTAGAAAGTTCGCATGTTCAACTCCAAGGTTCTGAAATGCTATGGAATACCCTTAGTAGGTTCGTTGTGATTTGTTTTTTTTACGAGGGGACTTACACAATTGTTCAGGATGTTTGTAGTTAACAGCAGGTTAATGATTGGAAGGGAATTTTGTGTGAATGATTTGGCATCGAGGTGTGAATTTTCCTAAAACTAACCAGAAATATACTGAATGTAAATGAGTATGGGGATAAGAAGGTTCTACTCTAAGACGGGATGTGGGATTAATCTCAACAGACTTCAACCAAACTCTACTCTGCCTCATGTGGGATAGCTTACACAAAGTTGGTGCAATCTTCAAGGGAGTGGCAAGAGGTTTTCAAGTCTCAATTTGGCATCAAGACACCATCAAGACCATGCATGTCGAGACATAAATCACAGCTGAAGTTAAGCTTGTAAAATTTTCTAGTTGACCACACAAGGAAAACTTGTCGTCAGCAAGCTGCTAGTGATATGGACTAAAACGAATTTTCCTTGATTAACACCACAAATCCATAGCTAACATCTACTTGCATGAAATGAAAAATTACGCTACTTTAAATTGCTTGAAGTTGAAGGGAAAAGAAACCTCACTAACTACTCATAACAAAAGACAAATTCACCATCAATGAAACTCTTTTATTATGATAGTCTTCGTAACAATTCCTTACAAAATTCTCAAAGGGAGAACTTTCCTTCTCCTTCAAACTATGCTAAGCTACACAACTATCAATATCTCTACTCTAGTTTCTAGTCTGATGTCTAATCTAATTTCTACCGAGTACAAATGAGGGGGGATGCCCCTTTTATAGATAGCCCAATCCAATGGACGGTTCAGATTACAATCAAATGAATGGCTTTGATTAAGCCACCTCAGCCCTAACCCTAAAAACTTCCAGAATGGGGAGTGGTACAATAAATGAATCAAAAGATTCCCACTCACTCCCAAAATAGAAAAGGCACTTAATGCCCACAATCAGTCTTCCAGAAGGTCATCATCCAGAAGTGTATTTTTGTTCTCCTTCTCCTTGGCTACAAAATCAATGAACCTAGCAAGCACAGCCTCAACCTCCTAAACTGAGACTGACGAAATATGATCAAGCTGAAACTCTAACACCGTGACTGACTACCCATGCTATGTGCAAGACTTTCTCCAAGCAGTCAAGGCATCCTATGTATTTTGAATCAGGCTGGAGAAAGTCAAAATATTTTCAAAGTCATCTTGCACAAAAGTCTTCACCTCTGAAAAGAAAGGTGGAAGCCTACTCCTCAAGCCATCAATAGTCACCTCATCAGAATTCAGCTGTCTAGCAAAGATCACCTCCAAGGTGTTCAGGACTCCATCAACAATGTTCATCATAGCCTTCCTAACTCTGGATGAATCTGCCTGTGCTGCATTGAGGAATCCACATCTAGTGACTACTGAAGAGTACCATCCGGTAAAATTGTACCTATCACCCTCCTAAATAACTCCTCCATTAATCAGTATCTACAAGGGAGTATGCATCAAGGCCTTCAGACACTGAATAACTTTTCTCTGATAGACGTGAGCATCACCCTAGGCTTGATCAACTACCTCCATCCATGCCATAATGTCGGAAGCTCGCTGGTAAGCACGGGCAAGATCTTCCATGAACTTTTCTACTTTGGCACGAACACCTGCAACCCATTTGTCTTCCTCCTGTGCTATCCTTCTCAAATCTTCCAAGCCACTAACTGATTCTCTAGATAACTCGGCTGGGAGCTCAAGTGCTAGAATCTCCTATCCACAAGGACAAGAAAAATGCTGCATGAAGCCAATCAAAGTCTTATGCTCCTTCTTCAATTTCTTATACTTTCCTTCAATCCTAAGCAATCTATCCGTGAGCGCCTGATAGGAGTTTTCACACTCCTCAATAATGTGTGCTCCTATGGGGCGACCTAACTCCATGGTTGTGATCATATAATTCTCAGGTACAACCTCATCTCGATTACAATCAATCCTAGGCACAACAACGTGAAGGGTGCGAGAGCCATCCTCATCTGTTGAGATCTTTGAAAAATTCCTAGCTCTCTTCTTTGTTGGAGGTGCGTTGATCCTACTCAAAAATTCCTCCATCTCTACCGCTGGATCAACCTCTTCACTAGGGCTCCTCCTCATTCTATCTCTAAGCCAATCAGGTACTACCTGTTGTATAACAAATGACTACTCGTCCCTTGCTTCCTCCTCATGGACTTGTTCTACTTCAATTTCATTCTGGCGAGGCTCATTTGCCTCTAATGGTTGGGTATCCCCTGAAACTGCATCCTCTAGAGCCGCCTCAAGCTCATGTTAGAAGTGTGTGTCAGTAGTAGTTTCCTCATCTTCCTCCTGCTAATCATCCCTAGTGGGTGCATTGACACTTTGGCCAACTGATTCTCTCTATGGTGGCTGATTTTATTCATGTAATTCCTGCTCCTAATTCAACACATTTCTCTGATTAGCAAATAGTGAAACCTTCTGTATACTTGGAGAATGTGTCTCCTGTTAGAGTAATAAGTTATTATGCTTAATTAATTACATCACATTGATTAATTAATTAAGTCACTTATTCCTCTTTATTACTTAAGCTAAACTTAGGCACATTTATTAATTAATTATTAATTATTAAGTGTGCACACTAGGGTTTCATTTAGGGTTTCCCTTTTAGGGTTTCTTGATCTCCTTCATAAGGATTGATCACTATTGTAATAATTGATTCTCTTAATGCATTTTTACTGAGAGGTTTAAGAGAACATCTTTTTCGGTTCTTCATATCTTTTGTATGTGACAGGTATTCATCTTGCATGCAGGTGATCTTGGATTCTAACATGGTATCAGAGCTCCAGACCTGTAGTTGCTTGTTCGTGATTTGAAGATATGGCCTCTCTGTGAGTTTCAAGTGCAAGGGTTTCCACATGCATCCTTTCTGCAAGATCTGGGGGTAGCCTATTTTTTGGCTCACTTTGGGCTCAAACGGACATCGCCATTGCGTTCGCAGTGGCCAAAAACCCTAGAAACGCCTTTCGTTTCGTCAATTTCTGAGAAGTTGATCCGGGAGGCAAAAAAAATTTGTCTGAGGGGTCGTACGGCCTCCCCAGCACGCAGATCGAGGCACTTTCTTTGAAAAATTTCAAAAAAAAAAATTGAAATTTTTTAGTTTTTTTGTGCACCACCCGGAAGGCGCGGCCACTGCCGCGCCACCCAGCGGCCACCCGGCGGCCACCGGGCAGCAGCCACCTCCTGCACCGCCGACCAGTCCGCCCCCAGGCGGCCCCCTCCAATGCAGCGGCCAGCCATATGGAGAACCGGGCTCCCCGCCAGCCCCCGAGGGCTCATATCCTCCAAGCGGTCCTATGGGGACCAGGGGCTCCGCCCCAGCCACCGACCAGACCCCTGCTGCACCAGCCCGCGGTCACATGCACGACCAAGGGCCAATTTTTTTTTTCATTTTGTAGGGGGGCCGATTTTTTGTGGCGACAACCAGACGGCCGTCAAATTTAAGCTCGTGAATTGATGACGTCAGCGTGACGTCAGCGTACGGCTGGCCATCTTTACCCTCCTAACCCTAGTTTTTTTCTAAAAGAGCAATTTTTTTCTTTTGGCCATAACTTGGGCATACGGTATCGAAATCAGGCAAACGAGATATCGCCGGAAAGCTGGTTCCGAGCACTTTCATTTGGTGTAGTTTATTTTTTATTATTTTACTGTTTTCCTACATTTATTGCTGTTTGAAGTCAGATGTACTTTTTATGCTTCCAAGCTCATAACTTTTTGCCACGATCTCTGTTTTTCGCCTCATTTGAAGCGTCGGAAAGGTATTGAGGAGCTCTAGGTTGCTGTCCATGCACTTTTTCTGTGTCTGTCCCAGTTTTATCACTTATTCCAGATTTGGCCCGATGGGTTGTTTGGCGATTACTTGGATGTTTTGGCAGTTCGGAGAGTGCATCTTGCATCTTTGCACGTCATTTTTAGTAATGCATCATTCAATAATTGCTTGCTGCTTTATAGATTCTAGAGTTGTTCCCGTTTGGAGTTTTCGAGTGTTCTGTGGCATCGGGTTTTCTGTTGCTTTATCATGATTCCTTGAGTCAATCAATGACTCTCATCCGGTTTCAGTAGTATACAGAAGAATATTTCCTTGCTTGCCTATATCAAGTTCCAGTGTTACTCTACAGAGTTCTTCCAGTGCTTCTTTGCAGCATGTTATCTCATTGTAAGGGGGTTTTGTCCCACTGGGTTTTTCCTTCTCTTACTCCTTATTGCATTTGTAAATGGGTACCTGATCGGCCTAGTTGTCGGGACCCATCTTTGCTTTCATGCATCTTATTCTAGTGTTTTAGCTTCTTCCTAAGTTCATCTTAAGTGTTAGAGTAATAAGTTATTATGCTTAATTAATTACATCACATTGATTAATTAATTAAGTCACTTATTCCTCTTTATTACTTAAGCTAAACTTAGGCACATTTATTAATTAATTATTAATTATTAAGTGTGCACACTAGGGGTTTCCCCTTTTAGGGTTTCTTGATCTCCTTCACAAGGATTGATCACTATTGTAATAATTGATTCTCTTAATGCATTTTTACTGAGAGGTTTAAGAGAACATATTTTTTGGTTCTTCATATCTTTTGTATGTGACAGGTATTCATCTTGCATGCAGGTGATCTTGGATTCTAACATCTCCAATGGCCTAGGTGACTCAACCATAACTCTCAGAGGCTCCGGCTGAACTAGCTCCTTCCTTTGAGATTCTGGACCTCGAGTAATCTGTTTCTTCCTACTGGTAGTTAGTGTCCTATGATCTCCCATCAAGTTGTAAGTTAAAGGAATTGACCTAATTTTCAATCTGCTCACATGCCTTTTGACCCATGCTCTGGTGAAAGTCAGGACCAGAATACAAAGTGTGTCCAAATCAGAAATCTCTGGCTTCGACCAATCTAGAAGTGGAAGCGGCGTGTCTCTCACTGCTTCATAATCTGGATGGAGAACATTCATGTTCTCATCCACCTGGTCTGGCACTGGAATAATTTCACACTCCCTAATCATACTTATTGGTAGCCTCAAAAACATCATTTTCCTGACTTCAGCCTCATTTGATGTATTAGCCCAATAATCCTCAATATTTTCCTTATGAATAAACTCCTCTAACAGTATCCATCTAATGTTCTTGTGAGGATCGTAATACTGCCTGCTGGTGTGATAGGAACGGTGGAAGAATTGAAGCTCATTTTCAGCTTCCCTGGCTGCCTAAAGTGAAGGACACACTTCATCTAAATTCCCCATGATGATTGGGAAGTCAATCCCTCCCTTCTTCTTTCTCTTATGAATCTTATCATAAGCAACAAGTTTCCTAGATATCTCTAACATCAAAATTATATTCGTTCGGTACTTAGGCAATCTATATGGGTATGAAGAAAATCCTTGCAACCTGATGTAAGAAAATTTTGGAAACTGAATAAACCAACACACATACCTTTCAATTAATTCCTAAGCTTCACTCAAGATCCTATGATTAGTCCTTTGCTGAAGTGATCTTGTTATATGCATGGTGAAGGCATCATTAACTCGCTTGTAATTGGACGTGCTTGCCAGGTGTAGCTGCAGACAAGCCTCATGGATTCTGAACTAGTGAGAGCCACAACCAATTGGCTCCTTGTAAGATATTCCCCTGTACTTTGTCATATGAGCCAACATGTAAACAATGTAGGAGCCCATGTAAAATGTTTTTGTCCTCCTTAAACTTTGGAGCTGCTCATGCAAATTGTCACTAATCATCACCGCCCAATTGATGTGCTCTTTCCCTTCCAGCATGAGGTTGATGTAGTAGAACATCCATGGCTCAAAAATAAACGCCTGGGGGCAACCTCCAACTCTGTTGAGCATCATGATCAAGTCACATTACTCCTGCTTCAAATCATCTGAAATTATTTGCTTCAGCAACTTCGTGCGACAGGGCTTGGGCTTGTTCATCTAGTGAGCGTTGATCATCTCCGCACATCTCTCGAATGTTGAAGCATACATTCGCTAAGCACGCTCTCTTGTCTTATAAATCATCCTCTCATGCAATGGGATTCCAAATGCTTCGCCGATAGCTGCAAGAGTGAGGTTGGCGAACAATCTACCATCAAGTGAAACTATAGACCTGTAATCTGGATCGTAGTAGTTAGCACACTCCATCATCAGCTCTAGACACTGAATAGCTGGCAAAAAACTAGCAGTTGCATACAACCCACTTCGAACAATATTGTGCAAAGTGACTGAAGGACGATGACTTCCAACTCCCATCATTTGACTTTTAAAGGTCTCCATGTTGAAAGAACCCAAGTTTGTGTTAGCTAGCTTTCCCAACTTCAAAGTGAATTTCGACTCCGGTAGGAAAGGCTTGCTCAACTTCTTGATAACAGCCTGCTTGGATGCAACATTATTGTCTCTGCCAGCTGCTCTTACTTCAACCATCTTGCAAAATAACAAACAACCATCAACAATTGAAAATAAAATATGAAATAACATTAGGGTTGCCAGTCGACTTTTAAAATTGAGAAGTTGCAACATTATATTTCATCTGCAAACCTCAACTTCTCCTCTAGCAACTTCAAACTTTCAACACTTAGCAAATTTTTGAGCAAGCTTCAGCAACTTCACCACTTAGAAATTTTTTGAGCAAACTTTAGCAACTTCAACACTTGAGAAAATAGGCCAACTTTACTTCTAATACTTCTCAGCACTTAGACTTTTCAAATTTCAGATTTCTTCAAAGTTTCAGCCTCAACTCGAACTTCCTCAATACTCAGCTATTTACTTGCACTGGAATCTCAACTTCAAAGCTAGAATCGAACTTGCC
Organism: Sequoia sempervirens; assembly: GCA_007258455.2. Classification (NCBI taxonomy): domain Eukaryota; kingdom Viridiplantae; phylum Streptophyta; class Pinopsida; order Cupressales; family Cupressaceae; genus Sequoia; species Sequoia sempervirens. The sequence goes on along the minus strand of VDFB02058242.1, from coordinate 650,843,182 downwards.
AGCTTGATGGAGAAAAATGAATAAACTCTCAGCTCATATAGCCAAGTCGAATTCAAAGTTTAGCCAGTTCATTAAATCTCCACTACTTCACAACAGGAATTCAAATTTCCCTCCTCTGGCAATTACAACACTTGTCACTTGGCGTCTAGAATCTTGACATTCTAGAATTTCAAAAGATTCACTTCAAGGCGTACTTCACATTTTAAATCATTTTTCTAACTTCAACTACATTCTTTAAGAAACTCACATCACCAGTCAGAGCTCTGACACTTAATTGTATTCATCTCTTGCTCAGAAAATTCATCTCACGAAGAATTTGATCAAAATGATCTAGTCAATCAACTTCAAATTCATCACCTGAGGCATTTTATTTCAACAACACATTTTATTCATTTTGCCTTGGAAAATTTTTAAATTTTCCTTAGGAAAATTTCATTATTCAAGTGTCGATCAAAATTTCCATCTTGAAAGCCTTGGCGAAGTGTAGAATACTTTAAAATCCATTCTTCATTGCAAATGCTCGATACCCAAAAGAAAATTCCCTTCAGAACGTGTTGAGTTCATGGGTCTACAAACGAAGGGGTACATTTAATTTTTGAATTTTAAACCTTAGAAAAATATATTTCCATCAAATTTATTCCAATTCTTCATCTCTGGGTATAATTTCTTGCTCTGACTTGAAAATTTTATCATCCCTGTGAAGCTGGTACCTTCTGACTCATCCATCGCCAATTTTGTTTATGCCTCTAAAAATTTCATCACCTTATAAGCTTGGGCGTATTTTTCCTAGAGATGAAATTTTAAATATTAACACTTAGGAAAAATATTTTAAATCCCTTTTATACACTTGGGCGCATATAGGCATTAAGGAGGAATTTGAATTTTTTTCCTTAGAAAATTTTCTCCATTTAACTTCAATCATGGCGCATTTCACCTGTTGAGGTGGACTTAAGTCATTACTTAGAATTTTTCCTATCTCATCTCACACCTTAGCATGTTTAGCACATTGCTATATTCATATCACCTTGGGCACATTTGATACATTCACTTTCATCTTGGACTTGGCGCATTTAGGCTATGATGAATGATTTAACCATGTCTTAGCAATTTTCACCCATCTTCACCTTGTTTAACATCAATGCCTTGGTAACTCCCCTCTTCTTTATCTTCACTTGGGCGCATTTTACACATAGAGAAGGATGGGCGCATTTAGCACATGTAAGAGGATGGGCGCATTTTACATAGGGAGAAGGATAAACTTTCAACACCTTTGACTCTTTTGACTCCTCTAAGCATGGCGCATTTTGGACCCCAAGGTGGATTTTAAAACTTTGTCTTTTCCTAGCTTGCTTTTTGGGCGCATTTTGATATATGAGGAGGATGAACGCCTTTACTTAGAATTTTCTAACACCTTGACCTTTGAAGAGGGCACATTTAGGGGTGGCAGGTGGATTTAATTTCATGCCTTAGAATTTTTTATCAACCTCCATGAAGTGGGCGCATTTAGGGGGTCAAGGTGGAAAAACTTCCAGACTTAGACAATTTTTTTACTTTCCAGCTAATTCTTCCTTGGGCGCATTTGAGGGGGTGAGCAGGATTTTCTTCAGACTTAGAAATTTTTTCCATCTGCCAGCCAGCTGAGGATGAGGGCGCATTTGGAGGGTGGTGAAGGATGAACTTCATTACCTAGCCATTTTTCTTCCTTCTAGCAGCTTCTCCACGCCCTGCTATATATAGTAAGTCTATTGATTTTCACATCTCTGAAGCTCAGATTGATTCAAAATTTTAACCACTGGATCTTCATGACCTTGTTAGTCTGTTCATACTGCCATCCCTAGCTGACCTGCTATTTATAGCATGTTTTTGAGGGTGGTTTACTATTTATAGTAACTGCCTATTTCTTAGACCTCCACAACTCCGTTTGACTTGAAATTTGAATGATGTGCTCCTCATGGGGTCACTTGCCCGTTCACACTTGTGCCTACTACTAATTTACTATTTTTAGCCAGTTTTTGGAATGCCTTACTATAAATAGTAAGTGCTCCAATTGCCTTCAAATTTTACCGGTGGATAGCTTGAAAGATACTGATCGCAATGGGATACACCGGTTTTCGAAAATTCTAGCATTTTACCTCTCATTTTGGGTCTCGAAGCTAGAAACCCTAATTTGACTTGCATGTATATCAAATGACCTCTGCTTGACCTCATTTCTATTGCACTTCGCCCTGTTTGTGATTCTGATGCACTGGGCAGCTGCCGGAATGCACCTGCTAAAAATAGTAATTCTCTGAAAACTGATCATCTCACTTTGCATGTCACACCACTGTGAAGCCCTTGAAAAACCCACAAAGAATAACCTAACATGCGCTGAAAACTCTAACATGAAAACCATAAAAATAGCCTATGAAGGCTGAATTTTGAAAAAGTCATGATCTTGGTTTGCATGTTATACCGTTGTGAAGCCCTTGAAAAACCCACAAGGAATGTTTAGGCATGCAAAGAAAATCTCAACATGCAAACCCTAAAAAATAGCCTCTGAAGGCTGAATACTGAAAGTGATCATCTCATTTTGCATGTTATATCGTTGTGAAGGTTTCAAAAAACCCAGAAGGAATCTCCTAACATGCATTGAAGAAATTTGCATGCAAACCCTAAAAATCTGCACCGGACGCTGAACTTACTAAAAATAGATAGTTGTCCATTTTGGCTCAAAACTTGACATGTTCTTAATGCAGTGTGACTGAGAGAACTTCAGTAGTGCTTTGAAAATGCCCTGAACTGAACACTTACTAAAAATAGTAAGTTGTCAAAATTCACTGAAATTTAGCTGGAAACTTGCTAGAAGCATACTGACTGCAATGTGAAACTCAGATTCCAACTTATTTGCTCCATTTGACATCAAACTGGCCAGAAGACTCAAAACCCTAATTCTACAGACTTGGCCAAAATTTCACGTTTAAGCTCACAGATGGGCACATCCCCGGAAAGCGGACAACAGAAAGAGATAGAAAGAGAGAGAGGGAGACAAAACCAAAGCCAAAAGACCAAAATGGAGCAAAAATTAGGGGGTCCCCATTTTGAATGGGGCGATGTGTGAAAAGGTCACAACAGGAACTTGATGATCAAAAAGTGAAGGGTTGATTTTCAATATTGTACTTTTAGTTTGGATTTCATCTAACCATCCCCTTTCCACTGTATGCTCTCACCTTGCCCTCATTGGGATCTAGGTGATCAGAAAGTGAAGGGTTGCTTCAGTTGGTTTACTATTTCTCTAATGTTTGGGTGAAATCTTATGCTCAAAATTGAAAAAATTATAAGGGGATTATTCAGTGGTATCAGAGCTCAAGTTCCTACCATCTTGTTAGGAGAACAAAATAAAAATTAGAGTTGCCACAATGGAATTCAGTAGAGATGTCGAACAATTCAAGAGGAAATGTGAACATGAGGCTTCCCTATTCCATGTAGAATATCAAAACATGACATATGAGTTTAAGAACACTATTCCTTTTGATTCCTTCTTGAATTGTGTGGTGGTTCTAAAACTTGGAAAATTGGTTATGGTCAACTACATCAAGAAAATGATTAAAAAAGAAGTGGAACGTGCCATGGATGAAGGGTCAGGGAAGGAAGAAGAAGTGCCTTTTTGTGGGTTGTAGCCCACAAGTAAGCACATGGGAGAGAAAATTCAGTCAACAATCTTTGAAGAAGGAACAAGCAAGGTGCACATGTCACATCAAGATGGTCGTGAATTTGAAGGAGAAACCTTGAAACATGAGGAGTGTGTGTTAGAATCCCAAAATATTCCCTTAGACTTTCATGTGATTGGAGATATTGAAGATTGGTTTGGTGAAAAGAACAAAATAGCAGTCTTGAATCCTAATGTGGATTCATCCAAGGAAGGTCTTGAGACTAATGACTTCATAGAAGATGTTAGTAGAACTATTGTGTGGGTTGAGTTCGCTAAAGAAGAGCATCTTAAGGATTATTTGGGTGGCGTCATTGAACCAGCTTATGACCATTACCATAGTGATGATTCCAATGATTTTGTACCTAATAATGTTGAAGGTTTGGTGATAAATGGTTCTCCTCTTATTGTTGACCCAACTTTTGAAGAGTTTTCACATGAAGAACTAATGATAAGTGGTCAAGAAGACCGTTTTGGTATGCATGTGACTACTCATGATGAGATCAGAAATATACCTATAGATGTAGGGCTCATTGAAGGCAAAAATGATAGAGTTTTCCAAACAACTAGCATTGATTACTCTTTGCTTCATTATAATGTTGGTGACTTAGGTGGACTTGGGTTTGATTTTCAAGCTAGGTCCTTGGAGAGAGATACTTATGAAGATATCAGTTTAAGTGAGTTGGGAGGTGATTTATTCAAAGAGTCAACACTCCAAGAGGAGTGGGATGAGCACTTTTGATCAAAACAATCAACCCCTTAGCATTTGGGATTCGGGTTCGAAGGAACCTAGTGATGACAAGGAACCTGTGTGGGATGAATTTCCCTTTAATCCGGATGATGAAATGGAACTTGATGAGGATTCTATATCAACAAACAGTGGTGACGTTATGCTTGAGTTTGGGGCTTCCTTCTCATTTGATCAAACTGACAGTGAGGTGGAAGCAGATTTAAGAGTCCATAAGGTTCCTAATATTGAAGAGTTTGATGGTGTCCTTGAGTAGAAATCTGATTTATTAGTGTGCAGAGCTGATTATCATCTTGGTGTTGAGCAATATCATCATATGGATGATGTGGGGTGTGGGATTAGGGACAGTCAAGGAGTTGTTGAAAACACAAATGAAAATTCTGATTGTAAGCAAAGGCTCAAAGAACTAATGGAGATTGATCCTATTTATGATATTGAGCATCTTCAACTTATTGGTGGTGAAAGAAAAGAGTCTTGGAGTAGCTATGAGGGCATCAATGAAAAGAAATAGAGTTCTGATTTTCATTTACAGCCTATCAGTAGTACACCACTTTTGCATATTCATGAGTGGGGAGGTCAATGCAAGGTATCTGTCGAAAAAGAAGTGCAAGCTCTATCCCAATTTGATCACACACATAGTTTGATTGAAGAACTGTACTGGAAAGCTCAAATTGAAGAGAGAAGAAGAGGAGTTAAGAATGAAATTGCTCTCCCTAACCTGCAACGTATCAAAGACTCTTTCGAGACATTGAAGTTAGAGTACATACACTTGATTGGAGATCGAGATTATGCCATTGAATTTGCAAAGAAGACTCTTAGTTCATTCCAAGGAAAATAGAAAAAGGTTGATGAGCTTACTCATGAGCTTGAATCAACAAAGGAATGTTAGAAGATACTCAAGTGGTACTAAAAAAGGAAAAAGATCAGCTTGCTAATTACAAACTTTTCAGGGAACAAGAGAATGGGAAAAGAGCTAAAGAAATCAAGCAAGTAATTGGTGAGCTTGATAGTCTTCAAGAGGAGTTTGATTTTGAAAGTTTTACTAGAAAATTAGAAGTTGCATGTGTAGATTCAAAATAACAAGATGGAAGTGAGGAAGAGGAAAGGAATGACTTCCAAGTTTTTGACAATCCTCTCTTTGAATTGAGTGCAGAAGCAACTTATGACAATTCTCTCTTTGTGATGGAAGATAAAACATGTGCTAAAGTGACCGAGTATGATTTCCAGCGTATTGATGATATGATATCAGACCATGAGGACGTGTCATACTTGGTGAGTGGTAATCTTCCGAGGCTACTTGGTAATGAATGCATAAGTGGGTTTGAGATGAAGTCTCCACATGGGACGTGCTAAATCAGGGTGATTTCAACATCTTTGACATCAAGGTGTTTTCCAAACATGGTTTGATAGCTGCTCAAGGTTTCATTACAACAACAAGGAGTGAAGATTTCAGAGTTGTTATTCATGAAGTATGGGAGAAAGAAGGACCAAAACTTGGTGATAGCATGCTTGACAATTATTCCCTTGGGTTGAGTGATGTTTTAGCTCATACTAGCCCATTTTGGGAGTTGGGTTTGATGACAACAATTTCTCCATGCTCCATAGTTGTGAATGCTTTCATGGATCAGTTTTAGGGGTTCATGAGAGAAGTCACTAATTTCTTGAGAGTGCATTTGGTTTTGATTGACACTTGGAGACGTGTTGTGTACTTTTACCGATGTGTTGGGGATCATTCTTGGTTGGGTATCCTTGTTTGGAATCCTCGACATGGTATGACAAAGCTTATTGGGTATGGTAGGAAGGATCCTTGGAGGGATAAGGATCAAAATTTTAGAATGAGTGGTGTTGTTACCTTCCTTACCAGCTACTTGATGATCCCATTTTCTCATCAACAAATGGATTGGAGAGAAATTTTAAGTGTGGACTAGAGAGATGAATGGATGGTTACTCTTGGGAGTGATCCTTGGCTTAGATAAGGGAAGATTTTGAGACACGAGCTTGCTAATTGGCAGTAGACTAGCCACCTTGCATGGGGAGTTACACTCGTTCAAGAGAGTTGGTTCATCATTTCTTGTCAAAAAGGTGGAAGATGTCAGTTGGAGATTTCTTTGATGTGTTTTCCAACCACTTATGAGATGATTGGGTGCAACAGAATGCTCATTTCACATGCTCATACTTGGGAATTCCTATGGCACTACTATTACCCCCTGTGTAGAGTGCATTGTACTTCGTTGATCCTAGCTTTGAACAACAACGATTATTTGTTTCTTCAAACCTTTCCTACTCTCTGAGTTCATCTTATGGAGGTTTGTGATGCAAATTTTTATAGTTTTCTCACAATATTGGTTTGGGACAACAAACCCCCACATGCTTTGGCTCATCATTCTGAGACTCTTGGAGTTGAAAGCATAAGAGTTTTCAGAAGTCTTCATGGTTGTATTAGAATCATTCAAAGGAGGTGTAGTAGATCCGTGTGGAGTTATGAGGATGAGTTTTTTGAGCTCTTGCAAAGGATTGCTTTCCTCTTTGCAAGAATATTTGGACAAGTCACATATGCAATTGTGGTTCTGCTAGACACTGTGTGGAGATATGTTGAGGAGTTTGATTTTGAGTTGAGTAGACTATCTTTCCTATTGCCCAGGTTTGTGATAGACAACAACATTTTTTATATTGATTACTTAGAGTCTTTTGGGCATGAGATGTTGCATGATACTGATTTCAGTCCTTCCAGTTTTTGCAGCTTGAGTTCCATGGATGGTAACATTTTGGGGTTACAAGGGAGGTTAGTGCAGTTGTAGCATGATGGTTTCACTTATGTGATCAAAGTGGTGCAACATCGACATGGTGGGTCCTTCTTGAGAAGGACATGGGACCCTGGGATCCTACTTTTTTTTGCGTCGATTAGTCTAATATTTTTGGAGTTGTGGTGGAATTGCTTGAGGACAAGCAATCTTTGGGAAGGGCAGACTGTAATGTCCCCATTTTTAGCACTATGCTTTCCAGTGACTGTTAGCCTATTTTTGGAGGCCCGTAGGCTAGTCAATGGCAAAATTAAGGTTTCCTATTTTCTAGGAGTTTTATTTTTGAGTTTTCAGGGGTTTGGATGTTGGAGTTTTGTAGATTCATTTCTGGATTCCTTTTGGGTTTTCAAAAAGATTTAGAGTGGTATGACATGCGTCCACATCAGGTAACTTTTTCAGACATACTATTTTTAGTAAGTTACAATAGCTATTCAGTTTGTGGTTAAAATGCATTTGAAGTCACTTACTATTTTAGCAGTATGCTATTTATAGTAAGTGATATTTTAGTAGTGCTATTTCTGGAAAGGGTTCAACAATTCAGTACAGTGGCTATATTAGACAAGGCAGTTTGAGCAGTTTGGTCTCCAACACTTTTGGAGCTTGTTTGACAAGTTCAATATTTGGTGAAAATAATGTTTTAAGTGAAAATATTGGCTAAGGTTAAGTGGATGCCTAGCATAGATATATTTGCAAAATTAAATATAATTTTACACTAGCCCTTGGATGTCTAACCTTGGACAAAGGTATTTGAAGAATATGAGGTTATTTCAATTAAGTGTCTTGGATGCCACATTTGGAGAAAAGGTTTGATTTTTATAAAGTTAAATTACTTAAGTCTTGGGTGCCCTTTTAGTGATAATTGTATTTAAATTAAGTAATATTTCTCTTATGCCTTAGACGACTTGGTGAAGAAGTCTAAATGCATTCCAAATGCAATTTGTAAAAAAGTGAATGTGAATTTCATTTGGGCACCCTAATCTAAGGAGAAAAGCTATAAATAAGAGGCCTTGCTCTCTCATTTGATCATCCATTGCTAATATAGCGAAGTGCTAGGGAAATTTTTTTAGACCCTTACTTCGAGGAACACATACCTCCTAGCCCCTTCTCAATATTGTACTTGCAAGATAGTACCTAGCTGATTCAATGATTGTTCTTCACTCAGAAGTGCAAATTGAGCTTATTGAAGATGAAGTATTTTGATGTTTTCTGATTTTTGGAGAGTTTAATTAGTTTTGGAATTGCTGGTTCATGCTTGGTTGAAGCATGTTTTTGGTCATATCTCTCGGAGGAAATTTTCTATCATTCTGGGTACTATTTATAATCATTCCTCTAGCCTAGGTGCCCCTTTGCTCCAGGTGTGAGACTTTTTAGTGGAGATTTGGATTTTTGGGAGAGGATTCCCTTCCCTAGGAGGTTGTACTTCTCTTGTTTGCTGCCTTGGGTTGCATGCCATACATTTCTTGGCAGATTGGATTGGTTTCTTGGTTTGTGTTAGGATGCATAGTATTAGGGATTCCATTGTTTTCAGTTTGATGTTGATCAGAGGTGTTTTGAGCAAATTACAAGCATTTTGGTGATCTAGGGCATTGCTGGTTTGATTTTCTGATCGCTGCTATTTTATATCAGATTTGGTATTTTCCCCCTTTTTTCTATATTTCATAGGTTCCAGGATAACTTATACTTGTTTGGAGTTCATTTCCTATCATTTTGGAATGCTTTGGTTATCTATATCTCATTGTTATTTGCAGATTGCTTCACTTTGTAAGGCTGATATCAATAGTACTAATTCAGTCATTTCATTTATGCACTTTACTTTTGTATTTCCACTATTAGTGGAAGAGACTGGCCTCGCCATCTTTTATATTTCAGTTATGCTCTCATTTTCATTCCCACTATTTAGTGGAAGAGATAGGCCTCACCATCTATTACTTTCAGCACTTTACTTTTTTGCACTACTCGCTGAAAAGCAGAAGGGGTCGGTTAGCCGCCCAGACATTTTACTTTCAGTAATTTGTATTATACACCCGCTGTATAAGTGGTCGAGTTGCATTGCATCTCTAGCTGATCAACTGAGCCGTCTTCATATTGTAATTTCCAACTTTCAATTTATTTCAGCTAGTGATCCCCTTTCTACCGTATGCTCTCACCTTGCCCACACTAGGAACTTGGTGATCAGAAAGTGAAGTGTTGATTTTCAGTATTGTACTTTTAGTTTGGATTTCATCTAACAATCCCCTTTCCACCGTATGCTCTCACCTTGCCCTCATTGGGATCTGGGTGATCAGAAAGTGAAGGGTTGCTTCAGTTGGTTTACTATTTCTCTAATGTTAACGGGTGAAATTTTGTGCTAAAAATTGAAAAAATTATAAGGGGATATTTCATGTAATGTCCCTATTTTGGAGGTAATTTGATTTAATTAATTATGTTGTCCAAAATAATAATTTTTCAAGAGGATGACTAATTAGTTATTTTAATTAAATCAATAAGTGGTATTAAGTTAATTAATTATAAGGTTATCAAATAAATCAAAATTATAAGGTGACCTTATATTTAATTAATTTAATAAAGTGACTTGAATTTTAAAATATATTATATAAAGTCACTTAAATAAAATAAAATAATATCCTAGAAGCTTCTAGAGGAATTGGAGAAAAAGAATAAATAGACATTAAGGGCTCATTTCCAGGCAAGCAGATTTGATGTTGTTGTTTTTTCTTCTTGTGGAGCCTAAGGTTTCTGCAGATTGTTTTTTTGTCATAGGAAACAAAAACTTCCTATTGATAGCAATTTTGAGGGTGTGAAATATCACTTGAATTATTACAAAGTGGAGAAAGTTGCTTCAAACTTTCTATTTGTTCTTCAAAGCAAAATTTCATGGCCTTTGGCCAAATTTTGGGTGTAATTCGATTGGAGCAATATAGAAGTCATCTTGGTGATTAGAACTCTCTCATTTTGATACATTTGGAGGAGAGTTAAGTTGTTGTGGAATCTGATTTCCTTCATCAGCAAATTGAAGTTCTTATCAACATTCATGGAGGCCACAATTTTGCAAGGAGAGCCCATATAAAAATTCGATTTTATTCTTGGAAGGTGGCATTGGTCTCTAGAGAGGAGGATGACCCTCTTGGATGTCATTTGGAGCTTAGGAAAAATTCATATTTGCAATTTTAGGAGCTTCAGGGGTGTCTGGTCAAGAGTTCGATCTGGATCTAAGGAGGCACTTTTTGTTGTGTTGTTGCTTGCCCCATCATCTCAAGCAAAGGGCGACTCTATTCCAATCAGGTTCTTCTCATTAATCAGTCCATTAGCATTGCATATTTAGAGTATAGTTACAGTTGTAGGTTGCATACATTTGCATTTTTTAGATTTCATGCTAAGGCTGCAAATTGTACTTGGAAAATTATTTGATAATCATATGTTGTAATGCCCAAGAGTCTTGGCAGTTTGATATCATCATTGTAGTGATCAATTTGATAGCAATAAAGAAGATACAAGTTGTTGGTATGAGATAGATATTATTGCATTGTAATTATCATTGATAGTATGTATGGCAAGTGTTTGACTAAATGTCAACAAGCTGTAGTTGTACTTTGCACTCATAGTTTCTCATGTACTTGTATTTGAAAATCCAAAAAGAACATCATATTGCATTTATATTTGATTTTCGACATTGTAGAAGTGTTTTAAAGCATTCTATTTATCTTGGCATTCATTTCTATCAAGCACATCAAACTGAAAACACTATATCAGCGAACAAAGACTTTGCATACAAAGTGTTTGAAAAAATTACAAGTCAACCAATTGTAAGAATTAAGGGCAGGTTGGGTTAAGATTTTCATGGTTGCATAGTTTAAGCATTGGAGCATTGAAATTCAAGCATTTGGAACACTTTGAAGCCATTTTTAAGCAAACATATTAGACTGTAACATTAGACCAGCGTGTTAGAAGATTGCATGTGATTTTGTTTAACAATATTCCTTGAGCCTATATTTAGCAAATTGTGATTAGAATTAGCAAGGCTCATTACATTTCATCATGCATTCTGAATATAATACTGTAATGATTTTATGCAATGTATGGGTGTAAGTTTGACAAAATGAAATCATATGTCAAACCAGAAAAAAAATCGTTTTAAAATCGTGCAAAAATTTGTAAGGGCCTTTTCTGTGGTATCAAAGCCAAAATCCTACCAGCCTATTGGGAAACTAATCCTTATTGTAGGTAGTCAATTTCATATCAAAATTTTAATTGGGCATCATGGCTACTCACGGTGATCAAATGAACTCTTTGCTTGAATTTGTGAGGAAAAATTAGGTTGACTTTGAAAAGAGATGGAATACATGGTGGAAAGAATAGGAGGCTACCAAAGTCTTTCAAGAGAAACTGAAACTTATAGTTAAAAAGCTAGAACACTTACCTCAATCAAAAGAAGTACTTCTCAGCATATTGGAGGAAGCAGGAAATTGTCTATGTAGGATTGATCAATTACCTTAGTAGTTGATGCGTCAAGCTATGACTCCATTGGTGCACTCTTTGGTTAAGCCAGTGCTTATGAGACATCATGATGAAGAGGTAAGACTCGTAGTTGTCAATTGCATTAGTGAAGTCACAAGAATTACAACCCCTAAAGCACCTTATGATGATGACATTATGAGGGAAATACTTCAACTGATTGTGGAGAGCTTTCATGGATTACATGATGTCAAAGGCCCTACCTTTGGAAAGAAAGCTAAAATTTTAGAAATTATTGAAAGGGTTAGGTCACATGTCTTTATGACTAATCTCAGGTATGATGATTTGATTCTTCAGATGTTCCACTGCTTCTTAACCAAAATCAAAAGATGACATTTAGACAATGTTAAAATAAGCATGCTAACTATTTTGTCCTTGATTTTAGATGAAGGTGATGATATTTTCAAACAGTTGCACTCAGATTTGTTGGTCATTTGGAGAAAGGAGCAACATGTCTCAACTGTAGCTTATGATTTCTCAAAAAGATTGGTTGAGAAAAAAATTGAAAAGTTCAAGGAATAGTTGACTGAAGACGAACTAATCTCATTTAGTATGCAGGTCCTAGGATCACCCAAAAAGAGAAAAAACCGAATGAGAAGAGAGCAACATTGCTTTTCATGTTAGGGGGATTGGACTCCTAATCACATATATGGGTTCAATGAAGAATATGGAACCAACGTAGTGTCATTCCAGCAGGAAGATACTTTCAGATACATGAAAAAATAATTAATTGATGTTATAGGTAAAGGTTACACAAGTCTCCTAGTGGGTAAATTGGAGGTTGTGATTGATAAATCTTGTAAAGAGTTGGATTCTTTCCCACTTTCTCTACATGAAAAATGCATGACATCATCTAGTGAGTTAGCTGAGTTGGATGATGAGTACAAAGAGTAAACTGTGCCCTCTTGTGTTATAACACCTAATGATGGTATTGAAGATGATTCTGTGTGTGGGACTAACACTGCCCTAGTTCCAAATCATCAAGTGTGCAAAGCGGATGACATAGAAGAAGTTAGTTGTGTGAGTCAAGTGCTTCAAGACCAATTTGATGATTCTTCATGTGAAGTAGAAGTTGTTAATAAGTCCAATAGTTCGCATAATTTGGAGAGCCAATTGAAGGTTAATGAAGATAAGATTGTAGCAGTGTTGACACATTATGATAAAATTCACAAACTGATTGAAGATCACCTTTAGAAGGCTCAACTTGAGAGAAGACAAAAAGGTATTGAAGAAGAATCTTCTCATGCTAGTTTAGAGGTAATCAAAGAAGCCTTGGTGGCAATGAAATCAAACTATTTAAATCTTCTTTCATATCGTGACCATCTCCTCAACCTTGTTGAGAGATATTCAAATGCATTGAGAGGGAAAGAGGAAGAAGTTGATCATCTTACCTTCGAGCTTATCAATACTAGGGGTTCCTTGGAGTCCACTCAAGTGGTCTTTCAAGAAGCATAAATTCAAATTGATGAGCTTTGTTTACAATTGAGTATGGCTCACTTTTCTTTATACAAAGTGGAAAATGCTATTCCTATTGCGGCCACATCCAAAGTTCAAGGAAGTGACACAAGGATTATGGAGATCAAACAAATTGTTAGAGGGATTGATGAACTCCATAAAGATGAAATGTTGCATAATGATTTCAGCACTTCTCATATTAGAGAGGTTCAGTATGTTGATAGAGAATGGAACCCACATCAAGAATCTGAATTCTTGAGTTTTGAGGATCAAGTTTCAGAAAAAGGCGCAGTTTGTAGCCATGAGATAGCTGGTATAGAAGGTAATGAGGGAATTTCATTATGATACACATGGTGAATCAATAGATAATGATGAGCATTCAACGTTGGGTGAAGGGGTTTATGGAACCTATGAAGACACCATTGAAAGGAATGACGAAAATGTGGATTATATGAGTATTAACAACAGTCTAGTGTCTTGGTATGAGCCTCGTACATTATTTGAATCTCCACATAATGATTAACATCTATAAATCGAAGAAGTTATGCATGAGATCCATGAAGACACCAATGAAAGCAAAGGAAATTCCAAGATGGTGATAAATCAAATTTTTAGACTTAACGCTTCTGACATAAATTGTTGCAGTGGCCATGATGATGTATGTGTGAGTATTTTTGGTGATAATCACATGAATTGGGATCCACGTGTAGTATTAAAGGGTGAGATGTTGATTCAAAATTGGAGTGGTGAACAAAACTTCGGAGTTGGTACTGCTATCCACTTTCCAATCAGCCTACATAGGACAATGAATGGTATCATGCAAATGGATTGGCCAACACCTCCATCCCAGTAGTGGAGTAATTCTCAGTTGGTGTTGATTAGCATAGGTAATGTGGTTAATGGAGGATTTCCTTTGGTCATTCCCATATTTACATTTCCTATTTTTTCAGGGGTAATCTTTTATGACAGCTGATGCCCTAGTATTTTAGCTAGTTGTTTATGGCAACATCAATTTATGGGTAGATGGACTTCAAGCACTTACAGGCTTTTTGGCAATAGGTTGTGGGAGGATTTACAAGGCTTGAGTAGTTATTTCTAGCTCCCACTAGTATGAGTGATAACAACTGCAATCAATTTGAGTTGTTGATGTGTGTATCTTCTAATGATACTGTGATGATTGCAGTCGATTGGGTGAGTTGGTGTGCTCGATATGGGTTTGTTGTCACTTGGAGATTGAGTGTCGATGTGGAGTTATCAACCTATGATTGGGAGAGCATGGTCAGGGTGTATGCTTTTAGGGATGACATTGTTGTTATAGACTTCTGATTAGGCATTGATTCATATCACTTCTAGGACATTGTGAGGAGATTTGTTAAGGGTCACTCTTTGGAGTTTAGTAGATTATATTTTTTGTTTCCTTGGATCATCTTAAGCAATGGGATTTCAGATATGGACTTCACTGGGGCGCCTTGGGAGGATATTTTTCAGGATATAGATTTCAGTCCTTGCAGCTATTTCAGTATGAGTGTTGGTGATGTTCCCTTTTTGGGATCACAGGAGTTGAGAGTGCAGCTAGAGCGTGATGAGTTTATAGTTTTTATCAAAGTAGTGCAATGACAACATGGTAGACATCTGCAAAGATTGACTTGGGGCCCTAGGATTACACTTGGGTTCAATTGGTTTCAGTCGGATGTTATGGTGGATGCCTTGGCATTGCTTGAGGACAAGCAATCTTTGGATAGGGTGGATTATAATGTCCCCATTTTTGGGTTCTCTTGCTTTGCAATTGGAGATGGTTTTTTGGGTTTGTGTTTGCTTGATCAAAAGGGTAATTTGATGTCACCAATGAGCTCGGGTGGTCTAGAGGACTCATATGCCACTTTTCAGGGCAATTTCTAGCCTCTACTATGCTCTCCAAGAATCTTGGAGAAGGTGTCTATTTATAAAAAGTCCCCTGGTCGGCTCTGATTATAATTATTCTTCATTGGGATCACTCAAGTGCAATTAGTTTTCGATTTTGATGCATTCCAACAGTTTCCGCAAAATAAGTATATTAATGACTTTATTTTAATTATTTTACTAAAGTTGCCAAATATTATTTAATATATTTAAAAGGTACTTAGTGTTATAGCTCATCAGAACTAGGATAAAATGTTTTAAATCATGGATGCATAAAATAGGGGCCTTGTGTCTCAAATTACGATTATTTTAATAAAAGGGTATTTTTTGGTGCTAATGAGGAGTTTAAATTAAAGTGAATTTTAAATAGAAGCTTTTGAAGAGTTGACAGGGAGAGTATAAAGGGAGGTTATGTAAGCTCATTTGGTCATGTCGTTTATTCTATTTCTCTTCTTGAAACCCTAGTGGTTTGGAAATTGAACCTGGTTCATCTCAGCCTTTGGAGGACAGAAACCTTTGGGGAAGATCGGTTTTGGTGGTGAAATGATTCCGCCCTAGCTGATTTTGAGGGGAGATCACTAAGGTCTTCCATTGTCGGTGTTATTGCACAAGTTTGTGGGTCTCCTTCGGAGACAAACTTGCAGGTTATCGATAATACCATTTGCATATCTTGGGTTTGAGGATTCCTGGCTGGTCGACTGTTGTTGAGGGATTTTCTATTGATGATTGAAAGTCACAGTTAGGTCGTGGGTCTTAGAAGTGTGCCAATATCATTTATTACAATGCTGGGCGATTCTATTGCATTCCAAATTGTTGGGAGGCTATAATATCTGCAAACTCTAGCTGGACGTTGGTATTTTGAATTTTCTGTGTGGGTTGTGACTACTTCATTCCAATGTAGCATTCTTGCTCTTAGTTGGGCAGCGTGGTGATTTCCTTTGGAGTTGTGGGTTACCTCCTTGGATGTATGGCAGGTATATGGCACTAGTTTGGCAGGAAATGAAAGGCACCAGCTAACCTCACCTACCAACATCTTTTCCATAGCATTTGTAGCACCAAAAAGAGGGCGAATGAAAATTTGTGGAGGGTGTGAACCTGCAGCCTCAGACGCAGCAGCCATTAATCAGTTCTGAGTTGTATTTAGAGACTGCGTGGTGATTTTGAGGGCTTGTATTGCCTGAAGGAGGGACGCCTGAAGTGTGACAGCCTTGGTGTGGACTTTGTTTGGCATGATATTCACTTCACAAGCTGCTGCAAGTATGTGACAGGCCCAGGCGTGACCATTTCCAGGTCTGAGTGACATTTATCTATATATTCTGCTTTGTTGCTGCTCAGTTCAGTATGTTAATTAAATGTAATTCCTTCATTGCTGTTGCTCTGTCCTTAGTCACCTTTATATGTAAATCTGCTCCTTAATATTGCTCAATCTGAAAATAAATGTGGCTGTAGCTTATCCAGAATATTTCTATTTTGTAACTCAGACATTAGCATCGTATGAGGGTGTAATTCTCCATTTGAAATCTGTTCATGCATTCTGAATATACACTGTAATGATTTTATGGAACGTATGGGTGTAAGTTTGACAAAATGAAATCATATGTCAAACTGGAAAAAAAATCGTTTTAAAAATCGTGCAAAAATCTGTAAGTGTATTTTCACTTTCATTTCTTAATGACTTGTACAAATGAATTTCTTTGTTATAAAAGAAAGAAAATCAGCTTACTGCCATGAAATAAAATGCTCCCACTGCATACTCACTTGAACCCGTTTCCATCTTGAATAGCTCCTACAAATTAGGAAAAGAAAGCACCAATGCATGGATGATTTTATAATTCAAAGAATTAAAAACACTAGCATGTTCCTTAGCTCAAGGAAAACTCTTTAGCATTTGCTGCATCTACATGCAAAGGTGCCTTGAAGAATTATTGAATAGAATGTAGGAAAATCTGATGTCAAATCATCAGAATAATGATGTCCTAAAAAGGCCAAGGTTCGATTCCCATTGAGACTAGCTCACCTGCAATCAGGTGGGCCATTAAACACTGGGTGATTTTGATGGAGTGGTTCACCCTCTGTCCATGACAGTGAAGCCAAATTTAGATTCAAGCTTCACTGGCATTCTAATTTATGCTCCAAGGATTGATTAGTAGTGACACGCAATAGGGTTTGTGGGAGGGAGTTTGCTAGGTTTTATGTGCATCAATCACAAAAATAATGTTGTCATGTGCTGTTTCAAATACCATTTGAAACAAAAACATGACAATGTTTATGTTTTATGGTCCTATTTGGATCCATAACAGTACTGATTTATTAACAAAATAAAATTGACAGAAACCCCAGTGCTAGCTCTATAGAACATATTTTATTTTGTTTACATAATACCATACCATAGAACACTGCCTAAAGTTAGCATGGATAACATCTAAAGGTTTTATCAATATATCATTGTGATATTGGAATGCATGCCTGGTCTGCAAACTTTCTTTTAGCTAATGTAATTTTAAGAAGAACCGACAATTCATGCAACCATCCACCAGATTGAGATACTTCAAATTCATGCATGTCAATTTAGCTATTTAGTTTTACTAGTTTAGCTGAAAACAAAAGTTTTATGCCAACAAGACAATACAGATGGAAATATCATCTGCCAGACTTTTAGCATCTAGCACTGCAATCTTTGAAAACCACTGAGACAGCCTTCTAATCATGCATTCATGGGTAGATTCTGAGATATTTGGTCTATGGGCCTTGTGAATAAAGCTTTTCTTGCTAGCAGGCCTAAATTTTGTTTTATAATGTACTACATACCTTGACATAAAACCTGGTAACTGTGCTCGCCATACAGCACATAATAATATGACCACCGCCTGGCATGGGGACCCACTATCTGGTTAAATTTTATATCTGTATTGTTACAAGCAAACAGAAACTCCAGTTAAAGGAAAAAAGAGTAAAAACTTAATATGTCTACCTAACAAATCAATACAATACAGCATCTAGGGTGCACATTGAACATTGGAATATCTTTGTACATATGATGATCCAAAACTTGATTCAAGTAATAAGATTTTATATGACGAAAGGCCTGCTGTTCAAACATAACATATAAGCATTATTATAAACTTAAATGGTTTTATGCAGATTCTCTCTTCTATTGCTATCCAAATTTTCAATGGTTTGGTTACTGGTATAATGGAAATCAGGAAAATTTGGTGGGGAGGTGGATTGGTTGTGATAAGGGAAAGAACAGATATGAAGAAGGCTAACAAGTGGTTACAGTTTATATCTTTGAATGTATGTTGTTTATAAACTTTAATGGTAGTTGTACATCAGTCAATGTACGTATATTTGAAATTTATGTTCATCCAAAATTTCTCTTAGTTGAAGTTGTAAAGTCACCTCATGGACAGTTTCCTCAAGGAGAATAGGATCATTTCCCAGAAAAGAGATTTTATCCTTCTTTGATATAACTAACTTAGGAAAAAAATTTGTTCAATGATTGTGAAGAAGAAGAAAAGGACAAATCCACACCTTTAATTTCATCAATAGCGTCTCCTTCCATGATTGGTGAGAGACAAAGGAAAATGTCTTTTCAACAAAGGAAACCATCATTTAAAGAATTAAGGCACCAAATTGGGATAAAAATATAATGAGACTCCCCTTGCAGCACCCTTTCTTCATTATTCTCTTCAAGCTTAGGCTGCATGCATGTTAGGACACTTGGTGGTTCATTTTCATATTCATTGATTTCAAACTGATTTTTGTTCTTTCTTTCAAGCACATTGCTGGAAAAATATTCTTCAATG
Source organism: Sequoia sempervirens (assembly GCA_007258455.2). NCBI lineage: Eukaryota > Viridiplantae > Streptophyta > Pinopsida > Cupressales > Cupressaceae > Sequoia > Sequoia sempervirens. Next base: position 650,824,276 of record VDFB02058242.1, on the reverse strand, counting down.
ACTCCAAAAGGAAGCATCTCCATGTTTCTCAATTAATCCAAAAGATTAATTATTTATTATCTTGGTGTTCACTATGCAAATGATACACTTGAGTGCTATCCTATTTATCCATCTACATCATTTACATTGTATTTTGAATGGATGTAAATTCATCTTCCTTAGTGAAGTGTGAACTATCATGGCAATGAGAAAGTAAAAAGATTTATTTTACATCCCTTCAATCTTTTTCAATGTTTGAAGCAAAGAGGGATGTATTTTCTGGGCCTAGAATTGCATGTTTCCTTAAAAGATTTTCAAAACTGCACTTGATTGGGGTTATCAAGAACCTAATTTTTGTGAAATGTATGCATGGAGAAGTCTTCTTCATCGTCATCATTTTCATCATCAACTGTAGATGCGACATATGATTATCTTCCTTGAGACCAAGCCATTATTCTAGGTTCAAATTTTCTCAAAGTCGCCAAACTCCATCCCTAGGAAGTACCTTCAAATTTTTGGAGAATAAAGATGCATTGGTATTTCGTTTCCCCAAAGGAGTCACCAAAAATCTACTGGTAAATAGATTGTTGCTGTGGTTATCACTAAAAATCAGCCTTGACTTGCTCAATAGGCAGCAACAAAGTTCACCACAATTAGAGAAATCGCAATTGGATTAGTGATTTTCGTTTGTGTTTGAGAGGGGCAACTCCCTCATAAGATAAAATTTGAGGTTTTTCAAGGGTATGATTTTAATTAGAAAACCAGAAAGGCACACAAACTTAAATGGAAATAACAAGAGAAAATCCTAGGTAATGTTAACATGGGGTCAACAACTTACTTTTCCTAGGGAAAGATACATAAAAGATTTAAGGGAGGAACAAACACATAGATTTATTCCCCAACGAAGATCATTTGAAATGAAAGAATGAAACTAGGTTTTTCAAAGGGGAATGCAGTCTAACATAAGAAAGGTGCATTCACATAAGGTATCATGACTCATAGATAATAAAATAAACCTATTATCTCATCCCAATTGCATAGGTTAAACACAAACTAATTGAAAACATTCACATTCTTCACATAATAGAAAATATCTAAGGGAATGACTGAAAATTCAACATACGAAGAAACTATAGCATAAAAGGCAATGCACTAGTTCATAGACCAGCCATATCATTCTTTATTCCATTCAGAAATGAAGAGCTCAAAGACTCCTTTTCTCCTATACAATGTGAGAAAATTAATGTCTCCCTAAAATGAACCCCTTTACCTTGAAAATGATTGCATTTATAGTTTTCCCAGCCCATAACTAACTAATAACTATTTTTTGAAATGTAATAATTAAAAAAATCTTATTTTGGTTATGTTTTGCTTTATTTTATGTATAAATATAAAATAATAAGATAATCTAGAATATCATTAGATATAAATATAAATATTAATATTTAAATGTATATAAAATATAATATAATAAAATTATCAATATTGGACAATTATGATTACTATAATTAATTTACTATCACCATAAGACAATAAATAATAATAATAATAAATATACATATATATATAAAACTAATATATACAAATAAATGTTAAATAAGGAAACATATATTAATACTAAAACAAATAATAAAGTGGATGAAAGGCAGATTCAAAAGGCTTTAGGAAAAGTCACGACACTGTGACGGATATTTAGAAGACAAAGTAGCCAGCGAACGGGGATTGGGGGAAACTCACGGGTATTCAACGGTCAAGTTGAAGTCGTTACCCGATTGAAGAAATTTAATCATTATCGGGCCTTGTTGGTAGGAGATAAGGTGCTGCCAGGTGAAGGAGTTTTGAGTCAAGTAAAGACGGAAGAAGATTGGATCTATCGGGCCTCTTGGAGTTCACCACTGTCTCATGTAATTCCTTCAACAAGCTCCCATTGGCTGCCAAGGGCTGACGTGGTGGAAAGGATTAGTCTTTCCTGAAGGTGATTGTACTGTAAGAAGGAACCATCGACATAAAGAGGTAGAACATTTTCGTCTGTGCCACCTTAGAATCAAGCAAACTCAGGACGGCTTCAGTGAGGGAATCAAACCATTTACAAAGATAATATCCTCCAATATTGAATCGAATAAAAAGAAGAATAATTTTAGACAGAGTATCATATTCTCTAAGAAACTGATCACGAAAGAGGCAATAAACGGTGTATGTCCAATAGTGGGTGAAGGACGTATTAATGGTTAGAGCTGCCACTTATACTTGATATATATATGAAAAGTCTATATATATATATTTTTGTATGGAAGATAAGAGAATAAGGGGATAAGAGGTATATATATATACTTGAGCAAACAAGAAGAAAGATAGAAGGTATAGGATTAAGAAATGTATGTATAATGCTCGCAGAAGTCTACAGACCTGCCACTTATCAGGTAGGAGCTCCATTGTAGAAGGGATTAATATAATAAGGTGTAGAAGGTAAGAATAGTGGATTAGGTATATTATTCAATTAAGTCTCAGTTGATGCTCATAAATATATGTTATGATTTATGAATATATATTTGAACACTTTAGGATAGATGAGTAAATTGAAATATTTATATCATTTTGATCTTAAAAGATGTGATTACTGAAATTTATCGATCTTTGATGTCCCTAATGGCTCTTTGAGAAACACTTTGAATGCAAGATTCAAGTTTCAGTGATTCCACCCGAAAGGGGACATTACATGGGGTGTGATTGTTGAGAATTTATACTGGGGATGAGGTCCCCCGTTTGTGACCTCACTGGTTCATAGCTCCGGGTCAAAAGCGTTTACCCCTTTTAATAAAAAATAAAAAGATAAGTCTTCTTTAAGGATTCTCACTGACAAGACCACTCTTAGGAGTCCATGCATCAGGAAGTAGCTTGATCTTTACTAAAATTTCAAATTTCTCAAGCTTTGTATTTTTTTTAGTCTTAAAAGTGACACATAAACTTCTTTACTTGATTCTTTCTTTTGACACAAGTTCCTAACATCTATGTACTTTTTATGGAACTCAATCCAATTGCATCCAGAATATAACCATCTATAAAGTTTCTTGATCCCAATTAAAACCTGTGCTCACAAGAAGGTGTCCTACTTCCTTTTGAAAAAAGGAAGTTGTTTCCTTATTAAATATTTTCAAAAGGAAGTTGTTTCCTTATTGAATATTTTTGATTCACAAGATTTTGAAACTCTTTTCCTAAGCTTAGTTTTGATTAATAGTACAAGCTAAGGATATTCTCATTTCAAACATTGGTTTATCTCTAGTGCAACTACTGTCCAAACTTCACATCCTCATGGTACAATGGTGAAATTGTTTTGGGATCCAAACTCAATCATTCGGATCTAGATCAAAGAAAAGAAATAACATCCCATTTAATTTTGATGCAGGAGCATCCAGGGTGTAAGAGCAATCTTGCCTCGCCCAAAAAAAATATCGTTTTTTTTTCAACAAGGGCTAAATTTGGCAGGGTTCCTATTTTTAGTAAGTTTGTATTTATGCACATATGGACACAAAATCTTACATAAACCTCTAAAACGGTGAATTGAAGCCAATGGTAAAGAAATCACTTCAATATCATTTGTCATTTGTGAGATATTAAAATTTCAATTTCCAATATCTGTTAAAAATATTCGAAGTCAAATTTGAAGCACTTAGAGGCTCCAAATGAGCTCGAAAATTGGTTGGAAACCAAAATGTACCTTTTGGTACTATTTTTTGGCCAGGCATCATCTCAAGAGATTTCCAACAATTTATTATAATTGAAAATCCAATGGTCGGATCAAAAGTTATGATCCCAGGAAGTTGTACTACCAAAATTAATAAAATTTTGAAATATCTTCTTGAGGGGGTTACACTTTCCACAAGATGCCAGGCAGTTACGCATTCTAGATAAAGGAGGTGAATGGGGGTTATAGAGGAGGTGAGAGCAGAGTAGATTGTGGCTCCAATTTGCAAATTGATGTAATTAGAAAGCCCATAGAGTGATAGTCTATAATTTTTTGAATGTTGTAATTTCATTTTTATGAAGATAATAGAACACTAGTGTTTCCTTCTTGCATTTTGACTATTTATTTTCCTTGCTACTGTTGTGGGTTGGGCTTGTAAGGGGAGTACTCTTCATCAAATTTAGAACCATGTATGACCATTCCATGATCACTAGATGGTCTTGTGTGAAGTCACTAAATAGAGGCCCTATTGAAACATGCAGATCCAAAATACTCTTAAGTGTTTCATAACAATCATCCGATACCAAGTCTTCAATATTCTCTAGAAAATATTTTTATCTCAACTTTGAAACAAATCATTCAAATCTATTTGTGGGATCTTGGCCTCATTATTTAGTTCAAAATGATTTTGATTGAATTTGCCACTTTTGGTACTATCCATATCATTTAGTTTGGAGTTAAGTGAATCCAAAAATGGATCTATAGAATGGTACATAAAAGAAAATGACCATAGAAATTATGCAAGTTCACGGTAAGAGAATTCAACAGACTTATCTATAGTAATATCTACAAGCCCTTGTGCCATGATTTTTGTCAATGCAATTGTATCTTGTTTTCAACAAATTCATTTTGACATTGGGCATTCAAATGATTCTCATAACCAGCTCAAATGTTGAATGGTTGTGAGGTATATGAAGAGTGCAGCAGGATTTAAAATTTCAAAATTTGACATACATAAATGGTCGTCAAAGATAAGGATGGTTTCCACGACCCTATCAACCTTCAAAGTAGTTGTGACAACTACTTGGGGGTTGATGAAAGTATCAAAGTGTTTTTTACACTCGTTGACAACATAAGCTTGAAAATTTCTAAATCCTTTTCAAAAAAATCTATTTCGTGTATACCCTAGTGTGAATCACCCACTAATATGCATTTATGGATATTCCAATTCTTTTCCAAAGCTCCCATTTTATAAGCTTTTATACTGACAACATAAGCTTGTATACCCTTGTGGGATCTTGGCCTCATTATTTAGTTCAAAATGATTTTGATTGAATTTGCCACTTTTGGTACTATCCATATCATTTAGTTTGGAGTTAAGTGAATCCAAAAATGGATCTATAGAATGGTACATAAAAGAAAATGACCATAGAAATTATGCAAGTTCACGGTAAGAGAATTCAACAGACTTATCTATAGTAATATCTACAAGCCCTTGTGCCATGATTTTTGTCAATGCAATTGTATCTTGTTTTCAACAAATTCATTTTGACATTGGGCATTCAAATGATTCTCATAACCAGCTCAAATGTTGAATGGTTGTGAGGTATATGAAGAGTGCAGCAGGATTTAAAATTTCAAAATTTGACATACATAAATGGTCGTCAAAGATAAGGATGGTTTCCACGACCCTATCAACCTTCAAAGTAGTTGTGACAACTACTTGGGGGTTGATGAAAGTATCAAAGTGTTTTTTACACTCGTTGACAACATAAGCTTGAAAATTTCTAAATCCTTTTCAAAAAAATCTATTTCGTGTATACCCTAGTGTGAATCACCCACTAATATGCATTTATGGATATTCCAATTCTTTTCCAAAGCTCCCATTTTATAAACTGCAAGTAGGATGTTGGCATATGCTATGACCCCTAGGGTTTGCCAACTATTAACTAATCTTAGAGTTGTGATTTAAGTTAGATCTTCACAATAACAACATTAGCTCAACAAAAAGTAACACTAAGTCAAATTAATTTCTCAATCAGAACTGAAACAAATACAATATGCTGATATGGAAATATATGTCTCATCACACAAATAATTCCTTCAATGAACAATAAAGACAATGCTAATAAACAGAGTTTAACACAATTTTCATAACTATAAACACAATTTTCACTCACAACTCCTTGAATATGAGGGTACAACATTGTATCAACGGAAGATTGGTAGCACCCACAAGATAGGGCCATGAGGTTTCTAATGATTAACAAACCCTCCCTAACACTAGTGTGCCTCCACCCAAATGATGAGTAGCTATAGTTAGGGTATTAAGGGAAGGCTATCAGCTAGGAAAGGCTCCCAAATGAAGTGATCTGCAAATATGGATGTTCCTTTATTACCGATGCACTCCTTGTAGGGTTGTTTACCATACTCCACAATCCTAAATAATGAAAATCGTCTTAAAGAAAGGAAGCTCACTACTGCAATATTTGGCACCCAAGTCATCAACCTTGTTATTTGTGTAGTGTTCAACCTTCAAAAATGGTTGCAGGCTTTGAATCTTCCCTTGGAGTGGTGACAAACTAGGGTGAATGTTGAATGCACTAGAAAGATATGAACAAATGTTGTGATTTGATTGTTGTAGCCTAAATCCTTGGGTTAAATAAGTGGTATAGATTCTAGTGATTTGGAAACAATGTAATCTCTACAGATTTGATCCAATAGCCCTATGTAACTCCATCTAGCACCTCAATTGATGATCAACAACAATTGGTAATGCCTAGATGTACAAGATGGATGACCTATGACCTGGTATAGTCTTGATTCAGTCCTTCAAAAATGTCAGCCACTCTAGAATTTGTACTTTGTTGTTTGAAAGAATCAAATTCATGAATGAAATAAGATCATAATCGTAGAGTGCCTTGAAAGGAATCATAGCCATATTGTAATGTATCCTTTTTAGCCCTATGCATTTCGTGGCCATTAGCCTATTTTCGGAGTTCCATAGGCTACTCAGAGACATTTTAGGGTTTCCAAGATTCTTGGAGGTTTCTCATTAGCTTTTCAGGAGATTGTTGTAGGAGTTTTCCAAAGGGTTTTCTAGGTCTTTTTGAGACCCTTGGTGGGCAATATTTTTTAGCAGTGTTTATTTTTAGTACTTACTATTTTTAGTAAGTCATAGTTGTGTCTCAGAATGTGCTTATTTTGAGATTGGAGTCACGTACTATTTTTAGCAGCATGCTATTTTTAGTAAGTGTTGTTTTGGCAGTGGTCTTGGCAGCAGTTCAGAATAGGGTTACTATTTCTGGCAGTGGTGACAGTTGTAGTAGTTGGCATCTTGGTATTTGTGGTAGTTGGCTTCTCCACCATTCTTGGAGTTCAGAAACGGAAAGGTTGGCACCTTAAGTTTATTTTATGTTGTCAAAGTCACCTTTGACCCCCTACACCTAGGAAGCACAACTTAAGTTGTTTTTAAAAGGGGGGATATGAGTTTGGATGCCTAATTTGGAGACTTAAGTTTTGTAAAAGATAATTTGATGCAAGCTAAAGTGGATGCCCAAAGTAATTGTGTTAATTGATTTTAATAAAATATTATATCCTCCATGTGTGGTATCCCTTTTTGGAGGGAAAAGCAATTCAAAATTTTGGGTCTCAGAGCCTATTTTTACGCCCTCCTTGCTCTCATTTGGATATGCTATTTTGATGTAACAAAGTGTTGCTGAAATGCAGAATAAACTCTTTGGGCTCTGAGGACAAAATCCCTCCAAGTCAACTTCAGTTTCGAGATTGAAAGATATCTCCTAGCTGAATAGGATTGTACCTCCATCTCAGGGGTTGCAGTTGAGCATATATTAGTGATGGCTATCTCATTTCTTTCAGTTTTTATTGGTTTTGATGTCTTCTAGTTGTATTTTGGTGTGTGTGTGTGTGACGGTTTGCAGTTTGGAGGCATTTTTGGAGTCTTATATCAGACTTTAACATTGTTGGTTCATACCTAGCTGATCCACCTTTTTGCGGACACTAGTCAGAGGAGTTGAAGACTTTTTGTGGATGTTGGTTCTTTATTCTTCACATTCTTAGGTGCCCTTATGCCCAAGTTTTGGTGATTTTAGGTGGAGTATAGGATTTTAAAATGTTGGTCGACCTACCTAGGAGGTTGTATCACTTGGAAAAAGGTGCCTTGGGACTCGTTCCAATGTTATCTAGTGTTGTTAGTGGTAGCTTTCTATCTTGATTTGGATGCCTAGCAATGTGGAACCATTTGCAAGTGGTTTGAGTCAATTCCAATGAGTATTGAAGGAGTTATGATGTTTTTAAGGTTGCTGATTTGAGTTTCATACTTGTTGTTTGTGTGTATCAAACCTATGTTCTCATTATCAAACCTATTGCAGCCTTCATTTTGTCCTACCATTGACCTCCAATGGACCTATCTTGAGGTATACTTGTTCTATTTTTTTGGGGTGCTCACATACTTACATTCTATCATCTTGGGAGGGTGCTTTGCTTCACATTTTAGTCAGTTTCCTCTCATAACTGCAGCATGTAATGATCTGATATGATTATGTTGAGCTCATTGTACCACCATCGGTAGTACCATTGGTGAATGCTCTTGTATTTTCTTTTGATACTTGCCCCATTGAACAAGTGGTTTCTCCCACTGAATAAGTGGTCAAGCTTTGCTTATGTACTTCTTACTCCTATTGAATAAGTGGTCGAGTTCTTCTATTTCTTTGCTCACTGAACAAGCAGAAGTTGGTCGGCTTTCCACCAAGTGCATTTCCTTTCTTGTAATTCACACTGAACAATCAGATGTCTACTTTCGTGCACTTGATTATTACTACTCATCCCACTGAAGAAGTGGTAGCATAGAGAAGTTTCAATATTGTAAGCCAACCACCATATGCTCTCATCTTGCCCACATCAGGATCTGGGTGATTAGAAAGTGGAATGTGTTCATTTCCAATTAGCTCAAGTTATTTCAGTAATTGCAAGATCCCCTTTTCACTGTATGCTCTCATCTTGCCCACTTTAGGATCTCGGTGATCAGAAAGTGGAGGGTTGCTTATTCAGCTGCTTACCTTTGCATTTTAGCTAACGCTACCAAATGCAATTTGTGGGAAAAATTAGGGTGGATATTATAGTGGTATCAGAGTTGGTTTTCCTACCAGCCTGTGGGAACTTAGTAAAAACTCAAAGTTACGACAATGGATTTCAACAAGGTTGAAAAACAAATCAAGAGGAGTTATGAACAAGAGGCTACCCAACTCTTTAAAGAGTATCAAAGCATGTCTGATGGGTTTAGAAACATGGTTTCTTTTAACTCTTACTTGGGTGTTGTTGTGATATTGAGACTTGGGAAAATGGGATTGGTTAAGTACATTAGAAGAACAATGAAAGAAACATCAGAACTTGACATTGAAGAAGGGTCAAAGAAAGAAGTACTTGTTTCTGGTTTGCAGCCAACAAGTAAGCATGAGGAAGGAAAAAATCAGTCAACACTCATTGGTGATGGGACTCTAAGTCTTAAATAAAATGAAGCTACAAGTGAAGAGCACATGACACTTCAAGATGACTACAAGATTGAAGAAAACTCACCTATCGAAACTGCAAATGAAGAACGCATGAAGTTTGAAGAAGATACTACCATGGAAATTGTCAAACCTTTCATGATGGATCAGTTTCAAGGAGGTATGAGTTCATTAGGGGAACCTAGCATTGCTTCATCACCCTTACCTTGTCTTAGCAAGGAATCAAATGGTGGCTTGGATGACATTGAGTTGGATGTTGTTCATACATATGATGGCAGCCTAGAAATTCCACTATGTGGTGAACAAAGAGGTTTGGTTAGGACTGATTTGATATTGTAAGATATGGAGGTGAATGAATATCATGATGCTAGTACCAAGGAGTTGAAGAGTGACTTGTTCACAGGGACATCTGATCATGAAGAGCATAGTGATCACATTTTTCCTTGAGCCGAGCGGTCAACCCTTTAGTACATGGGACCCGAGTGTGTTGGCACCTAAGCATGATGAGGATCCTACGTGGGATGAATTTCCCTTTGACCCAGATGATGTTCAAAACTTAGAACACAATATGATCCATGAGATTGTTGTTGAAGAAGAAGATGTCTTTAATGACGAAGCTTCTATGGCGAAGCTCCAAAATGATTTCTTTGAGAAGGTTGTAGTCACTAATGAAGAGTTTGATGCAACTGAAATTTTCAAAACAACACATATTGGGGAGCATGTTCATCATTCCAATGATAGTAATCTAGATTTTGAATGGAAATCTCCTATACATGAAGAACATCAATTAACTTATTAGAGCATCCAGTAGAGGAGCATGACGAAATGGAGCCTGATGAGGATTTCAAATCAACATTCAGTAGTGACTCATTGCTTGAGTTGGGAGCTACCATGACTTTTGATCAAAGTGACAGTGAGGAGGAATTAGAGTTAGAGGATCATATGGTTCTTAATATGAAGATATTTCCAAATCTTGGTTACATGGAGAACCAAATCACTTGGTTGAACAAAGACCTAAGGAGTTGAATGATTTGAAGAATCAACTCTTGGTCACCAATGAGAAGGAGATTCAAGTCCTCACAAGGTTGGACAACACTCACAAGATCCTTGAAATCCTCATGCAGAACGGTGTTGAGGGAAGACTTACTTCTTCAGACTTGCATCTTATCCAAGACTCTTTGGAAATAGTGAAAAAAGAGTACTTGCACTTGATTAGAGATAGAGATAATGCCATAAAATTTGCAAAGGAGGCTATTAGTGCATTCAAAGAAAGGGAGAGGAAGGTTGATGAGCTTTCTCTTGAGCTTGTTTTGACAAAAGACATATTAGAGAATACTCGGATGGCACTAATGGAGGTAGAAAATCAGCTAGCTGATACCAAGCTTTCTAGAGAACAAGAGAATGAACAAAGAGTTGAAGAAATCAAGCAAGTAATTGATGAGCTTGATAGTCTTCAAGAAGAGTTTGACTTAGAAGCATTCCAAAGAAAATCAGAAGTTGCATGTGCATATTTGGATTAGCGAGTTGGATTTGAGCAAGAGAAAACGAATGACTTTCAAATTCTTGATAATCCTCTCTTTGAAGTGACTGCAGAGTCAATTTATGATAATCTACTCTTCGTGAAGGAAGATGAAACATCTAGTGAAGTTTCCAAGCATGAGATAGAGTGTGGTTTCCAGCTTATGGATGATTTGAGATGAAATCATGAGAATGTGTCAAAATTGGTGATTGGTAATCTTCCCTAGTTGCTTGATAATGAATGCATAAGTGGGGTTGAGGGTGAAGTTTCCACTTGGAAATTGTTGGATCATGGTGACTTCAACATCTTCGACATCGAGGTGTTAACAAAACATGGTTTAGTAGCTGCTGGAAATTTCATTATAGCAGCAAGGAAAATAGATTTCAGGCATGTTACTTATGAAGCTCTAAAGAAGGACCAAAACATGATATCTACATGTTTGACAATCCATCCCTTGGGTTGAGTGATGCCTTATTTTACACTAATCCTTTTTGGGGATTGGGTTTGAAGAAAACAATTGTTCCATGGTCCATAGTTGATGATGCTTTCATGGTGGGCTACAAGAGATTACCAAAGGGATCACAAACTTCCATGGTGAGCAAGATGTTATGAATGGCATTTGGAGATGTGATATACATATTTCTAGGTATGTTGAAGGTCATTTTTGATTGGGTATCTATGCTTGGGGTTCTCAACATGGATTGACGGAGCTTATTGGTTATGGTAAGAAAGATCCTTGGAGGGATAAGGATCAAATTTTCAGAATTTATAATGTTGTTCCTTCCCTTACCAGCCACTTGATGATTCTAATTGCTCATCTACAAATGGATTGGAGAGAGGTTTTTCGTGCCCAAGATCATATGCATGTACAAATTGTTGTTGTTACCTCTCTTTCCAGCCATCTTATGAGTCCATTTATATCTCCACCAATGGATTGGAGAGAGATTTTAAGCAAAGTTTGGCTCTATGGTGAGTCAGTGACACTTGAGAGGACTTTCCTAGCCATGGACATGAGTAGATGTGCCATTTTGGCCAATGTTTTTCGGTGTTGCAGTAGCTATTCTTCTTGGGTGCAGAGTTTTCAAAAATCAGACCTCAAGTTGACCATTTCAGACTTGGAGAGTTGTTGGTGTGCTTGTTTTTAGTCCATTCAATCCCCTAGCAGGATTGATTTGTGGTCTCAAATGAGGGGAATGTTGAGCTTGGGCAATCAGAATCCGTGTGGGAGGAGTGCACAAGCACCAATCGGTTACTATTCTAATCCATTCACTGGTTCCTATGATTGGGGCAGCTGATTAATTTTCAGTTATGTCTTTGATGATGAAGTGCAGGAAGTTGAGAATGAGGAAGTTGGCATTAACATTCTCAAATTTTCCTATAGGGTGCCTCAAAGTTTTGATTGTGGGGAGTAATTCTCCAAGGATTTGACTAAGATCTTGTTGAGATTGATTGCTCTTCTTACAGGGGAACTTTAGGAGATTACTTTTGTAGGCACCTAGCAAAGCAGTGTTCCTATTTGGGGAGTTGCGGATTCCCTAGACTCATTTGGGATCCTAGAGTCATGGTGAGTTTAATTCAAAATCAATCAGTGCATGGCTTGCGATTGCTTGAGGACAAGCAATCTCGGGGAGGGAGGACTGTAGTGTCCCCTTTTTAGCCCTATGCTTTTCAGTGGCCATTAGCCTATTTTCGTAGTCCCGTAGGCTAATCGGAGGCATTTTGTGGTTTCCAAGATTCTTGGAGGTTTCTTGTCACCTTTTCAAGAGATTGTTGTAGGAGTTTTCTAGAGGGTTTTTTTGGGTCTTTCTGGGATTTCTAAGACGCTTGGTGGGAAGTCACTACTATTTTTTAGTATGTGCCTATTTTTAGTAAGTCACAACTGCATCTCAGAATGTGCTTATTTTGAGATTGGAGTCACTTACTATTTTTAGTAAGTGGTCTTGGCAGCACTTCAGTACAAGGTTACTATTTCTACTATTAGTGGCAGTTGTAGTGGTTGGCATCTTGGTATTTGTGGCAGTTGGCTTCTCCACCATTCTTGGAGTTCAAAAATGGAAAGGTTGGCACTTTAAGTTTATTTTATATTGTCAAAGTCACCTTTCGACCCCCTACACCTAGGAAGCACAACTTAAGTTGTTTTTAAAAGGGGGATATGAGTTTGGACACCTAATTTGGAGACTTAAGTGTTTTAAAAGATAATTTGATGCAAGCAAAAATCAGACTTTGACGTTGCTAGTTCATACCTAGCCTATCCACCTTTTTGCTCACGCTGGTCGGAGGAGTCAAAGACTTTTTGTGGGTGTTGGTTCTTTATTCTTCACATGCTTGGGTGACCCTATGCCCGAGTTTTGGTGATTTTAGGTGGAGTATGGGATTTTTAAATGTTGGTCGACCTACCTAGGAGGCCATACCACTTGGCTGAAGGTGCCTTGGGACTCATACCAGTGTTATTCATTGTTGTTTGTGGTGGCTTGTTGTCTTGGTTTGGGCGCCTAGCAATGTGGGACCATTTGTAGGTGATTGAGTCAATTTCGATGAGTATTGAAGGAGTTATGATGTTTTTAAGGTTGCCGATTTGAGTTTCAGACCTATTGTTCATGTGTATCAAACCTTTGTTTTGAGTTTCAGACCTATTGCAGCCTTCAGTTTGTCCTACCATTGACCTCCAATGGACCTATCTTGAGGTATAATTGTTTGATTTTGTTGGGGTGCTGACATACTTATCTTCTATCATGTTGGGAGGGTGTTTTACTTCACATTTTAGTCATTTTCCTCTCATAAAAGCAGCATGTAATGATTTGATATGATTATGTTGAGCTCATTGTAACACCATCGGTATTGCCGTTGGTGAATTCTCTTGTATTCGCTTTTGATACTTACCGTTGCTCTTGCTGAATAAGTGGTTGAGCTTTGCTTATGTACTTCTTACTCTTGTTGATTAAGTGGTCGAGTTCTTATACTTCTCTTGTTTTTCCCATTGAACAAACGGAAGTTGGTCGGCTTACTGCCAAGTGCATTTCCTTTCTTGCAATTTCTGTTGAACAAGTGGATGTTTAATTTCAAGCACTTGATTATTACTACTCACCCCAATGAAGAAGTGGTAGCATAAAAAAAGTTTCAATATTGCTAGCCAACCACCATATGCTCTCACCTTGCCCACATCAGGATCTGGGTGATCAGAAAGTGGAAGGTGTTCATTTCTAGTTAGCTTGATATTTTAGTAATTGCAAGATCCCCTTTTCATTGTATGCTCTCACCTTGCCCACTTTGGGATTTGGGTGATCAGAAAGTGGAGGGTTGCTTATTCGGTTGCTTATTCAGTTGCTTATCTTTGCATTTTAGCTAATGCTAATGGGTGCAATTTGTAGAAAAAATTGGGGTGGATATTACACATATACATGTGATGATTGGAATTGTAGTATTATTCCCCAAGGTGCAAGTTCCACTTAACCTATGCTATTTGTTGCCTTGTAATATAGTTTCTCAAGTAACCATCTATTCATTTGTTCCCAATTTTGATTTTCCCATTAATTTGAGGATGATAGCTAGTGCTTGGAGTCAATTTCTTACCTATCAATCGAAAGAGTTCTTGCCAAATCAAGCTGATAAATCTGTTGTCCCTATCACTTACAATGTTCCTTGGCAGCCCATGAAGTGTAAAAATCTCTCTAAAGAACAAATCAGCAACTTTTGGGGCCTTGTATGCTAAAGATATAGCATGAAAATGAGCATATTTAGCAAGTCTATCAACAACCGTGCATAGAAACAATCCTTACCTCGCATCTTTGGGAGTCCTATGATGAAATTCATGGAGATACTCTCCCATTTCTGATTTGGAATGGGTAGGGGTTGCAACAAAACAATTGGAAATACATGATCTGTTTTGTTTTTTCGACAAACTAAACACTCCCTAACATGCCTCAAGACATCACTTTTGAGCCCCTTCCATGAGAAACACTCCTTTACCTGCTTCTAGGTCTTATAGTACCCTAGATGATTAGGAAGAGTTGTGTCATGACATGCCCTCAAAATTCTTTCCTTCACCTTTGATTATGGTGCAAGATACACAATCCTTATAAAGAACGAGCTCATCAACCACTTTGTACAAGTTATCTTGTAGCTTTCCATCCAAAATGTCAATAGCAAGTGTGTTCTTGGCATATTCAACTCTTATAGAAACTTTTCAATCAGCAGATATATCAGTCATAGAATAGAAACAAGGCTTCTAGAGAGTGCATTAGCCACCACATTATTCTTTCCTTGTCATGTCCCCATTTTAAAGAGGACCTAAATTTGAATAGAGGTGGCAAATAGTGTTTGTAAACACTAAGGTTGGATTTTAAATAGATTTTAAATAATAATTAAATATTAATAATAACTATTATCTTAAATAATAATAAATAAAAGAAATTTAAATTATTCAATAATAACATTTAAATTTGAATTAAAACCTTTGGCCGACCAATTGGAAGGCGCATTTGTTTTTATACATATACCAGATTTTTTCATCAAAGAAGATCGTCACAGAAAAGGAAATTATGATGATGGTTTGCAAGGACATCACGCTCTGCTAGCCGTACAAAGTGAGACGTAGCCCTCACCCGGTGCCATAGTTTTTTCCGTGGCTTTCGTAGATCCATTTCTCACTCACAGTTTGGTGTCATACCTGTTGTGGTTGTTTATGGAGAAAAGCTTAGAGGGAAGCATGATCAAGCGAGTTTGTGGCCAAGCCTCAAGCTCTGGGCACACCTATCATCTATACCCTTGCGAAAGGAGATAGCGACACAATTATGGGCACAACCATCACTCAAGCTCATATTAGAGTGCCCAACTATAGCTCGATCTCAAGTCCAACCGCAACATATTGCTCAATTTCCCAAATGGTTAGTGGAGTGCGCTCAGCTCGATCGATATCACTCACCCTTAGAGAAAACACACCCTAGAGTCATGGTGGATCAACACAAACACCTAGAGTTGTCCCCGTAGCCACAGTCACGAGAGTATGAGCACCGATACCATCGTGTCTACTCAATCAATTATGTGTCGAGTATCGGATCAATATTAATTGATGTTTAGTGATTTGAATCTTTTAATTTGTCACTGTTGCAATTAGTCTGGACTTATCTAAGAACATTGTAACTTATGAGGTTTGTGATTTTGAATGTTATCCATTGATATATCCTATGTTGTTCAGTGCACAATTCATTTTTAGTCAGAGATTCATTTATATTCAATGATGGTTGTATGAAGATCGATCCCGGTGTTAACATTGCAATATCCTAAATCGATGTTTAATCAGATCTAGAAATTCATTATAATTGTGCAAGATCAGTGTTTGTCCTTTTCAATTTGCTATTGATTGTGTGAATTTAGGCTAGGTACCTTACAGTGGTATCAAAGCAGGTGTGTCTTGCCAGACTATGGGTCTATTTTGGTGCAAGCAGATCTACATTGGATAGGAGTGAAAGAGTCGCCTTGGAGAGAGAACATGGATTGGTGACCTAAATTCTTACCTAAGGTAGAAGACATAGATCCTATTCAAGAACTATTGCTAAAAATACAAAAGGAACAAGAGAGGTACCTGTCTGAAGCTTCCAAAATCTTGGACCAATACCAAAGTTTGTCAAATCATGCAAAGGCTTGTGTTTGCCTTGAAGTGTACTTGAAGGCACTTGAGTGCCAATACCCCCACAAAAGAGGACTTTATGACTACATAAGGCGAAAGAGGGAAGAAGAAGATTCAAAAACTACTAAGGAGGAGATTAAAGGGTGGAAGCTAGAAGAATCATTCTTGAAACAAGAAGAGCCATAGATAATGGAACTTGAAACAGTGAGGGGTACATCAGAGCCAAATTCACAAAAGGAGGAAGTCATAGAGCAGGAAGAAAAAATGAAGCTGCAAGACATTGCAGAGCAAGAACAAGAGGAACCCTATAAGCAAGTCAAAGATGAAGATTGCTTGTTGATTCCTAATGATTGTGTGTACCAACAAAAAGATGATGAAGTGAAGGTGGGAAAGACTCCATTTGTTGGGTGTGAAGAGCTCGAGATGAAGGAAGGGGTGTCAATAATTCCAAGTGATATCCAAGAAGCAGCCAGCCAAGCTTCAGGTATGGAAGTAATTGAACCATGTGATAATGAGATCCAAGAAATTAGCTATGATATTGTGAAAAATGATTCAACTAAGATTTTCCTCCATCAAGAGGAATTGCAATTTTATCATGAAAGCTCTAATGATAGTGGGGTGATGAAGGTTATAACCAAAATAAGAGAAGAAAACTCCATAGAGGTTGACCAAGAAATATTTGAGTTCCTTTGCTCCAAGATTAATGAGTTCATTGATTTTTTAAGTTGTAATCTTGAGAAGGAAATTTTTGGTGTGCACATGATGGGTTTAGGAGAGTTGATTGAGTTTGAGAAAGACATTGCACTTGAGCATGAGGTACGGACTGATTTTTTTTATGTATGATAGCAATCCTTTATCTTCAAATTACCATGTAATGACATCCAAAAAGATCATCTTTAAGGTTTATAATTCTCATGGAAGAATTCAAACTGGACCGACACTTTGTTGGAGAGCATGAAGCAATGTGGAAGGAGAAGTTTGAGGCGGATGAAGGCACTAAACAAAGGTAATAGCTATTCTGATTTTCTGAACAACAATTGTTGGGTTTTGCTTAGTCTTGAGTTGGCAGCTCCTACGCATGAGGATGATAGTAAGAAGTTTTCTTCCCTTGTTTTGCACATCCATGGGAGATCTCTCAAAGTGGGGAAATTGGTTGGATTTGATGGCCCTTGGAGATACAACTACCCTCTTGTGTCTACTGGATGTGATAGTGTGATGAGTTGGGATCTGGGTAGTGATATGTTTGGGTCACTCATTCATTGGGATCATGATGACTTGTGTCACAGTTGTGAGCCTAATGTTGTTAATATTAGAGTGGAGCAGCAGAAGATTTGGTACAAGAAGACATGCCCTTGGAATCATATGTTTCATTACGTGTTGATCACGGACACAAGCTTGCAGTTGCTTGAGGGAAAGCAACATCTGGGCAAGGAGGATTGTCATGTCCCCATTTTAACGAGGACCTAAATTTGAATGGAAGCGAAAAATAAAGGTTTTTAAACACTAAGGTTGGATTTTAAATATATTTTAAATAATAATTAAATATTAAAAATAACTATTATTTTAAATAATAATAAATAAATAAAATAAATTTAAATTATTCAATAATAACATTTAAATTTGAATTAAAACCTTTGGCCAACCAGTTGGAAGGCGCATTTGTTTTCAAATATATATAGGAGTTTTTCATCAAAGAAGATCATCACGAAAAAGGGAATTATGATCACAGTTTGCAGGGAAGTCGCAAGCTGCGCTAGGTGAGACGTAGCCCTCACCCAGCGCCATAGTTCTTTCCGTGGCTTCCACAAATCCATTTCTCACTCACATTTTGGTGTCATAGGTTGTATTCGTTTGTGGAGCAAAGCTTAGAGGGAAGCACAATCAAGCAAGTTTGTGGTCAAGCCTCAGGCTCTAGCCACACCTATCATCTATACCCCTACGCAAGGAGATAGCGGCACAATTTTGGGCGCAACCATCGCTCAAGCTCATATTAGAGTGCACATCTGTAGCTCGATCTCAATTCCAACCACAGTATATTGCTCAATCTCCCAAATGGTTAGTGGATTGTGCTCAGCCTGATTGATATCACTCACCCTCAGAGTAGACACACCCTGGAATTATGGTGGATCAACGCAAACACCTGGAGTTGTCCCTGTAGCAATAGTCACGGGAGTATGAGCAGTGATACCATCATGTCTACTCAATCAGTTTTGTGTTGGGTATCAGATCAGTATTAACTGTTGTTTAGTGATCTGAGTCTTTTAATTTGCCACTGCTGCGATTAGTCTGGGCTTATCTAAGAACATTGAAACTTATGGGGTTTGCGATTCTGAGCGTTATCCATTGATATATCCTATATTTTTCAGTGCACAATTCATTTTCAGTCAGAGATTCATTTATATTCAATGATGGTTGTATGAAGATGATCCCAGTGTTAACAGTGCAATATCCTAAATCGATGTTTAATCAGATTTGGAAATTTATTATAATAGTGCAAGATCAGTGTTTGTCCTTTTCAGTTTTCTATTGATTGTGTGAATTCAGGCTAGGTACCTTACACTCCCTTAACATATTCAATGTCAAAGTCACTAGGAATTTGAAATTTTCTTGTCTTTTTTTTCTTCCTTTGACAACTATTCTCCTTCATTTCCATCTTGTTAACTAGGCATAATTTATTTACTTGCTCATTATTTTCAAAACGAGAAAGGAAATTTAAAGAAGTGCACCTTTATTTTTTTGTTTTTTATTTTCTATTTTTGATTTTTAAGTTTTAAAATCTTAATAATGATTCTAATTTTAATAATCTCAATTAATAATTAATATTTTAAAATTAAAATTGATGAACAATCCACAATACTAAACTTCAATGTGACGAAACTTGATCGAAAAGGACTATTTCTAGTTTCAATTGATTGGTAAACTAACAACAAACAACAAGTAATATAATAATACAATTGAGTTTCGGATTGGGTACAACACCATGCTAGAGCTACCATGAGTTGAAAAACATTTTCCGCTCCTTTTCCATACTTTAGTCTCCAATAGCTAGGAGTTTCTTCATCTTCCACTTGGCACAATGTAACCTTGAACAATCCAAAATGTTGGCGTTTTAATTCACACCTCTAGAATGCAAATTAGAAACAGACAACTATGTGCAGTAACATGCTCTTCAAATTAGGAGAGGAAGCTCCCTCTTTGCTGATGTTGTTAAAAAGAAAGTAAACTAAAACTAATCTGCCTATCTTTTTGTTCAGCTAAGAGCACAAGGTTATAAAACTCAAGCGTGTAGCTGAGATTTTCTGATTAAGGAATTTCAATTACGACTAACCTACGCTAATGACATTTCTAATTTCTCAAGTAAATGCAGAGCAAGAGAGTTAGAAATGGACAAGGAAGGATTTTCTAACAAAATACTTAAATAAACTCTTTTTCCAACATACATCTACTTACTTTCAATGCAAGTTGAAATGGAGATCATATAAGCATAACACAATAAACGGAAATTAGAGACTTTATATCAAAGCAAAATAGGCACAAGACTTTATTTCTCAAATCTCTGGAACAAAAGATTACACTAAACACATGCACTGAACAAGAACTTGCAGCTAAAGAGGCTTGCAAACTTGCTCTTACACAAAGTGAACTAACATTGAATAACAACTTGCTGCATTATAGGCTCGCAATTTGCTATCACAATAACCGTTCAAAAAACAATGAGCAAACGCTCTTATTTATAGACAAGCCGAGGAGTAGGGAACCCTAAAATCTCCTTGCTTTTACAACTATGACTTGCTCAACAAGCAAGCTTTATTTCTAAAACTAAAGAAGATAGCATCTAACACCTAAGAAAGCATGAAAACAGGAAATGCCAACTATTACATTTATCTTCTTTCTCTTCTTCAAAGAATAGATAAGAATTGTTCCGAGAATAGAAAGAAAGTGGAAAGAATGCTTCTAGAAAAAAGTTGCTTGAAACCTCGTCCACATCTTCCAAAAAGCTAATTTATTTCTTGTTTTTAAGTGGAGAGTGCTGCTGAAAATAGAATGTTGATCTGCCTTGAAAAAGCAATTTCTCTGAAAAAAGCTGGGACCTGGGTTTTGTAGAAAATCACATTTCGGAGAAACCCAGATGCTCAAAAACTGAAAAAGAAAAATCTATCATGAAAAAGCGGCCAAAAAGCAGTTTCTAGAAGATGGAAAATTTTCTCAATGTTGAAGAAGATGAAAAAGCGGAGAGACCCATGTGATCAGAAATGGAAAAATTTGAGTGGCTGTTTTGAAAAAGCAATGCCCTAGAAGTTTGGAGCACGAAAAAGCATTCCTCCTTGCTCATTGATCTCGAAACCACGAAGAACACTGAAAAAGCATGTCATTTGAGTCTTCAAATCTTCGTTGAGAAGAAAGGGAAAATCTTCTTGCTCTGGACGCCAACCTGCAATAATGAATAATGAAAGGCAAAAGCTCTCTTTAAATAAGATGAGGTTTGAGAGAATATGCCTTCTTTTTGCTTTAAATCCTTCGGAGCTTATCCTGAGCAGGTTCGTCGAACGTAGACACTGTTTGAAATGTTGGAGGATGAAACTTGAAAATTTGACTAAGGCATGAATTCGTGGGTGCCTCTCTTGGATTGGGGCGCTTTTGTTTGGAAGACTTAGCCAAATTTTCAACATTTTCAACTTTTTTGCTTGATGTTAACCTCTGTTTGATCTTCGATTTCTGGATGCTCGGAGGATTCTATGAATTGACGGAGTGATCCATCCCAGAGCCTGCTGATTCTAAGAAGGTTATCCTGGAGGCATCTTTGGATAAAAACTTCATTTGACCCCTCAAAAAGTTGGGCGCCCCTGGCTACCTGGGGCGCCCATGATCACCAGTGTTAGTCATTTTTCTTAAAATTTCAATTTTCTGTGTTTTCTCATCCCCAATTTGGCTTTGATTTTTGGCCTCTAGATCAATCCTACAGACGAGCTGAATGGTCCATTATGGAGCTTGATTGAATCTAGTGAGATTGTTCTAGAGGCAGCTTCTGAGAAAGACATCATCTGGACCCTCAAAATCATGGGCGCCTATCTCTCTCTAGGGCGCCCATCTCTACCAGACTTAGCCATTTTTATGGTTTTGAAGTTCTTGCTTGCTTCCCTTGATCTTCTAATGATTTCGCGATTCCGAGAGCTAGACTAATCTGATTGACTAGCCGACTGTTCCGTTGGATAGCTTGGCTGAATCTAACGAGGTGATCTTGGAGACTGCAACTGCAAACACTGTCATTTGAGGCCTCAAAATCTTGGGTGCCCTTCTCCTCCTGGGGTGCCCATGTTCACTAGACTTGGACATTTTTCATGTTTTCCAGATTTCAAGCTCATCTCTTCACCTTCAGAAGATCTTTCCATTTTGGATGATCCGAATGTCTGATGGACTGATGGCTGGACTCGTTGCAAAGCTTAGAAGATTCTGAGAGGGGTCTTCTAGAAGCACTGACTCCTGAAAGTTGAATCTCAAGGGTCAAAAGCTTGGGCGCCTCTCTTGACTGGAGGCACCCAACTTCACCAGAGTTAGTTTATTTCTTGGATTTTCCACTTTGTTTTTGACTTCAGATATTCTACCTAAATTTCTCCCCCTGTTTTGTCTTTAGTATCTGATGACTGCCAACTCCGATTGACGTGCTGATGGTTGCGTTGGCAAGCTGCTTCAAAACTGATGAGATCATGTTGGAGGTGTCGTTGGAAAATTCATTTGTTTGGACCTCCAAAAGCTTGGGTTCCCTTCTTCACCAAGGGCGCCCATCTCCACCATACTTAGCCATTTTCACCTGATTTTCAACCTTCAAAGTTGATCCTTCATTCCGTGTCTTTTGTTCAATCTGAATTTGCCAATGATTGCCAAGTTTGTTGATTTGACAAAGACATCTATGACAAAGCTGACAGGATCCTGAAGAGATTGAGCACATCTGCAAACCCTAATTGCTAAGTTTGAGCTTCCAAAAGGCTAGGCGCCCCTAGGCACTTGGGGCGCCCAGAGTTCCTAGACTAAGATTATTTTCTGATGTTTTCTTGATTTGCATTCAGCTTCTTGGTTTCAACCCTCTATTTGACCTCGATTCTCGGATGACTGGTTGATCTAACGGCTGGGTTGATGGAATCATTGCAGAGCTAGAAGGAATCTGATCAACATTTCCCAGGAGCACGAACACTAATTCTGTCATTAGATGCCTTGAAAAGAGGGACGTCTATTTCCTCTAGGGGTGCCCATGGCTGACCGTGTTAGCCAAAATTTCACCATTTTCAACCTCTGCGACTTCTTCCTTCGTTCTTCGTTCTGCGTGCACGTCTAGTGTTTGAATGTTTGCATCTGACACTTGGCATCTGGATGGTCTCCATTAATGGCTTCAGAGCTCCTGAAATGCTTTTTGAAATTGAAAAAGCAAAATAGACCCACTAGGGAAAAACTGATATGTTTGTGATTCTGATTGCACTAGCTTGATAAGGAAGTATTTTGAGCAAATCGAAATCAGTCTCAACCCTAGAAGCCAAACTTTCTATTTTTAGAAAGTTTTTCCAGTATCCGCTTCGAGAGGAACCCAGAAAAAGTTTCTATTTTTAGAAAGTTTCTAAAAATAGCAATTTTCCTAAAAAGTAGGGATGAAAAACCGAGATTTGGGTTTTGTAGATTAGGTTGCTCTGAGCAGACCCAGATCATCAGATTTTGAAAATTTCAAGTTTTTACCCCTCATGCAAGACATGCAAACCCAAATTTTGACCTTTTTTTTGACAAATTTAACAAAACTTTTACTCATTTCTTCAAAATGCCTAAGTGTAGCAAAATTTTTAATTTGGGGTACAACACAAAACTAAATAGAGACAAAGAAATTTTGCAACCTAACAAGGGAGATATCTTAGTTAGCATTAAATATATCAAGTTTCCACAATCCATCTTGCTTGTTTGAATATAATTTCTGGATTGGATTGTGTCAATGTTTTTTCATCAACGTTTCGAATCACACTACGTGATTCATCATCAAGATGAAAGAGTGCTAAAAGATAAGAATGATAAGTTGCAGACCCAAAAAGAGCTAAAAAGAGAGGGGGGGTGAGGGGGAAGAAAGGGAGTTATTATTATTGCTTATAATATTTTATTTTGTCTTTTATTGTTTCCTCTTAATTTTCTCTTTTTTCCTTACATGCCTTGAACTTCGTGTCCCCTTTCTCTCCTCCCCTCACCTCTCTTTTTAGCTCTTTTTGGGTCTGCAACTTATCATTCTTATCTTTCAGCACTCTTTCATCCTGATGATGAATCACATAGTGTGATTTGAAATGTTGATGAAAAAACATTAGTTAGCATTGACAACATGAAAAGAAAGAACTGGCTATAGGTAGAGTTTCATAGGGATACCAATATAAGTACCAACAAAGGCCTCATTAAAACAATTTGCAACAACAATAGATGTGAATCACAGAATTTGATAAGAAAATTTGTATTCATAATTAATGTTATCACATTAGGATGGAGTGCTAAATCAAGGGTTATGATATTAGAGAAGGGAACAATGATTTAGTATGCTCCAAATTTTTGCAGCCTACTCAACATGTGATGATTTTAATCCATTTGTCCAATGTGATGAGCTTTCCCTAACATTCTCAGGATACATCAAGGACAAAAACTTTCATAAGAGTGACTACTTCTATGTTGAGAATTCTAAGAAGTTTGTCAATTTGGATATTTTCATGTGTGACATGCTCAATATGTTCCTATAACTAACTTACCATGATATTACATAGCTCACAAGATGAAGTTCTGCAGTTGGAGCGCCCCTTGTTCTACTCTTTATCTGTCATCATCATGATCCATAGGCATAAGTGAATAATATCTTATCTTACAACGGAATTGAGTCATGTTTGTTGTAAGGGATACAACATCAAATTTCCATTCTATATTTTCCTAGGTGTGTAGACTAGGCTACACGTGGTTGTGTGATTGATATGAATGTTTTATAGTTATTTCTCTTAGTGGTATTTCCTTTTCTACTCTCACTTTTCTTGTGCTCCTAAGCTTTAGCTTAGCACTCTATCTTTTCTTGTGCCTCTATGGATTCCCCTACTAATTATGTGTACCAAGAAGGACAAAGTGAATTCACTTGTGAAATTCAAAAGTTGGGATCTATGCATGCTAAACTGGAGAAAATTGAAGTTGTTCAATTCAAATATTGGCATATTATGCTCTCATACTCCTCCTCCTCTATTGCTGCCATATTATGCTCTACGTCTTCTAGATTTGGATGGTGCTTTGGTCATCAAAGTAGATTATTGATGGCTTTTGAAAAGTGATGCCAAGTTCAATGAGAATATTCTAAAGCCAAATAACCTTAGTGGTGGCATTGATAACTCACCGATACTCAACCTTAGTCAAAGAGAGAGAAATGGCATGTTGCTTCTTGCTCTACCAACAAATGGGGACTATAACCAAGGTGAAAAATATAGCTGAATGTGGACTTGCAATCATCAAGCTCACCAACCCAGTTAGAGTCCATATATACAATCAAATCTAAACTTGTGCCTACCACATAAAGAATCCCATATCTATGAGTGCCCTATATGTAGTGCAAAATGTTTTTGTCTGCTCTCCAATGAAGTTCATGTGGCTTTTACATGAAGGGTGAAACCTTTCCAACTACAAATGAGATGTCTAAGTGAGTATGAGTCACGTAGATGAGGCTACCAACAATTTGATGACACAAGGTAGCACAACAAATGGTGTGTAACACTTTGTCTCAAGCTTGATTCCAAATAGAAAGGGAGTTGGTGCAAGCTTACAATCAGCCATATGAAAATGAACAAGGAGATCAAGAGCATACTTGGATTTTGTAAAAGAGATCCTAGAAGAGTTTTGAATGATCTTGATCCCAAGAAAGAAGTGCAAGTGACCAAAGTCAATCATGGCAAATCAAATCATCAAGAAAGGAACAAAAAGAGAAGAGCATCCTCTTATCTCAAGATGTAGACATTTGGATCTAACTGGCATCTATAGAACCCAATAGAGAGAAGAAAGGAGTCCATCTTAGTGTACCAAACTCATGGGGCCTACTCAAGGCCACAGAGAGACTTCCTCAATTGACAAATCAATGAAGAATATTGAATGACTCCATGTAGTTGTTCCATGTAAATCTCCTCTTGTAGATCCCCATGAAGAAATGCACTCTTCACTTCCATTTGATGCATAGTCCATCCATGAGTTGTAACAATAGCAAGACCCAGGTGAATGAAGTTCATCTTGGGGATAGGGGCAAAGGTCTCAATGTAGTCAACAATAGGAATCTACAAGAAACCTTTGGCTAAAAGCTGCACTTTGAACTTATCAAGAATTTCATCTGTTGAAAATTTGGTTTGATAGATCCACTTATATTGAACTAGATTTCTTCTCTTATGAATTGGAACAAGCTCCCATGTGTTGTTTCTGAGCAAAGAGTTGTACTGATCCCCCACTCCTTCCAAATTAGGTAAATAAAAAGCAATGACACTTGTTGCTTTAGAAGATTCTTCCAAACAGTGGATTCTTGAGTCAGCTTTGCACCATATGGGCTCCAAGTGGGCTTACGAGTGAATTCATCGGAGATAAGATCTGTTCATAAGCCCATCCAGAAAAGAAGGGTCATATACAACTGACAAAAACATCATGATCAAGTAAAAACAATCAACTGTGAAATAGAAATTCAAAGATGATTAAAAATAGCACACTGAAATCTCAACAATGAACATGTCACAGTGATATAATGCCACTGCATCACACATCATCCATCAACAAATAACATTCCATGAAAAACATAAAAGCTTAAAACCAGGGAAAAAGATGCAACACAAGTGTCAGAGCCAAGCAATGCAGTTAAACTCTGCCCTAACTCTCGCATTTAAAGAATCTTTCAGAAAAATTGACAGCCCAAATAAGATGCCAGCAAAAAATGATGCCATCATCTGACAGTGGGGATTGTTTTGTTCTCAATCTTGATGATGAGACTTACTGGGTTCAGCGAGTCTGACCAGATTTGCCAAATTCCTGTGTCAGAAGTCTGCTGGCCTTGTTTGGAAGCAACCGTCTTGGGACTTGCCAAGTCAAGTTATTCTAAGCGAGTCTTGTGACTATTGTTCTTATACACTTGTTAAAGATCCTTAAAATCATTTGGGTCATAGTTAGGATTTTGAAGGCATACAGTACAACTACATCTAGAACACAGTAAAATATATTGATACAACATAAGAAACTTCTTTCATCTACTATGATTCATATCCTTGTTTTTTGATATCATACAAAGGGTTCTCTACTTATAGTTTGCAGTGGGACCAAAAGAACATCTAAAAGAAATCTGGATTCTAAATATTGGTTTTCACCAGCATATCAATCAACAGAATGAAAAACATCATCGGCAATCAACAAATTAAAATAACTAAAAGCTTATCCTTCTGATGTATATAACACAGATTTAAAGGAAGGTCAGAAACCAGATAATCACCCCATTCTTGCACAGACTGCTTAAGGGTGGATGGATACAAGTGATCTTCTTCATATTTAATATTATCGTCAGCAAACTGCAAGATGTCTGACGATTCATTCAGCAGCTGATGCCTTTCTCCCTCGCTGACTACAAGTTTGGGACAGCTGGTTCCCTGTCCCAATCCTCTAAAAACGGGTTGAGAACAGAAGATATAATCAGTTTCTCTCTAAGGAAAGTCGCATCTTTGTAAAAATAAGAAATGATAACCACAGATATAGTAAAAGTTTTTCAGAGGAAAGAATCCCAATTTTCCCAATACGGTCTTTATTCTTTGGAATTAAAACGAACATATTGTGTGCATGAGTAAACTCGATACATGAACTTGGAAAATGTGAACACCATTTAGGGAATTCCACAGTTGGCAACTAGACTGACCCTGTTCCTGTAAAGCTTATACTGTGAGAATAGAAGAACACAGTGCAAACTGCAAACCTTGTGTACAACAAATGAAATACAGGAACATGTTTTGTCTCTTGATACAAAATTCCAGCACGGTCCAATCCCCATCTTGCCTGTACAGCAATTATATCTCAGTTTTCAATTTAAAAATAGAGCCGTAATTTGAATTCCAAATTAGAAATTAATTTACAGTAAAATAAATTATGAGAGAGCACAGCATTTACCTTTTCACAATATTGAGAAGGTCCTGAAAAAAAGCTCCAGTAATTTGCGCAAAAGCATATGAAAGAGATGGCCAGAATTGAAATTATAACCCGTTATCAGAAATAACTTCGGTGATAAACTAACGATGGTTACAGTTGAGACTATGCAGTTATCAGAAACAACTTCAGTGATAAACTCACACTCATAAACTAAATAACTGGATGTATTTTTACCTTAAAATTGAGTGATCAGTGATTATTTGTCTACAATGGTCAATATTCTGAGTGAAGTTTGATCTATTTCAAATTTTGTATATATTTTTCATATAAAAGTTGCTGACAACTTGATCCAGAAAATAAATATTCTACTATCCAGCCTCACCAACTTGAAGATTAGGGGTTGCTTCTCATACAAACATCAGCCATAATTTGGCCCACTCTGGCCATTTTGAGAGTTCAAAATTGATTTTTCATAAGAAAAACCATTACTATTTAAATAACTTATATTATCCCTATCACTCTGTTAAATTAGTTTTCTATCTGTTTCAAATTTTGGGTTTTCTTTCAATGAATGAATGGGTAACAGCGTGATCTAGTATGATAGTTCTTTTAACTTGGTTTCGATATATTCGAAAATATGGATCTAAATTTCTTACCATTCTACTGACATAGCTCTGATATATTTAATTATTTCTCCGACTCCTATTATTCTGATAAATTGGCTTTCCAACTACTGAAATAGCTTTGATATATTTAATTATTTATCCAACTCCTATTATTCTGCTAAATTGGCTTTCCAACTTTTGACCTTTAATTTATGCAAGAATAGGCAACAACTGTGTCTACATTGATCATTATTCCAGATTGAAATCGATCTCTTTGAAAATTAGGTTCTATTTTCAACACAAAAATCAATAAGATTAATTACTAGGCCAATCCTCAATCTGCTAAACTAGATCTCAATTATTCATCATTTAGCCAACTCTGCTGCTAAATTGGCCTTCCAGCTGTTCAAAACTATTAAGTCTTCTATTTGCCCAAGAATGGGTAAGAAATTGGTTATAATCATTACTTTATTTTGGCTTTAATGTATTTGAAAGCTAGGATCTCTAGTAACCATTTTAAGATTCTAAAGTTTATAAATTATTGTTGAAGGTTTCTGGATGAAAATTGTGTGAAAATATTTTTGACGAAACAAAAAGTAATTGGTCCACTTCTTCCAATATGATTAGCTCCGATTTTTGTTCATTTCTCAGCCTACAACTATCATCCTCCTAAAGTGGATTTCCAGCTGTTCTGAATTTTAGATTTTCTTTTCATGCAAAAATGGGTAATACTCTGATCATTCGTCTAGCTTGGCTTCAATCTATTTGAGGGACATTTTTTACAAAAATTGAGAATTTTATGCTCAACGCCATTGATTCATTTCAAAATTTAGAACAGTTTCCATGCAATAAGTATAGTTCACACTCGAACAAATGGGATTTAATTCTGCTAAACCTGTTTTCCAGCCCGTTCATACTTTGATTCTTCTGTTCATTCCAAAATGGAAAAAAAAATTCAAATAGGGGTCTGTTTTCAACACAAAACTCAATAATTGCTAGGTCCAGTCCTACCAATCTAATAAAAAAGATCTGGATAACTTGGCCAATTTTCCTATCGTTCTCCTAAATTGAATTTCCAGATGTTTCAAACTTTAGATCTTCTATTTATGCAAGAATGGCAACAACTGGTTCTATTTTGATCATTCCTCTAAATTGGCATTAATCTATTAAAAAACTAGGGTCTCTAGTAATGATTGTAAGCTTCCGTAGTACATCAATTGTTGCTAGAGATTTTCTAGATATAAATGTGTGAAACCATTTCTAAAGAATCAATAATCACTTGGTCTAATCCTACGGACCTGCTAAGCTATTCTGATTTTTTTCATAATTTAGCCGACTATCATCCTGCTAAATGGCTTTCCAGCTGTATCAAAGTTTGGGTTTTCCTTTCATGCAAAAATGGAGCTGCTCTGATTATTCTTCTACTTTGCTTTGATCTATTCCAGAATTCTTTGTAAACAGAAACTGGTAATAATATAGTCCAGACCTAATTGATAATTACGCTGACTCCTATCATATTCCAGGGAGTTCAAGCTTTGGATATTTCCTTCAATGCAAAAAAGTGGGCGACAACCAGGACCACTATTCTAACTTTTCTTCAATCTAAATGAAATCTTAGATCCATTTTTGTTACAAGATTCAATGATCACTTGATCCAGTCCTATAATTATGTTAAACTAGACACGAACCATTTGAGGGAAGAAAAAACACATCCCAAGAAAAAATATGTACTCATCAATATCATTCTCCTACATAGCAGGCCCAATAACATTTGGGACTCACTTGTTTCAGGCAATAAATAATAACAATCTGAAAATTTTCTGCCTACCCACTTGAAAAAGTTTCTAGTAAGCACCTTGAAAATTTTAGACTATTTCCATGAAATAATCAAACACTCTGCAATTGAGACAGACCCACATGAAGAACTTGTCATGCCATAAACTCGTATTTTACGATATACTTTTGAGAAGTGAGTAGGCCGACTGAAAGGAAAAAGACAGCAATGATAATGAATTTCATCTTTAGAAAACAGTGGATACTTACCTATGGAGATGAGATGAATTTTTGAAGCCATGAGTCCCGGTTAGATCGCTGATTCGCCCCTGCAACGTCTTTTCTCTCCCATCAGATGAAACAAATTTTTAATTAATATATAATTATATTGTTTTAAATTTAATAAAAAAAAAACATTTATTCATCTAAAAGATTACGAGGATAAACGTGCAAGCGGTTTATTTATATTTATATTTAATTATATGATTCTTGTCTAAAATTTATTTCTTTGCTTAATTTTTTTTTAATAAAAACAGTAATATTATTTACAATATAATTTCATCGCTTGCTAAACTTAAATTTATAGTGATAATTACAATTTAAAACTTTGAAAATTTAATTATAAATGAAAAATTAACATAAATATATATAACCAATTTAATATAAAAAATAATTTAAAAGAAATTTAACTGAACAACTCCATAGAACAATAATGGTCATTTTTAACTTTAAAAATTATATTTTAATTTAGAATTTGATGCCTAATATAATAGTGGTAAAAATAATATTATTTATAGAGCTGTATAAGAAGCTTTCGAGATGATGCTGAACTTTAATATACATATGACTTACTCCCGATTCTTCAATCTCACTTCATCTTGTAGTAAGGAAGTTATTTATATAACAAACTTTTGATTCCTAAGGAAATGGAATACCTCTATTAATAATTAAATCATTTTATTGATTTTCTTTGGAATTAAAAAAAAATTATTGGAAGGCAAACAACATATTTATAATATATATTTATATCTTCTTTTTATTTTCATGAATTTTTATACGTGTATATCATTTTTTTATTTTGTGAAAATATGTAGATGAAAAAAGGTTAGAAGAGAGGATATGTGTTTTTTGGCAGCTGGAACAGTTGGTGGAATAGAAAAACACTTTATTTTTTATTGTAAAGCTTACAAAAATATCTCACTTTATTTTTTATTGTAAAGCTTACAAAAATATCTGGTTCAAGTACACAAGTAATTTAGTAGCAATTTATTTTCAAGGTATAATTCAAGAGGAGATGGTTGAGAGAATAAGAGAGTCCATTATCAAATTGAATGAACAAAGATCACCACTTCACAAAGTAAAATAGTGGGGTCTGTTGTCTCAAAGGCTATAATGAAAAATAAATTATTGCATTGCTAGATATTTTATAGTGACAAAAAAAAATCATGTCATGATTATGTAAATAAAAATTAAAACACAGTGGATATAATAAAAGAACTAGTTTAGTTTAAACTCTTTATTTTTCTTAACTAGCAATAGGACCTAGAGGTGTTATTAAACAATTGTTAGTTCTTTTGTCCACTACACTTATATTTTTTAGAGTTATATAAAAATAAATATGAGTTGCTTAGTCAAAGGGATCTTAAATATTTGTGTATCAACCATTTGATAGTACTCTTAAGTGGTGTTTATAAGAAATAAGCGACTTTTAAGATATTTCAATTTATAAGTGCAAATGATTATGCCCAAACACACCCAACAATGTCACAATAAGTATTAACCATAAAAACTTGGATAAATGTATAATTATATTCTAAGTCATGTATTTCTAATGGTAAGACATATAAAAATATATTATTCTTAAAATTAAAAAGGAGTTACATGTGTGTATTTCTTGTGCTATGCACATTGGTAGTAGTGCCAACACTTATTGCATGTATGTGCATGTGTAATGTTTGTATCTCATAATCACAATCTACTTTTATATAATATAGCAATGTGTTGCATACAATATAAATAATTAATACATAAAATTTGAAAAGGATATTTACAAACAATCAAAACATGTACCGTAACAATATAAAAATGCATTACCAAATGATATTGTTGTGGGAATGTCTGAGAGACCATTATTAATATCAATTAGGAAGGAGGTATACAAGTAGTATGAGGAGAATACACATAATGAATGTTTTTTTCATTGGCCAAGGTTTCACCATTCATCCTACTGGAGCCCCATGTCATAGATCATCATGTTGTTGAATGTCTCTTATGATTTGTGCCACTCTTTCTCTTCTTAGATAATATTTTTCCTTCTTTAGCTATTTATATCTTCATTCCTAGAAGAATACAAAAATTGGTGATGTGCATTTTATGTTGGCATGCAGAAATTATTCTATTCTCAACATTCACACCAATAGCAACAAATATAGTATTATTCTCAACTTCTATTATGTTTCGCGCTCTTTATCTTATTTGATGAGGATCGCTCCCTTCTTCACCCATTTATATATACACCTAGAAGCATGCAAATATCTTTGAATTATATTTGTATATTGACATGTAAAATTTACACCATTATTAACAATCTCATCAACAACAATATATATTTTATTTTGTTGATTGAACTCATCAAACTCCATAGAAAAGAGAATATTTGTGACTACCACATCATAACATCTTTATATCTTAAGATTCCTCCTTATGTATTTCAATTACTATAGGGGATACACTATTTTGATCTAGATCATTAAAATTCAAGCTACGATTCTAGTTTTGTATCTACAAAGTCATAATAAATTAGTATTATAAACTATTAATTAGTGAGTATTGTCTTACATTTTAACAACACTAATACATTGAGCGTTGAGACAATGTATAAGCTCTTTTAATATATATATATATATATTCTTTTTTGTCAAGCACTACACATTTATATTTTATTAGTCATTTTGTGAATTGCTTAGTTGAAAGGGTCTTAAATTTTTGTGTATATCAACTATTTGGTAGCACTCTTTAAGTGTTTTTAGAAGAAAGAGGTGTCAGTGAAGATATTTTAACTTAGTAATATTGATGATTAAGTCAAAAGATATCCAAGGGTTAAAGACATGGTATTTTCACAATCCATTAGAATTAGTTTGAAATCTTATGGTAGAAAATTATGTCTGAAATTTAATATCAACATTTAAGATCACACTTTTTGATTCATCATCATGTAGAGAATACTTCAAAAGCTTACGTGCATCAAATAATTGAATGTTTAAATTGACACTTATTTGATAATTTGTTGTTTATTAAAATATTTGACAAAAAAATTAATAATAAAATATTGATAGTAAGGACCAAAGATTTTTTAACCTTTCTTTTAAAAGTTCATCTTAAGAATGTCTTATCAACAAAAAAAAAGTCCATTTAGAAGAGTTATAAATTATAAAATAATAATTTTCATTTAAATTTTTGAAAACTTGTAAATGGTCTAGGGAGAGGACCCAGTAGTGGAGCGTGTTCCAATAGTTGTGAATGTTTTTGTTAATATAATGCCCAATAGTTGTTTATATAATGTCAATAGTTGTTTATATAATGCCAATAGTTGTGACTTTACTACTCATAATTAAACAAAATGTATTCTTTTGATCTAAAAAGCAACCAATCACGTGATGCCACATCAGCGCTCAACTACTGGTGATGTGAATGCACAAGTATTGGTAAGGGGTCTAGACGGTGCCCTTTTTGACACCTTGACAAAAAGCATGCTGATGTGGCATCATATTTGATGATGTGGCCCCGAAACTTTTGTTATAAGCAGGGGACTTGCCAAGTAAGCTGCTGTAAAAAATTGGAGTGATTTGAAATTTCCAAGTAGGATTTTGAGGACGCGGTTAGGTGCACAACTACTGGGTCCTCCCCTATATGAATTATTGTATTACTATGAGAAAATAAAACTTTTGAATAAAAGACAATAAATAATGTCTAAATTAAAATACTTTTAAAAATTAAAATAAATAATATTTATATATAGTACGTAATCATTTTTAAAATAAATAATATTTATATAGTATGTAATAATTAGCCGATAGGCTATTTATTGTGGGCACAGCCCACTGATTTTGTCTCACGCCTGAATAATTTTCGTCTGAAAATAATTTCCTGGCTAAAAAATGAAAACTGTGTGGAAATTCGCTGGCGAGAGCTGCTACAATAAGTGGTTGAAAAATCATGTGGCGAGAGCTGCTAAAAGGTGGGGAAAAATCCAATTAAAAATCACAACAAACCACCGAAAAACTCGTCACAAGCATCAGTCCCATTATGTTCTTGCCGTTTGTTTGCAATAAACCTGCAACAAAACTCACCAAAATTCCAAATAAAATCGAACATGATCAGCCCTCAATCTGCCATATTTACAATCTACTTCTGTTTACTGTAAATTTATTGAAGCAGCAACTGGAGGGAGATAAGTTTGGGCTCAGCTCATTTGGAAATATTCTGGTGTGGTAGGATTTCGTGAATTTATTCTCCAAACTTTGCCTATTATTCGTCATCTGCATCGTTCACACCACGACACAATTCAACCAGATTTTAGAGGCATTTCACTTGGCACACTTTGAGTAATTTTTAATTTTTCCGAAACTGCACGCCATCGTCAAACAATTCATAGGGTTATAAATTTATTTTTTGGTATCTATGCCAGTAAGGGTTTGGAAACTTATTTGTTTGGTATCTATGCCAGTAAGGGGATAACTCTTCTTTTCCACTATCCCGTCTTGATTTACACCAGCCCCTGTTGTATGCATGCTTTTTTCTTTACCATTTGACATTCATTTGACAGCCATGAGACTACCGGTAATTGATTAATTGTTTTCTTCTTGGCTGGATACAACGGTCACCTCTGAGTAATAGTTTGATGACTCAAGTTCTTATATAATTCCAATGGACTTGAATGGCTGTGCAATTATCCATTATTTTTCTTAGTTTATATGTCTCCTTTTCTTTGGTAAATCACAAAATTTAAAATTTGTGGATAGAGCGTGCACCAGTATAACAGTTATTTCTTTCTAATTAGGCTTGTTATTCCATTAAGCCATAGATTAATAGAATAAACTTGTTCATTCCAAATGTGATTAAAATAACCAATAACAAAATGATTGCTAAGGAAGAAAGCCAAATTAAAGTGCAATTTTTTAACATTTTGAGACAGCCCCTGCTTCAACAAACTTGTTGGAGAAAGTCTTCAAATCAACGCAACCAACATCTCAACATTTGATCTATAGAACAAGGGTGGCACTAGGAAATTTTTATTCAATAAAAAATGTCCAACATTATTTGTGAGCAAACGTATTTGCATTCTTTTTGGATAACCATGCACTATTGTACAGTGTACCTAATCAATAAGCCACTGATACATAGGAGAATATCACAATGGATACTGTAGTTACAGTAATCCATATTCTCAACAGTAGTGATGAAACAGAATGTCATGTAATGGAAGATCAATTGTCAAGAATTAGAATGATGAATTGGAAGAAGTCAGAGACAATTACCCAAACTCCTAGCTATTCCACATTGTGATATTGTCAAAGTGGTACAGAGAAATAAGAGAATAGCTATCTGTGGTAAGTTTTGCACTAGAAGTATTACTAGCACTGTTGTACTGTGTCAAATTCAAACTAAATATTTGTTGTTTCATCAAAACACGAGTCATATTTCAAATTTTGTCTTGTTTGTCATGTTGTTTCCTTTTCCTGTAGAGGCGGACACCACTGTTCAGAAGGGAAAGTTTCTGTGTTCAGTCAGAAAAGATCTGTTGATCAAGTTCATAGTCATGTACCATGTAAAGACATAGCAGGTTTTAGTTTCATCGAAATTACAATTCATGTTGTCAAGTGTGCCCTATAAAAAGCAATAAAATGTTTCAAGTTTTAAAAACAAACTGCAAGTACATTGCTAAGCGCATTCCAATATACAAAGAGACAAGATTTTCAATAAAATAAAGCATACATCTAGGTAGAAAAGCATATGCCATTTAATGGGAATACAAAATTGTAAAGTCAAAAGCATGCATCTTAGTGAACAGGTGCATGCATGATAAGATTAAAGGCACAAATTTTTGTACAAAGTCAAAGATTGTAGTACATCAATTACAGAGGCAACATGAAGAAATGTTTCAAAACAAACAAATTCTGCATCTATATAGACAAGCACACACCTATATAAACAGTTGATTGAATTTTGTCGTAACATTTACAAGTGCTATATAAAGAGGTGTGCTTTTCAATGAACAAACATGATTTTTCAAAAACAAAACTGCAGCTATTTATAGAGAGGTGATCAGTTCAAAGGGAAACTCAGTTTTAGATAGCAAGACAAAGTCAAAAAAGGAAGTTCTATAAATAGGCAATAAAGGTATGAAATACAAGATGTTTTGTGTGTTTATGTCAACCCCTGTCTTCATTCATTACTTCTTACTTCCAATCAACAGTAAGTCTTCATCATACCAGCAGTGATCAACATTTTTAGCACCTAAGTTCAACAATTTTCACTGAATTTCATCAAGTTTTCATTCACATACGGCAGGGTTTTTGACATAAGTCATCATCATTTCAGTAGAAGTGACTCTACTTCAGAGTGATTTTCCTCAAATTTTCAATAAAACACTCCTGATTTTAGCAAGATTTTGATATTTTTCAAGTGGTTATCATTCACGCTAAAACTGAATTTTTCAAGTGGTTTTCAGAGAGAATTTTGTTTGTACAATAAGTAGTTTTCTCTTTAACTTAGTGATTTCTCTTTAACTTAGTGATTTCTATATCTTTAATATCTGATGGAAAATAAAGAGGACCAAACAATCCTCATTTTACTTTAAATAAGAGTATTGAAAAGCTTGATAACAACTTAAATTCAGCACAAACACCTCAAACTTCTGGAGATTACAGCCAATATAGGAGCACTAACCTTTGTTAGTGAACAATGCTTGATCACAAAAAACCTATATATCGTATGCAATTGATAAAACTTTGCAACTGATAAAACTTTACAATGAACATGATATCATGCTATGCTAGAGTGCTATAAGTAATTTTCTCTCAAAATTAGTGATTTCCATATCTTTAATATCTGATGGAAAATAAAGAGGACCAAACAATCCTCACTTTAGTTTAAATAAGAGGATTGAAAAGCTTGATAACAACTCAAATTCAGCACAAACACTTCAAACTTCTTCAAACTTTTGGAGATTACAGTCAATATAGGAGCACTAAACTTTGTTAGTGAACTATGCTTGATCACAAAAAACCTATATATTTATGCAGCTGATCAAACTTTACAATGAACATGATATCATGCTATGCTAGAGTGCTTTGCAATTAAAGATCAAGGGCATACAACATATGACATGACTATTACCTAACTTTGCAAATTGTGTGAAATGAGAGTCTAAAAAAATAAATTCATTTTTCTGATTGGACCTGTATGCTAATATTATGTTCAAGACAACAAACATACACCAAAAAAAATAAGCCTATTATGTATTAATTTATATTTCACACTATATTAAAAAAAAAATTATGAACTTTTTAAAAATTTAATGACAAATTATAACAAATATCTAAAACAAAGACAATGTATATATGTAGATTGATAAATGGATTTTAGAAAGTTTCATACAAATTTAAATTAGTTAAATGACAACTAAACTATCCATTAAATGATAAGACATCCAAAATCACGCTTATCAAGTTAAAGTTATATCGATAATAAATTTCAAAAAAAAAAATACCAATCTATTTCAGTTACCAAATTTTTATGAAAAATTGATGCCAACACTAATTTATCATTTGCATTTAATACTTTATTTCTTTATAAATCAACATTTATCTAACCTTATTTCTTTCCTTATTTAATTTTCATTATTAATTGTTTAATCTAACCACATATAACACAAACACATAAACAATAAATCAATTACTTTATTTTGATCATGTGAGAATATATATTTTCAAGATAAATGTTAAAAAATTCACATGTCAATAACATACTACCGACCGATGGAAGACATGTATGAAAACACATCTATACCAAGTTTATTATTTGCAATTAAATAAACACACAAAAATAAATAACAATCGACGAATCATTGCACCTTCTTCCAAGATAACTCGCTAGTTTAGATAGATATTGAAAATAATATTTGATATAAATTATAAAGGAAAATGTTTTCTAAGATAATCAATAAAATGCATACAAGTATATTTAAAACTAATATAGATATCTATATATAGAATTTAATCTAAAATATTAATTCAATTTAAAATAAAGAATTTAATAGAAAATATAAAAATAAATTCACTCTAAAATATAAAACTCAATGCCAAATGCAAATTTCAAATATAGCATTCAATGTATAACCTAAAATATATATTCAATAAAAAATATAAATAAAACATAATATATCTATGTAAAATAAAAAATAAAAATAAAAATAAAATTTAATATAGTTTAAAATTATATAAATTTATAATATAGAGTTTAAAATAAAATATAAATTCATGAATAAAATATAATATAATTTTAAAAAAATTATTTAATATATGATATAGAATTTAATGTAAAACAAAAGATGTATTGCATGAGGTTTCTATCAATTCGTGTGGTTATTTCAATTAGTTTAAAGATTTAATTAGTGGAAGCAAATTTTAGATGATTATTGTGTGGTTATTTCTAGGAAAAAACAAAGCATTTGTATGATTTTTTTTATAGAAAATTTATTTGCATACTTGCAAAAATCTCAAAGTATTATTAGTAATCTTTTGTCATTTGTAAATTGGCATTGTAGATATTCTATAGTTGAATTGATTCTAAAATGTGTTAATTTTAAATAGTTTTTCATTTCAATCCATCATCAATGTTGCAAATTTGATTGATTATTGAGGGAATTCATAGTTTTCCTACATCTATCATGTCTATTTCTTTGAGTCTACTAATTCTTTTATTCTTTTCATTTTTTTGAGATGAGCAATAATCTTGTAAGAATTAAATTTGGACAATATGTTGAACTTGTGATCTATATTGAATTCACATGTATATACATACATATATAAATCGATTTCTTTTTATAAATCTAAGTAGCAAAAAGTTGAATGCAATCAGATTAACTAAATATAAAATGACAAAGGAGAAATACTATTAAAATGGAAACAAAATAAAAGTAGTCAAACCATTTCTTTTTTTTTTTAGAAAAAAGGAAAATGCATGAAAAGGGTTGAAGATGAACAAATAAAAATTAAAAAATAATAAAGAAAAGTCGTTTGATTGTATTAAAATTGGTTCTTTTGCAAATTCTTGTAACAATATTAAGATTAAATGGCATGTTTAAATAATAATTTGGAATTCTTTTGTTATATTGTTCTAGGATTACATGTTGTATAACAATACAATATATGGAAGTAAACATGATTAGATTGTGAAAATAAACTGAAACCACAATTCATAATTTTGACCCAAGTAACATTAACAATTATCACATTGTGTCATTGATTTCCAATTTTAGCCATCGCTAATTATTTTATTGACCAAAACTATCATGTTATCGGTCAATATTATCATTTTTTATAATGGTGAAAGTTCTACACAATCACTATTATAAATTATGATTAATTTTTTGATTGACTTGTTTGCTTTAATTGCACACAAAGTTCAAATCCATAGTTTGCATACAAAATTCTGAAGGATGGTACAACATTAAGCACCTTAAACCTCATAGTGAATACATATTGGAGAGTACGTAAAAGTCATTCTTTTATAGAAACCAACTAATTGTCATGAATTTGTTCTTTATCTAGTAATTGCAAGAAATACATCCCAAGTTGACAATTCAAATTATACCTCTCCATGTGAACTATTGGTCTAATTATGGTTTTCTAAAAATGTATTTAGCAATGTAAAGAGTATGAATCTCCTTGTCATGTAGTCAAATATTTGATTTCCATTTCAAGCTTCAAAAATTTAACTTCAAAGTTCATCCACACTTTTGATTGATATTGAAAGTTAAACCAGTGTGCATAAATTGTAAAGTGTTTTTTATTGATTGTTGGAGCATGTGTTTGTGTTCAGATAATCATTCTTTGCTTATGTTAATAGGATAGACCCAAATCCTCTATACAAAAAGCCACATTGAAAATTCTATTTAGAGAACCAAATGCAAATTGAATCATCTAGATGCTAGAAAATTTCTATCTTGCATCTTAAGTCAAAGAAAAATAGACACAAAATTAATACATAGTCATAAAGGTATAAATGTTTTATTCTTGTTCAGGTTAAAGTAGATATTGAATGGACAGTATACTAAGTTGGAAATTGTGGATGATCAAAATGGCATAAGTTTCCAATAATGCAATGTAAGGATATTTTGTGCTTGTTTAACTAATCAAAAATTAAAATAAAAGGAAAGCTAAATTGCAACCATACTGATTATAGAGCTAGGTTTAAATTGTTGTAATGTAGATAAAGAAATGTTAGTGTTGATATCTGTAAAAACAATTATTAATAAATTAATTATCTGTATAGTTCAATACCAATGGAAGTTGAACATCCAATGTCATAATCTATTGTTTAGTAGAACTATTAGAGTTAGTTGCTATAGAGGGAAACACCAAAGAGAAAATAATTTTGAAGTTCATACCAGTGATTTGGTTCATGTACAAACACTAATAATTTGTGTCTATCAAGTTCTCTACATTAACAATTGAAAATTTAGATGTACCAATATTAGCACATGTAGAACTAGTAGCATTAGGCATATACAAAGGGCTAATATGATAGTCAATGTTCTTTTCATCGCCTTCATTAGCATTACCAAGGTTTGAGTGTGGAAGGTAGTTGTCAACTATCTGATCCAATAAATTGGTAGTTGGATAAGAATTATTTGTAACAACTACTTTCATTTTGGAAATCAATGAATTTGATACAAATCGGTCATAGATATTAGATGTCACTATACAAGTTGACTTTTTAAATAGCTAAAAGAGGTAATGACTCCCATTTTGGTTTGGAAAAGTGGATGTAGAAGGATGGAATAAGAATTTTATTGGTATTTTTGGTTGCAGTAGAAGAATCTTGATGTGTAACATTGGATGAGGGATAGTAACATGAAAGGGAGCTTGAACTAATATAGTTGTTAGGACTGTTATTTTGGTAAGAGGTCTTAAAGAATCAAGAAACTTGGAAGCAAATGAAGAAGAGATATTATTATTTATATCAACACTTTCCAAATACTAATTCTCCTAGGTAGCTACTTGCAATTGTAACACCATTCTTGTTGCTACTATCATCTATAGAAACAAACACAAATTCATGTAAATTCTTGCAATTACTTATGAGCAATGATCATTTTTTTATATTACATATATTGTATTTCTGCACATATAATTAAAAGGTGCATCCTACATTATCTTGGTAGGTTAAACCAAAACTGGTTCTAGTTTAGAACTAGACCCCACTATGCAAGATGACAAAACAAGCTATTT
>VDFB02058242.1:650750722-650782806 GCA_007258455.2 Sequoia sempervirens | reverse complement strand
TTGTTTTCTGAAGACTCAGATTCTACGAATAAGTATGAAGCCATAATAATGGCAAGTATACCACCCTTGGTTACCAATGAAATGAATGATGCTATGCTCAAACCGATCTTCGTACATGAATTGGAGGATATTGTCTTCCAAATGAAAAAAGGTAAGGCTCCTGGACCGGATGGGTTTCCCGTGGAATTTTTTTAGGAGTTTTGGGAGGTTATAAAAATGGACCTTTTGGAGGTTGTCCAAGAGTCACAGAAGAATAAGTAGATGTTGAAGGCTATG
Source organism: Sequoia sempervirens (assembly GCA_007258455.2). Classification (NCBI taxonomy): domain Eukaryota; kingdom Viridiplantae; phylum Streptophyta; class Pinopsida; order Cupressales; family Cupressaceae; genus Sequoia; species Sequoia sempervirens. The sequence continues at coordinate 650,782,530 of VDFB02058242.1, read as the reverse complement.
AATGCAACTTTTTTAGCTCTTATTCCAAAAAGGGAAGGTGCAAACTCTTTGGATCTTTTTAGGCCAATCTCTTTATGTAATGTGGTGTGCAAGATACTTAACAAATTGATTGCGGAACTTTTGAAGCCCTGGTTAAGCATGTTAATTTTTGAGGAATAGGGAGGGTTTGTAGCTGGGAGGTAGATTTTGGATGGGGTCATAATTGCTATTGAAACCATTCACTCTATGCCTACTTCGAGAGAGAAGGCCATGTTCATTAAGTTGGACATGGCCAAAGCTTATGATCGGGTGAAGTGGGCCTTCCTTTTCAAGATCATGGGGGCTTTTGGTTTTTCCAGTGATTGGGTTGAGTGGGCTAAGAGTTGTGTTAATTTTGCTTCTTTTTCGGTGTTGGTCAATGGAGAGCCCACTAAGCTTTTTGGTGCGTCTTGCGGCGGCCTTAGACAAGGTGAACCTTTATCTCCTTACCTCTTCATTTTAATGGCTAAAGGGTTAGGAAGATTTATTAGATCTCGTGTGGAGTTGGGTCTCATTCACAACTGAAATTGGGGTGGTGGGATTCCTTGCCAGTCCCATCTTTAGTTTGTCGATGATATTGCTCTAATGGGTATGGCTATAATTGATGAAGCTATTGCTATGCAAAAAGCACTGGATTGTTATTTGGCTGCTTTGGGGCAATGTATTAATGAGGGAAAGTATTTCATATATTTTTTCAATACTCCTAAGCTCATTCAGAAGAGAATTGCAGGAATCCTCATATTTCAAATTAGCTTGTTTCCTTTTGTGTATCTTGGTATTCCTCTAGCTATCAGTTCACTTATGAGGCTTCACTGGCAGTATATTATAGACAAGTTCCATGAAAAGGTCAGTCACTGCCAGACTTAGAGGTGGCTTTCTTCTATTGGTCGTCTAACCCTTTTGAAAGCGGTGGTGCAGAATCTTCCTTTGTACAGGTGTTTTGTTTTATCGACACCCTCTTGCTTTATCAAAGACTTTGAGAGTTTAGCTCGATAGTTTCTTTGGTCTGACAACCTCTTCAATAGGAAGTGGAGCTTGGTTAGGTGGGATATGGCTTATAGACCGAAGCAAGAAAGTGGGCTCAGTTTGCATAGAGCCGATTTGAATGGGCAAGCTTTGGATGCCAAACTGTACTGGAGATGGTGTACTCAACAACATCAGGTATGGGCTAGAATTCTTACTTCAAAATATCTTGTGGATGTGGAGAGTGCCAATGTTCCTTGTTTTAGTCTTGACGGGAAGAGCTCCATGATTTGGAGCACTCTTAAAAGAGGGGCTAATCTGGTTAAACAAGGGTTGTTTTGGATATGTAATAGTGGACCATATGCTTTGTTTTGGTTTGATTTTTGGAATGGACATCCTCCTATTATGTCATTGTATCCTCATTTGCAGGAATTGTGTAACATTTCCTTAAGGCAGATTGGAGCAGAGTGGTAGACTTCAAAGTGCCTTAGATTAAGTATGGTTAGATGAATGCCTACAGGTGGAAGAACCCACAGGAGTGGCACCCTGGGGGATCTGAGGAGGATTATCTTGAGTTGGCCAATATTTTGGCTGGGCGGGTTTGTAACTCTCTTAAAGGGAGAGATGTTCTAGCTAGGGGAGATGATCTGAAGGGTAAATTCTTAATTTCCTCTGGATACCAGGTACTGGACATGCGAGCGTTTGGGGGATTGGGAATTTCGTGGTGGAAACTAGTCTGGAATAGATTTTCTTGGCCTAAGTGTAATTTCTTTGCTTGGCTTGTGGTGTAGAAGAAATTTCTTACTTGGGAGAATCTAAGAAAGCATGGATTCATGGGCCCTTCTATGTGTTTTATGTGAAATATTCATGAGGAGTGTTCCTCACACCTCTTTTTTCAATGTCCCTTTGCTAGAATGATTTGGAATTCCTAGTGGAGAGCTTGGAACCTACCGTGTTGTTATGCTTGTTCTTTGGAGGAGTTTTGGAGGAGCTAGGGAAGGCCGCCAATGAAGACTTCTTTTCTTGAAATTGCTTGGAAAATTGGTCTTAGTCTGATTATTTGGCATATCTGGTTGGAACACAACCGTAGGATTTTTTTGGATAAAAAACTTGTGGTTGGTCAACTTTGGAGGAGGATTTTAGGGGTTATTTAGGAGACTTTGGTGGCAAAGTGTGACCTTTCGATCCCAGTGGATCCTGGTGACCTCAACGTGGTTAGCACTCTGTAGATTCCAGTTGGTGGTAGGGGTTACCCTCAGCTTGGGTGGAGAAGGTGTGGCAAAGTGAGAATCCAACGTAGAGGTTATTGGAGCCCCCCACCTCTAAGGGTTCTGAAAATTAATATGGAAGGGTCATCTAGGGGTGATCCTAGTCATGCTGAGGTGGGGGGTATTGGCAGGGATAAGTCAAGGGTAGTGAGTTTCTTCTTTTCTTTGTATAAAGGTAAGCAGACCAATAACTATATGGAGGCCTTAGCGATTCTTTTGGCTCTTGAGTGGGCTTATGACCTTTTTTAGAGGAACATTGTTTGTGAGTCAGATTCTTAGGTTGTAATTGACAGGTTGAATAAATAGTAGTTTGATGTGGTAAATTGACAGCTAAGGGTTGTGGCCAAGCAACTTATTACTTTGAGTGGGATGTTGGATAGTATCACTTTTTCTCATATCCCATGGGAATGGAACAAGGTGGAAAATTGCTTGGCCAGATGGGCTTTTGAGAGGATGGATGCTTGGCTGGTGGAGGATTAGGAAGGCCTCCTTGAGGACCTATCTCGTGTTTTGGAGGATTCTGTGATGGAAGATATGTGATGCTTTTTAGGTGTTTCCTAACTTTTTTCTTATTTTCTTGACCCCTGGTGGGTCCTTTGTACTCTCTGATTTGTTTGCTTTTCTATCTCAATAAAGTTTTTACCCCTTTTATTAAAAAAATAAATAATTGCAATTATTTAATTAACTTATCATTCCCTTTTATCAACTTTAATTATTATTTTTTTGTTATTTAATTAATTTATCATTTTCTTCTAACCACTTTAATTAAATATTTTTTTAATTATTTAATTATTTCATCAATTTTCCTCATCCATTGTAAATCTTCATCATCAATATTAATAAATAATTTTAATTATTTAATCAATTTACCATTTCCTCTTATCCATTTTAATTATTTGTTTTTGGTACGTAAATAGTTTTATATTATATGCAAAAAAAGATTTACATGGTTCTACCATGGCAAATAATCATACTTTCCCAACCCAGAAATAGCCCCTTATAGAGTCTATTGCACCCATCGACATACAAAAAGAACCCCCATCATCCAAACCATCAAGAAAGTCAAGTCACAATAAACTTCATTACATATTGTCCAGACAAACCACAAACACAAGGAAACCAAGCCAAAGACAAACCATCCATATGGAATTGACATGATCAACTCACAAAAAAAGTTACCATACAACAATGCTGAGACCATGAACATCACACCAGAAAGAATCCCGACTCAACAATAATTAACACCTCCTCCACACCGCCGAGAAGATCAGCCGTAACCAACTTGTGAGTTATTAGAAGGATCATCGCCTTAGGAAGGTCCAAGTCACAATGAAGCGAGACACAGTGTTCGCCTTCATTCAGTATCGTCATGTAGATAACAAGAACTCCTTCCCCAATATCAATTTGTATGCTTTGATTGCCAGTAGACCTGACTCAACGAAAACTAACCGCAACCGTCAGTTAGTAATCTTGCCCAGGAATGCCCAAGTCTTCCTAGAAGTAGTGAGCCTAATGGGAGTCTCCATCCTCTCACATTCACCATTAAAATGCCAAATGAATCACATAATATGGCATATAAAACCCACAAAGAATGTGAGTATTGCAATCACCCCAAGGATGTTGTCAGTGCCATCATGGACACTCAGAAGCCAGAGATCAGACGGTATAATAAATTTGATCCCTCTCTCCTGTACCGCACCAACCTGGGAAATGTTCTGAGCGCAACTCAGCGACACGTGTGAAGCCATGTCACCTCTGCCAAGTTGCCATGATTAATTAAATAATTTTAAATTGTTTAATTAATTTATCATTTTCTTTCGACCGCTTTAATTAAATAATTTTTTAATAATTTTTTTTAATTATTTCATCAATTTTCCTCATCCACTTTAATTTTAAGTAATTGAATTATTTCTTCAATTTTCCCCATCTACATTGATTAAATAATTTTGAGTTATTTAAGAGTGATGCCATAGTGGTTTACACTTTTTGGGACATCCTAATTTTTGTTGAAATCACATATTTTTTAAAAATATAATGATTTAAGCTTCGAAAAGTTCCATTGAAAGGATTCCAATTGCAAAGAGTTTGATCAAACCACCTTAGATAAAACCCCCTTGGATAAAACCTTGGTAGTTTTAAACCATGTCTATAACAGGGTCTCCTTTACACCTATCAAAATGCTAATGAAAAACCACTTTTGATTTACCTTTTGGGGGATCAAATAAATTCATTTAATTTTTTTTAAGTATGTATTCCTTATTATAAGCTTCCTAAAAAGTATAATTTTAAATATATTTAATTTGATTATTATATTTATATTGATGTCTTTGATCCAACAAATAATAAAAAAAAAATTCGATACATACAAAAAAAAAAAATGTTAGCAAGTAAACTTATGTCTAAATTGTAATTGGTTTGACTTCAAAACTTAATTAAGAAAAAAATATTTAATAAAACACTATGAAACCAATTGCATGCACTAGATATTGTAGTTATGAATCTAAATTAAAAAAAAATATAATTTTATCCTTCATATTAAAAAAAGTTGTGTTAGCAAGTACACGCCACTCTATGAAAATGGTGTTTACTATTAAAAACTAGTTATCAAAGGAGATGGAAAAATAAATGCAATTTGATTCCAAATATTTAAAAAAAAAACATATTAAGAATTTAAAGATAAAATTTCACAAATCGCTACTTTGCATCATCTTCAAATTCCTCATGGTTTAGCAGCTATAGGTGTTTGAAAGTGAAGAAAAAGTTCAAAATGTTCATTTCAATGTCAAGTTTGGCCAACAAGTGTAAACCAGTATTGGGATTACCCTTAATTAAATTCTTAATTTCTTCTATCAAAATTAATTAAATATCTTGTATCATGTATGCATGCAACAAACTTGCATGTAAAGCACTATCATAATCAAGACCCACTTGTGATTACTCTTTTCTATTTCTAATTCATTCCTCCTCATGCATAGGACCCTTGAACATGCAATGTTATTATATGAATGCATAGGCACCTTCATTACATGGGACCCACTTGTCATAGTGTTGTCATAGAACCGACTCTTCCACTTGTCATAACCTATCATAATCTATCATAAATAGCCTTACAATGGGGTCACCAAATGAGATGCTTACTTTCAAAAATCTAGCTTGCATGTCATCCTAGTCACTTCCATGTAGGATGCCACCTCACCTAGTAGGTCCCACATAATGACATGACATAATAGGCATAAAATGAATAATTAAACAATTAAATAGATGCTAGGACTTGCAAAGTTTGATACACCCTAATCTCAACACCTACAACAATGTCACAAAATAATTTGCAATAAGCTCCCACTCAAATGAAGATTAGATAAAAAACCATCTACCCAACAATTAGACCAAAATTGGCTAGGATCTTATACCAATTGAAAGGAAGCAAGGTACGTAAAAACACTTCCTACACCAATCTATGGAGGAGAGATAGTGTAAATTTTTACAAAACCTTAACAATTATAGTGAGAAGATACTCAACATAAAACATAAAAATTTATATCAACAATATATTGCAACATAGATTTACATGGAGAAAACCCTTGTAGGAGAACAACCCCACAATTCTTCATTTTATCATAGATTAAAAGAACTCCCCTTGATTAGCATCAACAATTTACTTTATAAGCTAGCAAGATCAAAGATTTTGTACCACTATGATGACCTTACCACAAATTCATTAAATATTGAAATTTCAAATAAGCTCTAATGCTATTGTGATGACTTGATTTGTATGATTTTTGTAAGAATTGCTAATATATTGCATGAAATATAAAAAAATTCACATTAGCACTAGACTTGAATATTTTTATTAATATTTCAAATTATGATTTTCAACAAAAATTACAACCTTTATGTGAGATTACCCTTAGGAAAATTAAAAAAAATTCATCCTCCAATCTCGAGGAAACTGATGGCGTTTCATACACTAATATTTAGAACCCAAGGGTTTTCATCCTTGGATTAATTAGATAAACAATAGAGATAAAAAAAAAGCTATGCAAATGGTGGTTTGTTTGATATAATAAACAAAAGATGAACATTGGTGAAGTAGCCATAATTATATATAGATTGAAGGCCTATCTTGAGGCCTAAAATACCATCCCCAAATCTACCTCAAGTCTTGGGGGAGGAAGAGTGTCAAATTTCAATGCATAAGTTGGCTATGTTATGCTAGGATTGTCTTCACATGGCCATGTACCTAAAACCATGTCCTATGCATCATCAACCCTTTTGCATTTGTGACAACCATGTATTTGACGGGCCCAAACATATATAGGTGTTGAATGTCTTTTCCTTGTCATATCACATCCATTTGAGGCCATTGATGACATCTTGGATCATGTAGGGTGGTAGGTGGGTTTTGTCATTTAAATGGTGGGTTTCAAGGAAATGTTATTGAAAGATAAAATTATAAGAGGGACTAGAGAATCAAAAGTTGGGATCTCATTCAAGTGATTTCCACTTACTATGCTACCATTAAGATTTTTTAAGGTCCAAAGTCAAATGTTTGTGGAATGATTTTTAGGGATACCTAGATGTAAAGTGAGATAAAGATCCCTAGGATCGAGAAGGAAGAAAAATAAGACATTGGGGAATGAAATTCAAGATCCTTGATAATATATTTCACAAGAAGGATGATGGTAGAGTGAAACTTGAAAGTTTAGAAGAATGAAGCATAATAATGAGTAGGGATTAGGATTAAAAATATTGAATGTTGGAAGGAGAAAGGATTAGGGTTTGGATACATTCAATGTAAGAATGAGTGAGAAATGAGATTTAGGTATACTTGATGAAGGAAGATGTGGGGTTGGGATTAGAGGATACATAATATAGGAAGTAGCACAAATTGTGGTAAATATTGTTGGTGAGAGGTAGATTAATTGCCTATTGATAGATTATTTGTTGGTGGGAGGGAATCTATAGTTTTGGGTTTTCCTTAGAATAGTATCTAATCCAATTTATGAGCAAGAGATGAAAAGGTGTGAAGATCCATAAATAATCTATGAAAAGTGATTAGGGATCAAGGGTTGTGAGAGTGGGATGCCAAGTGTCACAAAGGAGTGAGAGATGAAAAGGTTTAAGGATTTATAAATAGTAAGGGAGCGTGAGGTTGGGGATCAAAATTTTAGAATATCCATAATAGTGGGGATCAAGGATCAAGAATACAATATACCTAATACCTAAGGGATGAAGGAAGGGAAAAAATGAAAGTACATATACTCGAGAGTGATGAAGGAGTGCAGATCAAGGTTTAGGGTTCTTGGATATTCCAAATTCTTTTTAGGTATGTGAGAAGGTTTTTTTGGGGGAGCCCACTTGATATAGTTGATGTTGAGACTTATGGATAGCTGATATTGGAGGATTGGGAATTAGGGTGACTACTTCCTTCAAATGAAGTGCAAAGAGGGAAACATAATTCTAAAGGCCCACAAGATAGGAGGGAGTTGGGTTGTAGAGTTGCGGGGAATAGAGACAAGGTATGTTAATAGAGGAAATATTGAAGGTCTGAGACATGAGGAACTAGGGAATCAAGGACTTGAGGGAAATGAAGGAAAATGGACATTGACATAGGAAAACCTAGAATTATGATAGGTAAGACAAAGCAAGAGTTGAGAAAGTCGAGGAATGAGGGAAACAATACTAAGGTAAGAGAAAATTTAGGAACCCGCATAAGGAAAATAATAAAGAAGTGGGGAAGTGGGGGATGAAGAAAATGCATTACAATATGAGAAAACTCAAAGGTCCAAAGCATGAGGAATCAAGTGATCAGGGATATAAAGAAAATGACACCAAGGTTAGGGAGACCCCAAAAAATTTCCCAAGTGTGAAAATTGACCCAAGCACCCACACACTTTTTTTTTTTTAAACATTTATAAGGTTCAAACACAAGACAAAATGAGACATTTATAATTTTAGGGTAAGTGGTAATAGGTCCTAAAAATGGGACATTACATAATTCCTTAGAAGGAAGGCATATATGTCATGGATAAGAGATGATATATTGGTTTTAACTTAAATTGATTTTTTTAATAATTTCTCTATTTATTTAGCCACATAAGATTACTTAGCTTTTAAGGCTTCTATGAGTTTCTTTAAACAATGTTAAGCAAATTGTACTCTAATCTATTGGTAAAGAAAAGGGCAATAGTATGCAATGGTTAAAGCAAATTCCTAATCTATGGGTAAAGAAAAGGGCAATAGGGTAAGTGGTAATAGGTCCTAAAAATGGGACATTACATAATTCCTTAGAAGGAAGGCATATATGTCATGGATAAGAGATGATATATTGGTTTTAACTTAAATTGAATTTTTTAATAATTTCTCTATTTATTTAGCCACATAAGATTACTTAGCTTTTAAGGCTTCTATGAGTTTCTTTAAACAATATTAAGCAAATTGTACTCTAATCTATTGGTAAAGAAAAGGGCAATAGTATGCAATGGTTAAAGCATCAAATTGTCTTGAAAAATAGTTTTAAATCTTGATTTCACTCAATGTATTAAAATTGAGTACAAACTTTCTTTTAATTAGTCTCTCTCAATACATGATAATTTATGAAATTAGAATAAGTCTTAGAGATAAACCAAATTAAGTTAATTGTATATGTAGGTGAAGTATTGTTATGTAGTTATAATGTTGTTAGACTAAAGAAGATTGAGTGGATTGTATTTATTGCATAAACTTAATGACAAATGAACTAAGACACAAAAACTTCATTTGTTTTTCTTACTCTAGATCAGATGAAACACATAAATTAAGGATACAAAAAAGTTGCAATACTAGAACTCCTTCAACCTTGGTTTGTTTTGTTTGATAATTGATTAATTAAGTACTCATATTAAAATATTAATATATATTTTAATCAATTATTTTTTCAATGAAGATTTAACTTTTAGACTCTTAAATATGTTTTCAACAAATAAAATTGAAGTGATAAAGACTTTTCCTATTTTTCAAACTAAATGCAAATACCATATTGTTTTGTCATTTTTGAGGTTGGCATATCATATTTATAGGTTTTTAGGTGGTGTGAGGTCATTAAAGGAGCCCACTAGCATATTAGGGTCAAGCTAACTAGATTAAGTATAATCATTTTTTTAATAATATGAATCATAATTTCTAGGTGAGAGACTCTCAACAATCTTCAAAACGATCAAAAGATGCCCAAACATCTCTTAGATGTCTTGAAGACAACTAAGAATCCCTTGAAACCTCTTACATGATGGGATGCCTCACCTTAAGAAAACATTTCATCCCATTACGCTTTAATCTCAAAAATATCCACGAATATTATAACATTTATTATAGTCTAACATTAATTCTAAAGTGAAATAAAATTGCCATTGCATTTGCATCCTTTCCCCAAATTTATATGTAAATCAAAATTGCCATTACGAAAATAATTGACAAGGAAATCCTCAACAATTGAAGATTTCCCAGATTTTAAAAAAAATGATTTCTAAAAAGAAAGTGTGCACGATACCTTACTTTACATATTATATTAGGTAAATTTTTTGTTTATGTTTATAGCTCACCAACCATTTCTCGTTTGTCACGAGGTTACCTAAGTAATAATAATAATAAAACAGACTTGTCACATGGTTGGAGTCATGCTACCTAATCCACACAAATAAATTATATGGACCATAACAAAATAAAAAACACATTTAATGATGCGGGGCTCCACATATTAAAATAATATTTATTAGAATATTTCCTCAAGTTGATTAAGGATGGATCTCATTTACTAATAATTTTGAAGGAGCAATGGTCTTACTAATGATGTAAGGGCCAAAAATATTTCTCAAAACTTTAAGGAAGTGACAAGCGCCAAAATAAGGTATTGTAGTAAAGAATTTTTTTGGGCAGCAAGATGACACCATATATCACTTTAATTATTCTTTGTCAAAAATAATAATAAACATTTTTTATTTTTTTATTTTTGGCAAGATGACACCATATATTATTTATAATTTTTTTCAATAATAATAAATTTTAAATTTAAGTATTTGTATTTTAGATCATAAGCAAAATCAATTATTAATATTAATTTTAAATTATCTTATTTAATTAAAAATTATATTAAATATTATATATTTATATATTACTTTTTAAAACTTTGGTGATAATATATTTTAAAATTTTGATGACTTTGAAACAAATGCTTTTCTTATATTTTGATAAAGTTCAAGGGTTTGAGTTTAATAGATTAAAATTTTAAAGTCTCATGTAAGAGCTAAGTTCAAATCTCAATAGAATATCTAATATGAAACTTATCTTTATATTTTAAAATTTATAGTTTATATATGTATATAAATATATGTAGATTATTTTGGTTTTGTTGTCTCTCTCTCTCTCTCTCTCACACACACATATATATTGATGTCTATATATTTAATTTTATAATTTAAAAATAGATGTTGATGTGTTTAGATTTAGATTTTTATGTATGTGATCTTCTATATCATTCTGTCATTATACAAAATTTGTTATTGTAATATACTAAACAACACCAGTCAAAACTGAGTCAAACCAGATTCAACCAACCACAAAAAAAAAAGTAACATGTGTAAAACAAACAAATTAACACTTTATTAAAAAACAAACAAATTAACACTTTATTGAATAACTATTAAGATTTTTCAAAATAACCATAGAATTTTTTTATAAAGACTTCAAATATTTTATTTTAATTTTTCATTTTCAACAACAATTAAATAATTTTTGAAATATTTAATATTTTTAATTTATCATATTTATTTATTTTTCCCTTTTAAACTATATAATTAAAATTTATTTTAATTTGTTGTATAAACTGCTATGTAATGGTTTTAAATATGATTGCTTAAAAGGATGTAGGAGAACTACAAATTCTTTTTTAGGCAAAAGGCTATGAGCCTATATAAAGAACTACAAATTCTTACTTCAGAAGAAAACTCTGATTGCAAGTAAATGAGTTACAGTTCCTGTATGTGTTATAGTAAATCTTATTTTATTTGGTTTTGCTTACAAATAAAATGAATTATTTACCTGTTTCGTTGAAATTAAATTATTTCTTATTAGATATGAATTTTATATTACAGGCAGATGAGAGTACCACCAGCAACAAAAGCATGGAGGAAAACGTAGCATTAAAACACACAATTATACATGTAATTTCAAAATAATGAAATAATTATACACAAACTTTAATGGTTGAATATGTGGTTTGGTTTAGCCAATTTCAAAATAAAATAAAATAATTGTAGTTAAATTGTACGGATGTTGGACCATGTTTGTCGGAGAAAGACACGCTAAAGACTTTCTGAATCCTGTATAAAGGTATAGTGAGCGAGAACACAGCATTCTGAGTGCGTTTCAGGATACTTTCCTTGCTCTACATTGTTGAAATTGAGTGTATTCAAACTTTTTTGGAAAAAGAAAGCAGTGATTCATTGCGCTACTGCATTTAAAAATTAAGTAGGAACGGCATAGGAAATTCCCTAAGGGTGGGGTCTTATGGATAGTATTGGTTTCATTATTATTGTTGTGTAACTTAAATTTAAAATATTAAACTGGTGGTTAATAATAAGAGTATTATTGTTGTGTAGTTCAAGTTTAAAATATTAAGTTCTGTTGGTGGTCTCATAAGTTTTATTATTTTGCATATTCAATTCAACAAAGTAGATAAATATAAAATAATAAAAAATTAATTGGTGGAAATTTAAAAACTTGGATAATTGATAAGTGACAGAAAAAAATTTAAACTGGTGGATAATTTCTAACCCCACCCCAAATACACCTGCTCCAATTTTCGAACTAAAAAATAAAGATTGCTATTATTTAGAAAAATATTCTAGCGAATCTTGTAACATTTTTTATTGTTTTTTAAATTAAACACTTAACCCTCCCACAGACCCCAACCTGAGCCATCCTCTTAATAATTAGGGTTGAGGGTTTAGAAGACATTTACTTAATAAAGATATTTTTTTACTATATATCAAATTAATGTATTTATATCAAGAATGTAGTTTTTAAGTCAAATTAAATTTAAAAAAAGAAAAAGATAGATGAAATCATCCTCATTATTTCATATTCTTTCTGAAGACATTAAAAAATAAATACTTCCTGAAACAAAGCTGAAGATGAGATTGATTAAATTGATATCAAATACTAGCACAAAGCAGATTAAAAGAAAACCCAAATTTTGGTTATGGTTGGAAACAATCAACATTGTGAACTAAAGATGTCTCAAGTAGCGTAGTGGTAAGATGTTAGGTTTGTTCTTTACTACTGAGCTACTACCTTCTCAAGCCGCACTTGGTTTGGGGCTCCTACCTTAACTCTGTTACATGCTTGTTTTTTTTTTTTGCCTAAACCGGTTATGATGACAAAGAATTTTAAAAGTACAGTGCAGAGCAAAATGGAACTTGATGTATTTCTTTCTAGTTGTGCTTGACTGCTTCTATTGCATTGATGCCATCTTCATTTTCTAAAGAATACTGTGTTTTTTCAGCACTCTGAGATGAAATACCTTTTCCTTGAGTCTCCTCCTCTTCAAACCATTCAGGCGACCAATCGCAGAATACCCTGTCGACCATATGTCCAGACTTCATAAAATCTTGCTTGTATGGGGCTGAGGTTTCCATGGGGAAAACATAATCAAAACCGTGTGTGGCATAATATTCCGAATTCAAAGATAAAAATGCCGGCTCACAAGTCCACGGCGTGCTTTTGCTTGTGCTCTCTTCGCTGCCGTCAAAAACAATGCCGTCATTTGACAGACCATCGAAGAATCTGTCAAGGCCGTTGGCAGAGTCATTGTAGCCGTCGAAAAGGCTTGAAGAGGAGCTCTTAATACTTTCTCGACAGAAAAAAATGTGATTGTCGTTGCAGCTGCTGTCATTTCCATCGCTGTTTAATGCCTCGAGTAGTTCAAGGAAATAAAGAAACGAGGGCATAGGAACTGGTTCTGTATAATCATTTAAACAAGATCGTTAATACAGAGGAAAAATTAGCAAAGAAATGATTTTTGGAAAAAAAATTATTTAGGTATTTTGGCATAATTTTGCATAGTTATTTGAAAGAAATAGTTAACTCAGTTATATTTACGTTACTTGATCATTTGAAATTACAGACAGTATTTTGTAGCAATCTAATGAGACTCTTGCCAATCAATTTTAAGTTGAACCGCAATAGTACAGCCAGGGTTTGAAGATGTTTGCTTTGTAGAGCTTGGAACCTGCAAGGCGTAAGGAATTAAAGAGGGAAGGGCATTCTATGAGCAATATACTTCTTTTCATTATTTTAGGAAAAAAAACGGAGGTTTTTACTCACGGATTTTGCCCAGTAGAGCCAGCAAAACTAGTTGCTGACCACTGGGCTGGGGACTTGCAAGTATTGTATTTTATAGTATAATATATTTTTCTGGAAATCAAGCCAGCAAAACTCATTGCTGATCACCGTGCTTGGGACTCTAGAGTCAGCACTATGTTAGTATCTTTAAATTAAAATTCTCCTAGAATAAGCTGTGCGTGCGTTTACTTGTTAATCAAAGAGGTACAAAATTGTTACAAAAACTGAGGATATTCAAGCTACTCCCTAAGAAAATCAGATCAAATTGGGCATTATTAGATTAATTTGACTATTTTGAGTTTTGAGGTTCATTTAGTAGATCCTATTCAAGAACAAGATGCGTATGCATGCTTTATAATCCACCAATACAGAAAATGGTGAGACATGAAACGACAAAAGCTTTAGATGTTCAGGTTCTTTGAAAAAATTAATAAACCTACAACAAAACAGTTGATATTTAGGTTAAATGACCCTTCAGTTTTCAGCTTCTTTTCCCGCAGGGTAAGATCTTTAAATTTTCTGAAACGATATACTTTACTTTTTGTCAGGAAAAGCTGAAAACTGTGGATGTTTATGTTATTATTTGATTTTTGAGGCTTGTTTTAGCAGTGTAATATCTTTAAATTCTATATTTTTAGGCCTCCAATAAACAATTTATAAATGAAAAAAAAATTACATTTAGCTAATCAGATCATCACTTAAAATAGGTTATTGACATTTATTATGTTTTGTGATTGTACCATCTGTCAAGGTGAAATTTTCTAAAATTACTTTTGATTTAGATATATGTTTACTTATCATATTATAATCAACTTAAAAAAACTTCATATTGTACTCCACTTAAAAAAGAGCTTATCATATTGTAATCCACTTTACAAGAGCTTAGATTCTGATAGCTATTAATCCAGTTGTTTAAAAAAAAAAAATCCTTGACGAGGAGGAAAAAGAAACAAATTCATGTCAAAAACAGCCATTAATTCAGATTGTTTGAACATTATTTTCTTTTCTAAAACGTTGCGAAAACCTTGCCTGGTTATTAAGGGGAATTGTTGAGGAACGACAGAATGAGCAAATAAAAAATAAAAAATACAGTTAGGAAATGTTGACAAAAAATTGCATTATTTTCAAGAAAAATTGCTAACAGATGGATTAAAAAAAAATTTAAAATTGCAATATTTAGGTTATTAATTTATTCTGATGTTTCTCAAATATTGCTCAAAATCTGCATAATTATTTGAACAAAAATGTTAACAAACTGAAAGAAAAAATGAGCAAATTGATGACAAAAATATAAAATTTTAGATTGTTCTTTTAAAACATTGCATAGCTATTTAACAAATAGTTAACAATCAGAAAAAGAAAATAACTGATAAAATAAATTAGATATTTAGGTACTCACAATACCTACATCGATTGAAATGCTGCTAAAAATTTGCTGAACAAAATTGGCAATTTTGATCAGATTAATGGTTCAAGCAGTCGATATCATGATTTCTTGTCAGGAAAGAATTTCAGGCTTGTTTGAACGAAATGGTAAAAGATAACCAAATCAATGTCAAAAGTATTCACTTTATTCGATCATTTAAGCTTATTGTCTGAGTTGTTGCCAATTTTTTTGGCAGAATTACTGGGTGAAAATTGTTGAAAAATGTGAAAAAAAGAAAAACATGTGAAAAACAGACAATAATTTGAGTGGTCTGATCATATCTTTATTTGAAATATTGCGAACATTTTTCCTGAACGAAAGAGCTAACATGCAAGCAAATTGTGACATAAACATCGAATATTAGGGTATTGCATCCTAATCTTCATTGTTTGAAATGTTTGATATTTAGGGATCCTGCAGGATGTTCTTATAACATCTGCAGTGTTTACGTTTACAGACTTTTCAGATCTCTGTGCTATTGCTCCTACATGAATCAGCAAACTGCAAAATTTCAAGTAAGCTTCTTGAATAAGTGCTTGCCTTCGAAAAAATAGTTAGCTAAAAAGCAAATTGATAACAAAAACCATCGATATTCATTTATTAATAGATTGAAATTCAGAGATATTTAGTGGGTTATATCCTATTCTTCATTGTAAAACATGTTCAATATTAAAGTTTCCTGTAGAATTTTTAGAATTATCTGTTATTTAAGTTTAGTAACAGTTCTGGCTTCTCTGCTCTAAGCTTAATTAAATTTTGCTTGATTTTGAATGATAACAGATAAGCAAATCAATCTTCAAACCCGTGGATATTTAGGTTATACCAATCTTCATTGTCTAACATGTTCAATAGTTTAGTCTTATGTAGACTTCGAAGAATAATGTGCTAGGTAGTTGAGTTTGCTAACACTTCCAATCTCTCTGCTGTAAACTCAAAAAAGTACATGTAGCAAAACTACATGCCAAAATTCACTAATTTTTTTTCAAAATTTTGAACGAATTCGTTAACAGACAAACGAATCGATCGCATAAAAAATATCATAATCTTCGATGTCCCAAACGTTTTATAGTTTAATTTTACGTAGTTTTAAAATCTTAGAACCATCTATTTAGTTCTTAAGTTTATGGACGCTTGGGGTCTGTCTGCGGTAACTTAAAAACTACTCATGATTCCAGAAAACCTACAGAAACAGTACACTGCTATATTCACTTAAAATAAAATATTTGAGTTAGAAGATTTTTAACCTTGATTATCTGGAAAATCGCGCGTTTGGACAGCATTAACGCTCTGAGAAGGCACAGTCGAGACTACAGTGGCCCAAGTGCATAAGGACATTTTTCTGTCAATATTTGTCAAAAACAAAATCGCAATTCTGTCAATATTTGTGGAGAAAAAATCACGTTTGTTTAGATTGGAAAATAAAATTTGTATGTGATTCTTCCGTCAGTTTTAATCAATAGTGCTAAAGCTTGTATCAAATATCCCTGAATTCAGCATCCAAGAGCTTCTATATGTAAAATCTGTCAAAATCTCTCTCAAATTTGAAAGATAATGCAACAAATCTGTTAAAAATGATATAAGTAATTCTTTCTTCAAAGTACCGATTCACTTACAGATAAATGATAGCTCTGCTCAAGAAAATAAGATCTCTAAAAAGATTCAGAAACGAAATGGTCAGAGAAATGTTATTCTTTTATTAAAAATGCTTTGAAGTTTTAGCCACCGCCTGGCAGGTACACAGTTCGAATCCCGCCGATTCCTGGCATGCTCCTATGCACGACTGCTGTCGATCTAAATGCCAGATAATAATTACTTCCTTAAATCAAACTAAGCGCTTAAAAGACTTGAGATAAACAAAGAAGAAGAATAACTAAATTGGTAGATTTTTCTTTCAGCCAATCTTTTCAGATTTAAGACTGTTCAATCGCCTCAGGCAGAAATTTTTCTTTGAAAGTTAAAAGAGACTTTAGTACTTCGTATGGAAAAGGCAACAATTGGGCATTCTTAAAGCGTTAAAAGACGTAAAGAACGTCGTACCGGCGGTCTTTCCGCCACATTTAGCGATACTTTTCTGTGCTTTTGTCGCTTTTTAATCTAATTTTCTCTACGTCGAGCGATTCTTTTAAGACGGCTCAGTGCATTTTTAAGTACTTTTCTCATTTTTTCGCCGCTGAACGTGATTCTTTTCTGCAAATTCAGTATATTATGCCGCATTTGTCAAATCTCTGCCACTTCAAGCAATTGTTTTTTCTAGCAAATCGCCTGCAATTTTTTTTTTAATTCCAAATAATTAGTTTTTCAGAGCAGAATAAAACCATCGGTTTAAGGATTTATTTTTGCAATTCTGATTATGTTGCAGCTTTTCTCCACTTTAGGGATTCTCTCCTCAGTTTACTTGTCTAGGCCAAACAAAATAGGGGGGGAAATCTTAGCGAAAAAGTTCCAAAAAATGACTTTTCGGGCAAAATAACTATCGCTTTAACGGACTTCTTTGTGTAATTCGATATATTTTGTGGCTTCTCTCCATTTTTCCTCAGTTCAACCGGTTCTTTCCCGGGTTAGGTAAAATTTAACATTGGAAAACATCGAAATAATCAATTTTTTAATCAAATAACAAGTTTTTCAAGCCAAAACGGTGAAATGACAAGTTTTGCAAACAAAAAACAACCAATTAACGAGGTTTTAAAGCAAAAATTCAACGAAATAACCAGATATGCATTTCAGAACAATGAAATAATGAGTTTTTCAAATAACGAAATGAAGAATAATAATTACAATATATTAAGAAACGGTATAACTTCTATTTTCCATGAAAAAAACGAAACGGAAAAATAAACAATGACGAAATAACTATTTTTTTAGTTGAAAACAACCGATTTTCCAGAAAAAACAAAGAAATAACCAGATTTTCTGTTAAAGATAACGAACAAAGGAAAATTTTCAAGTAAAAGAAATGAAATAAGAGCTTTTCCTGCGCTACTTTTCTTCATTTTCATTCGTAAAGTAATCTCCGTGTTTTAAAGGTTTTCAGGCTCTCGAATCGTTCAAAACATCTTCTCATTTAAAATTTTACGCTAAGATGAAGCATAAGAGATTCGTATAAAAAAATTTACACAAAAAATGAATAAAAAGGAATTTATAAAAGAGAGCAGCGAATATCGTACCACCATTTTCGTTCACATCTGAAAGCTTTTTCAGCCTCGACCTCCATTTTTCTTTTTCATACTTTATTTTATTCTATAACCTGCTCTGAATATACTTTCATCTGGAGGATGTGATATTTCTTTGCTATTCTTTTATTGCAAAGCCGTCTAAAACGAATATTCAGAAATGCGTTGAAGCATAGCGCTTAATCTTGAACGTCGATTTCGAGACAATCTGTCTGATGTTTAACTCAGGGTAGTGACCATTCCATTAACTCGAGAACCAATGCGGCGAGGTGTTATTGGTCGGTTTATCCTGGCCACGTGGCATGAACAGAGGGTGTGGAATGTGTGACGATGTGAATTGGCTTATATGAACATGGGTCCCATTTAATGGGGCTTAATGGAAAATTATCATTGATTCCTTCCGTCCTTAGCTTGGACTTCAGCTTACACTTCCTTCACAATAAGAAGAGTTTCTGGTATGATTATTTTTTGTTTTATTAAACTAATTGATAATGTGGTTTACGGTCAAAATTGTGCAAAGTATTATTATTATTTTATATGGGTATGGGTTGTTTATTTTGAGTCAGAAGACTTGTTTTTATTGGTGTATATTTATTTAATTATATCCAAGCAATTATTTTATAGTATTAATGTCTATTTGTGATAATTTTATTTAGGTGGGTATTTATTCCCCCAAGTGATATCTCTTCTACATTCTAATTGATATTTATTTAGAGATGTAATATGTATTTAATAGAGGTGGTTGTACTCTCTTAGTTTGGCGGATACTTGTACTATACTTGTACTTTTCATGTATTGATTATATGTCAACATCTCTTACTAATAGATGTTTTATATGTTCACGACTAGCTTACTCTTGAGCATTTATATATTGTATATTCATTTGTGATGCATCTTCTATTTAGGAATTGCTACCATATTTCATTCTATAATGTTCAATTATCGTTGTTCTTTTCTGGTTGTGATGGCTCTAATCATCACGATTTTGGGTTTGTTTGTTCCATTGATAAATGTTATATGATATTAAAGGAAGTTGTGTACCATTCCATAATGTGTGCTATTAGAACAATACATGCGCAATCTCACGATCTTATATAATATTTATTACTGACTTGAGGCTTTCTTTTGGTGATTAGTGGAGTACATTGGAGTTGACAATATGCCTCAAAGTGTTCGAAAAAGATGATTTCACCTTTTGTTTCATTAAAATTTAACATTGGAGGTTAAATCTACACAAGTTTGAAGTGGGGATGTGCTTGTGATACTCTGTAAGTATTATTCTTAGAATTTAACAATCTTGAATCACTCTCTTAGTTGGACCATATAAGCAATTAAAAGTTAATTGTGGTTGGGATACGATTGAATAATTAGAGCAACTAAAGGGTAAGTGCATGGAAATGGTATACAAAAAGGGGGTCAAAAGTGACCACTTTTTTTTTCTTGAAATCAACTAAACCTGAACTTGGATGAGTAATTTGAGATTCATGTACTCAAAATTTGAAGATACGACATGAACAAGAATTGTATGATCACTTTGAATCTAGTTTCTAAACTACTAAATCTTTTCAAAAATAGTTATGGTTAAGAGGATGAAATGTTGCACACACACAAAAGTGTTCCTTTTTTTTTGAAATAAAATATATTATATTGTCTAGTTTGTGTCCCCCTATTTTTTGTTGCATTTGGTATTTTTAAAAACCAAATGGTAGAAACATCTAGTTAAGAGTGAGTACTAGAAGTTGTATATTCTTTGGTAATTTTTTTATTGAATATATTTTTTTGTGATTTTTCAAAGTAAATGCATCCCGAAAATTGTGTCACTAAGCATACACATCACATAACTTGCACAATAATAATAAAAAATTAAAAAAAATCTTTTTCAATGTGTAAAGAATGAAGTGTAGAAAAATCATATATATATATATATATATATATATATTGATAAGAAGATCAAAACTTATGAAGAAAAATGAGACATATGTATATAAGGAATATAGAAACTATTGGAGCAACAAATAATGAATGCAATATTCAAACTACCATAAAATGAATCAAATAATGCATAAGCTAATAAACTATCATAGACTGTGTAGAATTCAATTATCACTCCTTGCTTATATAGGACAAGGAGGAAGTAGGAAGGTGAAATAGAAAGACTAACTAAAACATAGAAAAAGGTGATCCTAAGCCTAATGTAAAGAACCTAGGATCAATTGTGTGCCTTTTTCTAAGGTTTCATTAAGATGGAGATCAACAAGGTGTGCAGATTGACTTTCAACCATGGAGGTGAGCCAATCAAAGTTGGATCAAAATATTTATGAGTCTTAAGATGGATTGGAATTGATTTGCTTTTACTAACCTAATTAGACTATATACACTAATGTGAAGATTGCAAGAATCTGACAACTGATAAATTGAAATAGTGAATTGCAAGTAGATGTGGAAAGTGCAAAGGACTATGTACCTACCTAGAAAAGTTGGTATTAGTTTGAATACAAGGATAGAGTGGCCTAAGGGCATATAAGTCCCTATGGGGGTGTCCAAAAATTATTTTTGCAGTCC
Organism: Sequoia sempervirens; assembly: GCA_007258455.2. NCBI lineage: Eukaryota > Viridiplantae > Streptophyta > Pinopsida > Cupressales > Cupressaceae > Sequoia > Sequoia sempervirens. Next base: position 650,761,747 of record VDFB02058242.1, on the reverse strand, counting down.
TCTAATATCAAGTATGAGCTTCTGATTCCCGATTGCAAAGTTGTCAAATAATTTCGTAGGTGAGTTTCCATGAATTGACATGATGTAGGGCTTCAATTGCAACAATGAACAATTTGTCTTCAAAGTTCCTTCAATCCTCTCTAAACCTAAAATTTTCACATTCACAAAGAGAAGAAATGTTGTGTCATTTAGGGGCTTGCCTTAGTCAAACTCCATGTTAGTGTTTCCACTTCCACAATGGCAATGTTAATGATTAAAATGGATAAATGATAGGAAGGAATGGTGAATCAACAAAGTGTTGCATCTCACCACCCTTCAATGGTTTCCTTGAAGGACTGAAGTCATACACATCACTTCAAGGTCTTGGATCTTGCTTGCTTGATTTCTTGAATTGCTTGGAGACCTACAACAAGGGTTAGCCTTCACAAACAATGATAACACACATGAACTCACATAAGATTTGACATGATGCTTGGATCTTGAATTGTTGCAACAAATCATTGAGATGTTGCTCTTGACTTGCTCTTGACAATAGTTCTTTCTCATAAATTCTCCTTCTCATTTCAAATGGTGAAAAGACTAGGTATTTATAGGCATTTATCTAATTTCCCAAAAATTAAATCTCGATAGCCAACATTTGTAAGTTGAATTATAAATGTTAAAATATTGAAATCAACATATCCAAAAATGGTCGCTGGAAAAATAAGGGGACCCATATGCCCTAGGGCGAATGAGTCTTGGACCTATTTTCCAAGACATTAAGTGTTGGGGGAAAAATATCAATTGGATGCATTTGCTCAATACTTGCAATTTCTTAGAAAATGGTACAAATGGGCTCCAAAATACATAATTTAGGAAATTAGGGTGTCAATTAGGCTCAGTAATTTAGGGGGGAAAAACATAGAGTGAAATTGTCAAGGGTAACAATTTACAATGGTACACTAACCCTCCAAGTGATGTGACATATGTAGAACACTTGGGACAAGTGTGAAGGCATGTGTCAAGTGTTTATGAGGTGAGACAATTAAAGCACTAAGTGAACTTAAGCTAGTGTGAATAGTACTATTAGGTGTAGGAACTAGATAAATGATAACTAGATGTATAGACACTTTTCACACTAATACCCCCCTTAAGTGATACTTAGGGAGTAAGTCACTAAAATATGAGTCCCAATAATAATACCTGATGAGGTACATGTATGTACAAAAGTAAAAGTCTCTCACAAAATGAGTAAAGGAGAAAACCTAGTGGAAAAAAGTCCTCTAAAAAAGAGAACTATATAAAAATCAAGGAGAACTCAAGACCCCCCAAGGACAACTTCTGTCACCCCAATAAACTGGTGTAACATAATATAGGGAGGTGAAGATAAAGGTTTAGTGAAGATGTCTGCAACCTAATCCTCAACACATAAATTCTTTAAGGATAGAACACCATCTTACATAAGTTGTTGAATTAAGTGCATATAAATCTTAATGTGATCTTTCCACTGATGCTCAACTAGTTTGGGTGAAATGTGAATGGAACTTCAGTTATTACACCAAAGTATAGTAGGATGATCAAGTGGAAGACCAAAATCTATCATAATTTGTTGAAGCCATAGTACCCCATAGATAGGAAGAATTGCTCCTCAATACTCAACCTCAGTAGATGAGAATGCAATAATGGTTTTCTTCTTGCAAGACCATGCAAATTGACTAGAACCAAGAGAAAATACAAAACCTCAAGTGGGATTTTTAAAATCAACATCTCCTACCCAATCTGAGTTGGTGTAGCCTATTATCTATGAAGCTCCTGGTGTGTATTGGATTCCAAAATGAGTGATGTTGCTAATATACCTCAAAATATGATTGGCTTCCTTCCAATGAGTCTCGTGAGGGTCATGTGAAAAAAGAGAGACAAGCCCAACAAAAAAGGTAATATCTAGATGTGTGTATGCTAAATATAAAAGACTACCAACTAACTATCTATATAAATTACCATCAACACTTTGTGTGGTGCAATTGGTAGTCAAAGTGACACCATAATAGAATAGTGTAGGTGCGGGCTTACAATCACTCATATGAAATTAATGGAGCAATTCAATGGTATACTTTTGTTGGTATATGGAAATCCCATCAATAGAATAAAGAACCTAAAGACCAAGGAAGAAATGCAGAAGCCCAAGATTTGTCATGTCAAATTTTACCATAAAACTATGATGAATATCTTGAATCATGGATGAGGAACTACTAGTAAGGATCAAGTCATCAACATATCAAAATCATATCAAAATTTCATCTCCATGTCTCTATATATATACTATGTGATTCGTGCGGCAATGAGTGAAACTAGATGCAAGAAAGAAACCATCAATCTTCTCATAGCTGTTGAAAATGGAGGTAATTATGTAGCTTAATACTTTGTAAATATGTGAGATTGTTGATCTAACTAAGTATTCTTTGTTACATATTCTTTGTAGGTGATTATCTATTTAGATTCATTTTACCATTTGTAGAATGAAGATAGAAGATTGTAGAAGAATAATACTAGAAGAAAGAAGTTACACAACATATACCATGGAGAAACCCTTTTGGGAAAAAACTCCACCAAGAATCAATGTATTATTTAATCTTAGAATAAGATTACAATAATTCCAATCCTTGCTTGAGATACTTCTTTTTCCTTCAAAAATTCTTCTTCACAACTTGCAATAAAATATGATAAGTTACTCTCTTCAACTTACTACAATAAATAGACAATAATGAGCCTTGTAAACTCCAAAGAGTTTACAATTACAAAGAACAATGTTTATCTCACAAAACCCATGTCTATTCTTTGCAAGTAGAGTTCTACCATGAAAAACAATGTCAAAACAAGTCCTTCATCCATTTAGGCATCCCAAACTGAAGTCATAACTCAACGGTGATTCTGAAGATATCATGTAAGCTTATCCTCAAAGTTGGTGCCCAAGAATGGGCCCACTTAAATCAAACTTATAAAACATATTATCATGCAAAAGTGTTAACTCTAAGATGCAAACTTAGGTGCCCAAGGTGGGTCCAAGTCAATCTCTATTAGCAGAAACATATCTCTCTATCAATTCATGCAAATATCATGCATGATTGATCATCCCCCGTTAACTAAAAGTAGCCACCTATTATCTGTCATGCAATTCAAGTCATTAGTCATGCATTCCAAGTCAACTCAAGTCAACTAGCATTCAACTAAAACTAACTACATGCAACTGAAGTTAACTAAACTGAAATGATCTGAACTAAATTAAACGTCATGCATGCAAATATCAATCGCTAACTTCTAGGATCTTTACATGCATTATTGAAGTGTTATCTTTTACTCCAAACAGTTAACTTAACTCAAGGTGAGTTCCACCTTCCATGTGGGTGCCCCATGTGCTCCTATTTTGTAGGAGCTCTTCATGGGCGTCCCCACATGTTCCTATCATTTAGAATTAATTACAAATGTCAATTGACACATTTATTTCATTCAACTTTAATCTCTTTCTAATCCTAGTGTTGGGAAACACTTTCCAAGGACTTAGGAGATACATGAAATAATGTTTAGGATTGCAATTAAATGGCATCCTATTCCCAACATTCTCCCACTTGACATTATACATTACAATTATTCTAAACAACAAATCATTATTATAAATCAAGTACAAGACTCAAGGCCAATGGCCTTCCTGCACCAACTAATCAATCCATGCCAACTTCAAATGAAACTTGCATAATTAGGAAGCTCCAAGCAAATGATTAAAATGAAGAGAACTTATTTGTAGGAACTGGCTCCATAAGATAATCTGCAACATTAATTAAAGTGTCAACTTTCTCAATTAATACCTTCCCATTCTCAACCATTTCTCGCACAAAGTGATACTGAACATCAACATGCTTAGTACGAGCAAGATACATAGGATTTTTGGCTAAACACATAACACTCTGACTATCACATTCAATTTTAACTTACTTACAATTAAAACCAATACCTTTCCCAAGTCTATGTATCCAAATTGCCTCTTTGGAGGCATGTGAAACCACCAAGTGTGTTGAACTCACGTCCAACCAAGGTGTGGGCTTCTCGGTCTCTACTATTGAAAAAATATTTTCTAACAAGTAACCATTCCAACATATATCTCTTACCATAAGAGAAATCAAGCCTCACCTATTTCTCCAAGTATCCATAACGACCTATAACTAACCAATCCATGCCAAACTCCAAATGCAACATAGCACTATCATGAAGCAATCAAGAAAATGATTAATGTACCCAATACTTAAGAGAACTACACAAGATCAATGTCAAAGCTCCAAGCATGAATCAAGAACATAAACATGACAACATGATCTAACCATCTCCTACTAGGAGATCACATGCACCATAACATATATACATCCCGATCTCAAAAGAACAAGTACCATGCCAAACTCTAAATGCATATGAAGAGTAAACCATGACATAATAACAACCACTCTAAACCAAGAAAAAATCATGTCCCCAATCACATGAAGATAATCTTACTAATGATGCATCCACGTCACTACCAACAACTCCCATTGAACTGTGGTACAAGCTACACATGGCATCATGAATACCATCCTCCCCACATGAAGATCACTCTTTAACATCAAGCAAAGAGTCATCACTAACATTTTTACATGAAATGATCAAAGCATGATTACCGTCATCCGAGGATTCCTCTGTAGAAGAATTATAACTCTTTTTCTTATTCTTACAATCCTTCTTCACATGTCTTGGTTTACCACAATTCCAACACTTTGCCTTACTTTGTCCTCCTAACTTACCCTTCCCTTCCTTGTCTCCCTTAGGTTCCTTTTTCTCAGGCCTACCTTTTACAAACAAGGCATATTGGATTTCCATTTTAGACTTCCTCCTCATCTACTCTAAATGGAGAGTAGGAATTATATTGTCCATCTTCGAATCTGCACCACTACCATTGATAGCAACAATTAGATTTTCCCTAGATTTTGGTAAAGAACAAAGTAATAATATGTATTTATCTTCATTTTCTAGCTTTACATCTACAAATGCTAACTAACTTAGAATAAAATTAAAAGTATTCAAATGATTTTCTACATAATCACCATCTTTCATCTTTAAAGAATACAACTATCTTTTCAGATACAACTTATTAGTAAGACTTTTAGTTTGATAAATATCACCTATTCTCTTCCACAATCTATATGCAGTAGTTTCTTCTGAAACATTCAAGAGAACAACATCAACAAGACATAATCTTATGGTCCCTCTTGCCTTCTTATCAAGCTTATCCCAATCTTCATCTGACATCATTGTAGGTGACTTTGTCTCATTACCAACAACTAACCACTAATCTCTCTCTTTAAGGAGATCCTCCATTTTTAGTTTCCACATCTCATAATTACATCCATTGAATATTTCAATATCTAAATGAGAATTAAAACTCATTATAATAAACTTATTTTCCAAAATCAGCAATAACACAATAGTAAAAGCTCTCACTATAGCCAAAAAAACTTCAAAATTTTAAGAGAAAGGCGTCCCAAACTCTACCCAACCTCAGCTCTGATACCAAATGTTGAAAGTGGAGGTAATTGTGTAGCTTAATACTTTATAAATTTATGAGGTTGTTGATCTAATTAAGTATTCTTTCTTACAAATTCTTTGTGGGTGATTGTATGTTTAGATTCATTTTACCATTTGTAGAATGGGGAGAGAAGATTGTAGAAGAATAAGACCAGAAGAAAGAAGTTACACAACATATACCATGGAGAAACCCTTTCAGGAAAAAACTCCACCAAGAATCAATGTATTATTTAATCTTAGAATAATATTACAATAATTCCAATCCTTGCTTGAGATGCTTCTTTTTCCTTCAACAATTCTTCTTCACAACCTGCAATAAAATCTGATAAACTCTCTTCAACTTGCTGCAATAAATAGACAATAATGAGCCCTGTAAATTCCAAAGATTTTACAATTACAAAGCACAATGCTTATCTCACAAAACCCATGCCTATTCTTTGCAAGTAGAGTTCTACCGTGAAGAAAAATGTCAAAACAAGTCCATCCATTTGGGCATCCCAAGCTGAAGTCATAACTCAACATTGATTTCGAAGATATCTTGTAAGCTTATCCTCAAAGATGGCACCCAAGAATGGGCCCACTTAACTCAGCCTTATAAAATATATTATCATGCAAAAGTGTTAACTCTAAGATGCCAACTTGGGCACCCAAGGCAAGTCCAAGTCAATCTTTGTTAACTGAAACATATCAGGCTCCATCAATTCATGCAAATATCATGCATGATTGATCATCCCCCATTAACTGAAAGTAGTCACCTGTTATCTGTCAAGCAACTCAAGTCCTTAGTCATGCATTCCAAGTCAACTGAAGTCAACTAGTATTCAACTGAAACTAACTACATGCAACTAAAGATAACTAAACCATAACTGAACTAAACTAAACTAAACTAATACTGAACTGAACTGAACTGATCTCAACTGAACTGAACTCCATGCATGTAAACATCAATACCTAACTTCTAGGATCTTTACATGCATTACTAAAGTGTTATCTTTTCCTTCATACAATGAACTTAACTCAAGGTGAGTTCCACCTTCCATGTGGGTGCCCCATGTGCTCCTATTTTGTAGGAGCTCTTCATGGGTGCCCCACATGTTCCTATCATTTAGAATTAATTACAAATGTCAATTAACATGTTTATTTCATTCAAATTTAATCTCTTTCTAATCCTAGTGTTGGGAAACACTTTCCAAGGACTTAGGAGATACATGAAATAATATTTAGGATTGCAATTAAATGGCATCCTATTCCCAACAATAGCCCTAGGGGATTTTTTAAGACCATACAAAGAATGATGTAACTTGTAAAAAAGTGAAGACTCTTGGACAAAAGTTGGAGGCTAATCCATATATATTTCCTCATGAAGATCACCATGTAGACTTGGGTCATCCCACAATAATGGGTCCCAAAGTTGGGACATCCTGGTTTTTTCCTGAAATCACATCATTTTTAGAAAAATTAATGATTTAATCCTTAAGGGGTTTCATCTAAGGGGTTTTACTTAAAGAGGGTTAGATAAGACCCCCTTAGATCAAACCCCCTTGGATAGAACCCCTCTATTCTTAAATAATACTCACAACGAAGTCTCCTTTGCACCTATCAAAATAGTGAAAAAAAACATTTATCCTTTACCATTTGAGGGATCAAATAGAGTCATTTTAAGAAATTATGTTTTGTAAGTATGTAGCCCTTATTATAAGCTTTCCCAAAAGTATAATTTTAAATATTTTTAATTTTATTATTATATTTATATTTTATTTCTTGTGAATGTAGGTTTTTGACCAAACATCAAGTTATTTGTTTCACACACATGAAAAAAAATCTAAAAATTATGTGTGCCCTAGGTATTGATTTCCTTATTTCAAAAAATATATAATAATAATTTCAATACATATAACACAAATTATACGTTACAACATACACCTATGTCCAAATTATAATTACTCTAACTTCTCTACTAGCTACAGTCTACTCTATTAGCAGGCATTTTAAATATTTTGATGATGTTTTGTCATTTTCTAATAGGTTTTTATTTAACAAAGGCGAGGGTCTTGATTTTGATGATGGCTCTGTTAGTTTTTTTGACACCTTTACTTCTATGGTCTCTAATTATTTCTCCAAAAAAAATTAACCCTCAGTGATGTTTTATTAGTCATTACCATTAAAAAATTACCGACAATTTTTTTTTGTTTGATAGCTCATTTCTCGCCATTGGCAACATACACTAGATCATAATAGGGTTTTACACTTTCACTCTAGGCGACCTTGTGGCTCTACCCTCATCAATCAATTGTTTATCAATGTTTTTTTCTTGCCGCATGATGACCACTTAACTCCTAGTAGCCCATTCAATCATAAAAAACTCATATTTCTCTACACTATGGCCACATTTTTCCTATTCAACAATTTTCAGTGACTTTAGGTGCTTTTTAATGAATTTTGGTAATTTCATGAAATATTTCAATTTTTTTTGTCAAATTTCCCCATTTTTTGATGAACTAGTATTTTTCTAGCAGCTCATAGAATATTTCATTTTGTGATGTTAGTCATACAAAGGGCTCCTTGGTTGGCCCTTACACCCTAGTTTTTCCCTAAGGAGCTATGTTTTCTTTTCAACATAACTCAAGTATACAATATCAAATTTTGGTGAATTAGATATTGTTGGAAGGTGATTCTTAGCACTTTGTAGTGGTGAATGTATTTTTCTTAGATTTTGTTGATGGTTTATTTTATATCCTATCAAAGTCAGATGTTTATTTTTGGCTCTAGGTCTCATAAATTTTGGAAAGTTCCTCTATTTTATGTGTTTCTTGTGGCATTGGAAAAGTCTTTTAGAGCTCATCACAAATATCCATGCACATTTTTTAAAGTTTTTTCCCAAGTATATTTTATTCAATTTGTCATTTTTCATATTCATGTTGATTAATTGGATATTTTGGCACTATCATTTGATCATTTTTCCCCAAGCACCTATTATTTATGTATTTCTAGCATGTTAGCATTTTTGGGCATTTTAGGTATCTTTTGAATATGATTTCTCATTTGTAGACACATTGAGATAAATTGCTACTATTCTACATATTTTTTGGGGATTTCACACATCATGTTCTACCTTATTTAATACTCGCACTACATTAGAAAGTGGCATGGGGTATTTTGTGTGTCTTCTTGTTTGCAATCACAACCTTGTCTACCTTCATGCATGCATGCACTGGTTTGCACACTCTTTTCTATTTTTAAGTACTTTCTAGGGAACATTCATATGAAATTTCTTCTCATTGATGCACTACAATAAGACACACAATTTGAATAGTAAAACCATCCCTCTCCCCTTTAACGATTATGGGTGGGTTTCATACTTTTAGTGCTAATGCTTTCTTGGTTTTGATTTGGAGTGAGCTATGTATCTAGTTTTTATTCCTATGTACTAGGTATAAGAAAAAGATAGTTACCCATACATTCCAGTGAGATTAGATACCATATAGACACTCTTACATTCATATTTTGTGGAGGAAACCTTTTATTTGAAAGAACTTGAGATTAGCTCTATACCCAAGACCACTTGCAAAAATAATGGATTCCTTCCACAAGAGAGTATGCAAGAAAATGAGCATGCTTGATATTAAGACCTATCAATATGATAATGACGTACAAAATATGTTACAAAGTGTACATTGACCTTGCTTATATAGATAAGGTGAGAAATAGGATTAAACAAGATTGTGACATGTGTCTTAATCCTATCACATGAGACAACTAACTCATAACAACCTAGGATAAGATAAAATCTACATATGGAAACCAAGACTTCTAGAAGAAATATTATAATCCTAAGTAAACTTAACATGTGAATAAGTCCCCTAACTCCCTAACTATAAGGAAATTTACTAGGCACAAGACATATATTCACACCAACAACCCCTATTAAGTACAACTTAGGTTGAAGATTATTATGCATATGATGCAAAAAAATACAAAGATGGGTCCTGGCTACAAGGCCATTTTAGGTACCCATGTACAACTGCAAATACAATCTCTCATAAATGGAGAAAAGGAGAAAACCCAGTGAGACAAAAACCCTCCCCAAAAGAGAGAAAATATACAATCTTGAAAGTGATGAAAGATGGAGGAATCCATGATACCCCCAAGTACACCATCCATCACATATATAAATTACAAATTCCCCCCATAAGAGAGAAAGAGAGACCACATAGCCCCCCATAATAAATTAGCTCCACAATCATTGAATAATGTTTGAAGACAAAAAAGAATCCAATGTCGACAAACAACATGTCTCCCCTTCGGAAGAAAGAGATGATGTTGAAGAAACCTCATCTCCATGAAGAAGCAAAAGGGAATCTAAGCCTCATGAATGAAATCTCTAAATATGTATCAAGCGTAACCCAAGATGTCTCAACAAAATCAGGTGTCACCTCAATCAAGGAAGAAGACAAAAAAAATGGAAACTCACATGTTTAACCTCCAAAGAAGATATGTGATTAAGGAGGATAGAAACCCCCTCAAACATGTCTTCAAAATCTACAAAAGAGGAATGACAAACCAAATTTGATATACCTTCCATGAAACCATCCTACAAAGGAAAATCTGGAAAGAAAAATATATCCTACTCATCTGAAGTCTTGGAAACCAAGTCAAAACTTAAATATGAGGAAGCGAGAGATGATGCAACCTCATCAAATGGTTATGAATAGAAAGGTACAAACAACCACAAAAAACACCAGCTAAACAACTACCAACACTAGCTCTAGGAGAGTGGTCACCATCAAGAACAAAATGAGAAAAGGTATAGATATTACTATGATGGTCAGCCCTACCCTTCGCAGCAAGTTGTCTTGAATTCAAATCACAAATGAACACTGAATCAAGAGTGAACTAAATAGATTCACCAATATGTGTTATTTGATATATTGAAAGAAGATTATGCCTAATATTAGGAATGCAAGGTGTAAGTGTGAAATAAGTAAATAAGTAAAACAACTAAAACACTTCTTAATGAAACATTATATCAAGATTTAACATGAATTAACTAATTTAAAGCACAGAAAACTTGAAAGCATCTCATTGTCTCCTATCTCCAAAGATTTATCAAGTCATGGAAGGCTCTTAGATTTGGTAAGCAATGTGACTGTTTGAAATGCCAATCTAGAGAATGGAGTGATGCTAAATGCAATGATCTAATGATTGATAATTATTTCTAGATGATATTGATGCTACTATAATCTATTCTAACATGAAATCTGATAAATGGAAGCTACAGTAAAAACTATGATGCAGTCGTTATTCTAATTCTACTGATGCTATGATTGCTATGATGCTATTGCTATTGCTTGATTGCTTGATGCTTGATTGCTATTCCTGCAAAGTAAGTTTGCACAAAGTTGGGATCTATTCTTTGCTTCAAAAGGTTGTATTTATAGATTT
>VDFB02058242.1:650604942-650750622 GCA_007258455.2 Sequoia sempervirens | reverse complement strand
GATCAAATAGAGTCATTTTAAGAAATTATGTTTTGTAAGTATGTAGCCCTTATTATAAGCTTTCCAAAAAGTATAATTTTAAATATTTTTAATTTTATTATTATATTTATATTTTATTTCTTGTGAATGTAGGTTTTTCACCAAACATCAAGTTATTTGTTTCACACACATGAAAAAAAAAAAAAAAAAAAATAGAAAAATAAATCTAAAAATTATGCACCCTAGGTATTGATTTCCTTATTTCAAAATAAAATAAAATAATAATTTCAATACATACAACACAAGTTATACGTTACAACATACACCTATGTTTGGAAATTATAATTACTCTAACTTCTGTACTAGCTACGGTCTACTCTATTGGCAGGCATTTTAAATATTTTGATGATGTTTTGTCATTTTCTGATAGGTTTTTATTTAACAAAGGTGAGGGTCTTGATTTTGATAATGGCTCTGTTAGTTTTTTTGACACCTTCTTTACTTCTATGGTCTCTAATTATTTCTCCAAAAAAAATTAACCCTCGGTGATGTTTTATTAGTCATTACCATTAAAAAATTACCGACAACAATTTTTTTTTGTTTGATAGCTCATTTCTCGCCATTGGCAACATACACTAGATCATAATAGGGTTTTACACTTTCACTCTAGGCAACCTTGTGGCTCTACCTTGATCAATCAATTGTTTATCAATGTTTTTTTCTTGCTGCATGACGACCACTTAACTCCTAGTAGCCCATTCAATCATAAAAAACTCATATTTCTTTGCACTATGGCCACATTTTTCCTATTCAACATTTTTCAGTGACTTTAGGTGATTTTTAATGAATTTTGGTAATTTCATGAAATATTTCAAATTTTTTTGTCAAATTTCCCCATTTTTTGATGAACTAGTATTTTTCTAGCAGCTCATAGAATATTTCATTTTGTGATGTTAGTCATACAAAGGGCTCCTTGGTTGGCCCTTACACCCTAGTTTTTCCCTAAGGAGCTATGTTTTCTTTTCAACATAACTCAAGTATACAATATCAAATTTTGGTGAATTAGATATTGTTGGAAGGTGATTCTTAGTTAGCACTTTGTAGTGGTGAATGTATTTTTCTTAGATTTTGTTGATGGTTTATTTTATATACTATCAAAGTCAGATGTTTATTTTTGGCTCTAGGTCTCATAAATTTTGGAAAGTTCCTCTATTTTATGTACTTCTTGTGGCATTGGAAAATTCTTTTAGAGCTCATCACAAATATCCATGCACATTTTTTTTAGGTTTTTTCCCAAGTATATTTTATTCAATTTGTCATTTTTCATATTCTTGTTGATTAATTGGATATTTTGGCACTATCATTTGATCATTTTTCCCCAAGCACCTATTATTTATGTATTTCTAGCATGTTAGCATTTTTGGGCATTTTAGGTACCTTTTGAATACGCTTTCTCATTTGTAGACACATTGAGATAAAGTGCGACTATTCTACATATTTTTTAGGGATTTCACACATCATGTTCTACCTTATTTAATACTCGCACTACATTAGAAAGTGGCATGGGGTATTTTGTGTTTCTTCTTCTTTGCAATCACAACCTTGTCTACTTTCATGCATGCATGCACTAGTTTGCACTCTTTTCTATTTTTAAGTACTTTCTAGGGAACATTCATATGGAATTTCTTCTCGTTGATGCACTACAATAAGACACACAATTTGAATAGTAAAACCATCCCTCTCCCCTTTAACAATTATGGGTGGGTTTCATACTTTTAGTGCTAATGCTTTCTTGGTTTTGATTTGGAGTGAGCTATGTATCTAGTTTTATTTCTATGTACTAGGTATAAGAAAAAGATAGTTACCCATACATTCTAGTGAGATTAGATACCATATAGACACTCTTACATTCTTTTGTGGAGGAAGCCTTTTATTTGAAAGAACTTAAGATTAGCTCTATACCCAAGACCACTTTCAAAAATAATGGATTCCTTCCAAAAAAGAGTATGCAAGAAAATGAGCTTGCTTGATATTAAGACCTATCAATATGATAATGATGTACAAAGTATGTTACAAATTGTACAATGACCTTGCTTATATAGACAAGGTGAGAAATAGGATTAAACAAGATTGTGACATGTGTTGTAATCCTATCACATGAGACAACTAACTCATAACAACCTAGGATAAGATAAAAGCTACATATGGCAACCAAGACTTCTAGAAGAAATATTATAATCCTAAGTAAACTTAACATGTGAATAAGTCCCCTAACTCCCTAACTATAAGGAAATTTACTAGGCACAAGATATATATTCACACCAATAACCCCTATTAAGTACAACTTAGGTAGAAGATTATTATGCATATGATGCAAAAAAATACAAAGATGGGTCCCGGCTACAAGGCCATTTTAGGTGCCCATGTACAACTACAAATACAATCTCTCATAAATGGAGAAAAGGAGAAAACCCAGTGAGACAAAAATCCTCCCCAAAAGAGAGAAAATATACAATCTTGAAAGTGATGAAAGATGGAGGAATCCATGATACCCCCAAGTACACCATCCATCACATATATAAATTACAAATTCCCCCCATAAGAGAGAAAGACAGAGACCACATAGCCCCCCCATAATAAATTAGCTCCACAATCATTGAATAAAGTTTGAAGACAAAAAAGAATCCAACGTCGACAAACAACATGTCTCCCCTTCGGAAGAAAGAGATGATGTTGAAGAAACCTCATCTCCATGAAGAAGCAAAAGGGAATCTAAGCCTCATGAATGAAATCTCTAAATATGTATCAAGTGTAACCCAAGATTTCTCAACAAAATCAGGTGCCACCTCAATCAAGGAAGAAGACAAAAAAATACAAAAACTCGTGTTTAACCTCCAAAGAAGATGTGTGATTAAGGAGGATAGAAACCCCCTCAAACATGTCTTCCAAATCTAAAAAATAGGAATGACAAACCAAATTTGATATACCTTCCATGAAACCATCCTACAAAGGAAAATATGGAAAGAAAAATATATCCTACTCATTTGAAGTCTTGGAAACCAAGTCAAAACTTAAATCTGAGGAAGCGAGAGATGATGCAACCTAATCAAATGGTTGATGAATAGAAAGGTAAAAACAACCACAAAAAAAACCTCTAAACAACTACCAACATTGGCTCTAGGAGAGTGGTCACCATCAAGAACAAAATGAGAAAAGGTATAGATATTATTATGATGGTCAACCCTACCCTTTGTAACAAGTTGTCTTGAATTCAAATCACAAATGAACACTGAATCAAGAGTGAACTAAATAGATTTACCAGTACATGTTATTTGATATATTGAAAGAAGATTATGCCTAATATTAGGAATGCAAGGTGTAAGTGTGAAATAAGTAAATAAGTAAAACAACTAAAACACTTCTTAATGAAACATTATATCAAGATTTAACATGAATTAACTAATTTAAAGCACATAAAACTTGAAAGCATCTCATTGTCTCCTATCTCCAAAGATTTATCAAGTCACAAAAGGCTCTCAGATTTGGTAAGCAGTGTGACTGTTTAAAATGCCAATCTAGAGAATGGAGTGATGCTAAATGCAATGATCTAATGATTGATAATGATTTCTAGATGATATTGATGCTACTATAATCTATTCTGACATGAAATATGATAAATGGAAGCTACAGTAAAAACTATGATGCAGCTGTTATTCTAATTCTATTGATGTTATGATTGCTATGATGTTATTGCTATTGCTTGATTGCTTGATTTATATTCCTGCAGAGTAAGTTTGCACAAATTTGGGATCTATTCTTTGCTTTAAAAGGTTGTATTTATAGATTTACGGTAGCACATTTGCACAGGGGCAACACAACAAAGGCTTGGATTCAATCTAGAGAATTGAGTGGTGAGCGATTGAGAAGCTTGAGTTGATTATGGGAATGGTTCCTCCCCATGAAAACATCAAGCAAGATGATAGGAAGAATTAGAGGAAGGAGATTGAAAGGATTTCCTGCAAATTTGTCTCCAAAGCTTTCCCATGAATGCCAGTTGAATTAATTAGATTTGAAAAATTTAATTTTATTGGTGAGTGAATAAAAGAATATTGCTTTATTTGAATATTTTTGGTTTATTTAAATTTAGCAAAGTAAGAAGATATTTAATTAAATGAAACAATTATTTGATATTTGCTTATTTAATAAAAATGGATACGATAATTAAATAAAACTTTAGGATATTTTTATTTAATTAAGAGGAAATATGATAAGATAATTAAATAATACAAACTATTGAAGCTTGCTTATTTAATAAATGGATAAAATATAGAAGAAATAATGATGATAATAATTAAATAAAACAAAGTATTTAATTTTGTTTATTTAATTAAGAGGAAATAATATGGTAAAATAGAAAAATTAAAAGTGAACTTAATATAAATAAATATTTCTATTTATTTATTAAGTAGATTAATTTAAGGTTAATTAATCAAATAAATCATATTTAATTAATTATATTCTTCAGACCATTTTTAGGTGTATACATTTTTCCCCTCTTTGAAGTGATGTGTTTACACATTGCTTCAAAGAAAATTTTGTTGTTGCTGCTAGTATTGACGGAAAAAAAAATAGTATGCCCCAAACATTGATTTTAGCTGATGATGGATATATGCCCCCTCGAAAGATAAATTAATGAATTTTTATTTTTTTTGATTTTTTTTGAATTTTTGATTTTTTTTATGATTTATATGATGATTTGATGTAGATTTGATGTTGAACTAATTTATCTCCCGATATAGAATGTAGAATTTTTCCCTTGGATGAATTTGTATCAATCTCCCCTAAAAAAAAAGTTAATTAATCCCATAAAAATCCCACCAAAAATAACCTTTAATAGGTCAAAAAGGTCATTTTCAAACTTATTTGTGCATTTGAGTTTTTGAAATCTTTGTGAGAGAGCAATTTTGTGCAATTTGGAGCAGGATGTCGATTCCCTATCACACTCACCGATTCGAGCGTATGCGACATCACCAGTGCCTGACCGCTTACAAACCTCTGGTATGTACCCATAAACCCCCTCATTTTTCATGCTATCCTTGTTTTTCATGCATTTTCGAATTTTTAAAATTTTCTTTTCTTTTAGCACTTTCACATTCTGTTGTAGTGCTTAGGAATGTTGTTTTAGCGCTTAGGATTGCCATTTTAGCGCTTAGGTTAACTATTTTAGCGCATAGGTAGGATTAATTAGTGCTTCCATAGTTTTAGCGCTTAGGTTAGAAACTTTAGCGCTTTGATTTTTTGTTTTAGCGCTTTGACCCAATAGAATAGCGCATATGATCAAATGGCGCTTTGCCCACTTGTTTTAGCGCTTTGGACTGATGAAATAGCACATATAGTGTTTTAGCGCTTTGAATGTCTCTTTTACCTCATCCAAATTAGATTGATGAAGTTTGTCAAAATTTTCCTTGATTTTATCAAATTTTTATCGTGTCAGTTGTTGGTTTGATATAATTGATTATCCTGATCAAGTAGATGATGTTCGACCTCATGATAGGCGAGGTCTGATGCTTGATTGATGATAATTATCCTCATGATAGGCAAGGAATAATTATAGTTTGATTGATGTACCTCATGATAGGCGAGGTTGATTTGATGCATTAATGATTGACCTCATGATAGGTGAGGTTTAATGATGCTTGCTCACGAGATATGTTCAAAATTTTCATCAAGAGATGATTAGATTTGATAGGATATTTGATGTTTTGACGATTGACATGGAATACTGACTTAAATCCTTTCATGATAATAGGAGTCGTTGGAGAACCTTCAAGTTCGAGAGCGATCCCCATGGACATTCGATCTAATACCATAGTTGGGGCAACCTGAGATGGCTATTATTACATGCTGTGGATTATCTTCTCTTTTATTCATGCCCTAGATTAGGATTAATCAAGGTCTCCTGACAGCGTTAGCTGAGAGGTGGCATAGCAAGCATAACACCTTTCACCTTCCTACCAGTGAGATGATAGTCACCCCAAAGGATGTTTGGCAGATTTTACAGATGCCCATTGTTAGAGATGTGGTCATTTATGACTCTACAAAGCAGGGTGGGACCAATGCTCTCCACATAGTGTTTTAGGACTATCGGATATTTGGGTATTGGATTCATTGGTGTGAGATGGTGGATGCTTATGCCACCCTTCCTGTAGTTTTGGTTGGATTCATTGGAGGGTTCCTTTGTCTTGATCACAAGTCAAAGGGACTTTCTGTTGGTTGGGGCCGTGTGCTGGAGAGCATGGTTGTTCATGGGATAATATTTTCTTGGGGCATGTGCATGCTTTCCCATCTGTATCATGATTTGCATTCTACAGTTTACCTTTGAGGTCATAGTTTTTCATCCAGAGCCACATTACTACAAGTATGGGCATGGGAGCACATAGCTATCACATGTCCAATGCCAGTGAGACAGAGACCAACTATGAGACCATATGTGTATAGATATGCAAGTTGCCTTATTTAGTCCAGATTGGGTAAGTTAGAGCATTGGAGGAGAGTGATTGATGATATAGAGTTTGTGACATGGTGTCCCTACCTTGACTACGAGCATTGGGATGAGGATGATATTCAGGTTCCTTTTCTCTGTCATTCGATGCTACTCATTGTTCAGACTCATTGGGTGCTAGAGATATTTTTGATCAGATGAGTGTATAGATAGTATGGTTTGGTTCAAGGTATTCCCCAAGGTGTTTCCCATTATGCATGTCGTCAGTCAGATTCTACAGATTGGGGGCCTGGTTTTCCATATGACATTGTTGTTCAGGAGTTTTAGTCTTTGCAGTTGTTTGAGTGGGATATCCATCCTGACATTGTTGAGCCACCTGTGAAAGCAGATTATGCCGAGTATCCGGCTTTGCATCCTTTCCCACACATTACCATTCCTGATGAGCTTGCCCCATTACCTGCAAAGGAGGATGTTGGTGTTGCACATGGTCATAGGTAGAGGAGAGAGGAGGTTGGTGAGGTTGAGGCAGAGGATGTCGAGGTTGTTGGTGAGGAGGATGTTGGTGATGAGGAGGATGTCGGTGGTGAGGAGGATGTCAGTGGTGAGGAGGATGTCGGTGGTGAGGAGGACAATGGGGATGAGAGGAGTGGTGATGATAGTAGTGGTGATGATTATGATTTCAAAAGTGGAGATGTTGCAGGTGGATTGGGTCTAGCCTTAGTTTTGCATGAGCACACAGTGCCTCGTAAGAGGCAAGCAATGGGAGATCAGATAGAGCAGTTACAGATTGCAAGCCTTCAAGTGCAATTAGAGACCGTACAGGCTCAGCTTGTTCAGACTTAGGGTTTATTGGCACAGAACTAGACTCAGATGCAGGTGCAAGCTCAGTCACACACACAAGCTATAGCATTAGTACAGGCTCAGTTGTCTACAGCGCAAGCTCAAATTACAACATTGACAGTGGAGAGGGATATCGCTAGGCAGACTACAGAGGTAGCTCAGGGTCAGATTGCATCATTGACAGCTGAGAGGGATGCTACCAGATTTACTGTAGAGGGTGCTCAGACTACAGTTGAGAGATTACAGAGATTGGAAGATGGTAACTCTTTAGTATATTATATACGAGAGGTTTCCCGTATTGGTGAGAAGTGGAGTACTACAGAGGGAAATATTATGATGTCGTCCCTTCAGAGCGGAGAGTGAGTTACAGGTAGTCCTAATCTGGCAGGACTTGTTCTAGGAATGCTAATGTGGGTGTGACTTAGCCTATCCTTAGAGACCTAAGACATCCCGGTACATCCGGTGGTGGTGGAGGGCCTAAATCTTGTGATGCCTGCACCATTTGGAGCCAATAGCACCTAGTTTTGATGATGTGATCCCTCTATTGTATATTCTGATTACAACCATTTTTGATGTTATATCTCTCTTCATTTCAGACATCACTATATACTTGAAATTTTATTATTTTGAGATCTATATGATATGCAACGAATTTTATCGATCTATCATGTGTGTTATATGATTCTATGTTGAATGCATTTATTTCTATGTTCTATATGCCATGTGATGATCCTTATATTATGATGTTATGGATGCAAATTATAATTATGATGACATGCTTTATGACCAATGATGTTCTATCTATGATGTGTATTATGATGGTGTATGGTTGCATGATGTATGGATGCATATATGTATGATGATGGATACATGTATGATGATGGATATGATGTTTGATGTAAATGGGATATGTGCATTTTTATTCGTGTGATATCAATGTAAATTTAAGATGTGATGAATGAATGATGAAAATGATAGATATGATGTTATTTTGAATGTATGATAATGATGTGATGAATTAATAAATGAAGATGTAATTACATAATGATTTGTTTTTTTGATAATTTCTTATGCAATTTTATATGATGTGATGCACATTTGAAAAAAGTGACATGAATAATGCAAATTATATGATTTAAATGATAAAATTAAATGTTTTGAAATGTATGCAATGATTATGTAGCTATATGATAATGATGATGTTTTTTTTAATGTCAAGTATACTCAATCCTTTAATGAGAAAAGATAACATTGTCATTGAATGATTCACCAATTTTGTAACAAAATACTCTGCAGATGTAACACCTTTCATGAATGCAATCTATTTTACCATGCAAATATGCATGCAAACATTGGCATTTTTACAATCCTTTTATCGTGCTTTGTATCATCATGGAGCTTTTAAAATGTTGAAAGTGAGTACAAGCATCAATGGTATAATGTAAGTTACCAATGATGACCTGAGTATTACTTTCATGATTTTTGATATTGCAAGTGAACACAAGCATCAAGGTATAATTAAACCGAGATGACCTGGGCATTTCTTGCGTAAACAAACAAGAATTAATCACTTTCCTATGCGAATTGGAATGTCATCAGTGATACTTTGTAGAGCACATCTCGTGACAATCCACATAGTAATGATGATTAATTCACAAACAACAGATAAAAAAAATACCATTTTTTTCCCTAGCTTCTCTAGTTCAATACATCATCGAGTTGCTCCAAATAAATGATAATAATTATCAAAGTACAACATATTCAACCTTTGCTTAAAGTATTTTAACCATTATTTAGATTAGATCATCCATCCTGATTTTATGATGTTTTTGTGTTTTCGAGAGTTTTGACCAAAGACCTAACCTAAAGACCTATCCTAGGGGCCTCGAGGGCTGATCAAAGATTAGCCTTGCCTACGTTATACATGTAGAGACCACGTAGTTCGACCAACACAGACTCATATTTTTGGCTTTTTTGATACTGACTTTTTGACTTGTTTTTGGATTTTTTGTTGTGATATGGATGTCCAATGTGTTTGTGATGGTGACTGATGTTTCATGTTGGCTCGTGTTTCGATCATTGTTTTTGTTGTGTTTTTCTTCTTGATGTTTGTCTATTTGGTTAAGCTCGATGTTTATTGCCCCTAGTGATGTCCAGATGTTTCCCCCAAGCTAAGGTGAGACATGATCACTTGCAACGATATGATAATGGATGTAAAATGATGGTGGAAATAACAACCATGACATGCATCCAATAGATAGAAAAGTTGGTTCAAATCACAAATAGTGCATGTTTCTAGGTTTTCACTATTTGTTTTTTATTGCACCTTTTCAGTCTTTTTAATAATTATTTTTTATATTTTTATATTTTTATATTTTTCTGATTTTTTTGTATTTTTCTATTACTAAGACGCCTATTTACCAAGTTTTCATCAAGGTAACCATTTTGAGAAAAACTAATCTGTGCACTAGGTGATTCAGGTGTAGAATCTTCTGAGATGGATACTATTGATAGGTTCATTGAACAGATCCCCTTCAGGTGTAGACAATTGATATGCTCCTGATCCATACACTGTTATGATGACAAAGGGACCTAGCCAATTAGGTTCAAATTTCCCTTTCTTTTCTCTATCCTGCTGATTTCTAGGGTTTTCCTCTAGGACCAAGTCTCCAACTTGAAAGACTCTAGGTTTTACCCTATGATTGTAGCTCCTTGACATTCTTTGTTGGTATGCTTTTAAATGATTGATAGCTTGTTGACGATGTTCATCCAACAATTCTAGTTCTTGTAGTCTAGAGATTCTATAATCCTCATCTGTAATGATACCCTTCAGTGAGACACATAGTGATGGTATTTCTACCTCAATAGGTAGGATGGACTCCGATCCATATACCAAGGCATATGGTGTAGCTCCTATTGGTGTTCTAATGTTGGTTTTGTAGGCCCATAATGCAGGATTTAGCTGAACATGTCAATCACATCCAACATTGTTAACCATTTTCTTTAGTATTTTCAGAATTGTCTTGTTTGAGGCCTCTACTTGGCCATTTCCCTGAGGATAATATAGTGTTGAGAAATGATGTTGGATATGAATTTTTTCACACAATTCCTAGACGTCCTAGTTCTTAAATGGTCTTCCATTATCTGTAACAATGGACTGAGGTATGCCATACCGACAAATTATGTAGTTCAATATGAAAGACAAGATCTGTTTTCTAGTGATTGTTGTTAAAGGAACCACTTTTATCCATTTTGTAAAGTATTCCATTGTTGTGATTATGAACTTGTGTCCATTGGATGAAGATGGGTTTATCTTTCCTACTAGGTCTAGTCCCCACTAACAAAAGGGCCATGTTGACATAAATAGGTGTAATTCTTGTGCTAGCGCATGAATTAGATTTCCATGTATCTAACATTTTTGACATTTCTTAACAAATTGATAAGACTCCTTTTCCCTGTTCGTCTAGTAATACCCCAAATGGGGGAGTTTCTTTGCTAGGGTTGGTCCACTTGAGTGAGTTCCACAAATACCTTCATGAACCTCACATAAGGCTGATTCAGATTCATTGTGTTCTAAACACCGAAGAAGAGTACCATCTAGACCTCGACGGTAAAGGATATCAACAATCAATGTATGGCGAGCGGATTGGCGGATGAAGTTACGATTTTGGTTTCTAGAAAGATCAAGAGGAAGGATATTATCCTTAAGGTAAGAATAGATCTCTCCATATAGTGAGTTTTGAACATTAGCTATTTGGCATATGGTCTGTGATTAAGGATTATCATAGGCAAGGTTAGATACTTGTTCTACCATAAACTCATAACGACCTTATTTTTCTAGTAATTGCAAGAGGGAAGCAATTGTCACCATGGAATATGTAGCTTTGTTCTCTGCCCTTGGTATTTGTTTGAACTTGATCTCCATAAAGTACTTTTTAAGATCATCTATCATTTTCTTATATGGCATGATTTTTTCATCCTTTGTCTGATATTCATCATTTACTTGGTAGATGACAAGCTGTGAGTCCCCATACACTTGTATTTTTGTGATGTTCCATTCAATAGCCACTTTGATGTCGATAATCAATGCCTCATACTTAGCCACATTATTGTTACATGGAAACATTAGTCTATAGGACCGTGGGATGGTGTGTCCCTAAGGTGTAACAAATAGAATTCCCGCACTAGACCCTCTTTGTGTGTATGATCCATCAAAATACAATCTCCATTGTTGTGTGGTAATATTGAGAATGTCTGCATCTGGAAATTCAATGTTCATTGGATGATTATCCTAGAGCTCCAGCTAATTGATCAACTATTACCCGTCCTTTGATGGATTTCTAGTCTACATACTGGATGTCGAACTCGCTTAAAAACATGACCCATTTTGCTAGTCTCCTTGTTAGAGCTGCTTTGTTGATTAGATATTTTAATGGGTCTATTTTTGTGATGAGTCTGACTATATGAGTCAACATGTAGTGTCGCAATTACTGGGTTGCAAATACCACTACCAAACAAGCTTTTTCTATGAATGTGTAATTTATTTCATAACCGTTGAGAGTCATGTTGATGTAGTAAATTGTAAAGACCGAAGGATTACCATTCCATGCAAAAATATAATATAAGAGTAACATTCTTTTCAAATAAGGAGATAGAGATAAATCTATCACATGGTGTATCCATAACATGTAAACCAAGAGTTATCCATAAATGCTCAAAGTAATTTCATATAACATTGTCAATGTACATACACCATTAAAGGTGTTACAAATCATATTTTCAAATAACAGATCATCTATTTCAATGATACAATAAACAAGTCTACATAATTGTTATTTCCACAATTAAAGTTACAATGTACAAATGGGCTATGCTAGCCATAAAGAAATAGTATAAGAAGTATATCCATGACAAGTAAAGCTCTAATCCTCATCTGCCTCGACTCCACTGGTCTTCTTGCGCCAAGGGCCAAGAGTACAGTTAAGGTGCCTTTTCCACCCAACCACGAAGCACATGTCTTCCCCGGGTTTCTTCCTATCTCGAAGAAATCCCCGACCCTGCTCAAGGAGCCTAGCAACCTAGAACAACACAGTAGTAGGGAACTCTCGATGCAAACCTGATGCCTATATGCATTCCTATATTAAGAATAACATATTTCTTGCAACAGGAGGTGGCAGATACCTACATAACATTTAATTCTAGGCTTTTATTTCCATCTATTTCAATGTTACATTGCTTGGCCAAGCATAAACATAAAATAAATGATAGTTTTAGAAAAGGTAAAACTATCATCTCTATGCGTCCACCTTAGGCATCCTGTCCCAGAATTCTACTCATAAAACATAATGAAATAATGCAATTTCCACATATAATTTCAATTTAGTTTAATAACACTTGCTCACACTATCATTCTATCATAAAACACGTTTCAAGGACTAGTTCATAAAACTGATTTGCATAAATGCAATAGTGTGACTTATGAATGATCTTACAATTTCATTAAGCATGTCATTCTTCTAATTAACCATTATCAAATAATAAAATGAATTTTTTCACAATGATACTATGAAATTATCGATTCAGGAACAGATTATGGTTTCAGCATGATTATTATTTTAAATTAAAAAAATACCATACTGTAGGTGTAAAGAAAACTATATACCTACAACTATATCTACTAGCACTTGCATGTGCATTTCCCTTATTGCTAATAAAATTATATATATATATATAATTGATTTCTTTACATATATATATGTATATACATTTGTCTGAGTCTAATAGATGTATTCATCTTATGCCTATGGTGACAGAAGGAAGGCATTTTTTTTGTACCAAAGATTTTTGTTTTTACTGATAGAAAATACCATACCAAGGCTTAGCCAATGCCCTAGTGGGGGAGGCATGGCTAGGGGTAACCCCTTGTACATTTAATTCATTTCAAAATTAAACAAAAGAAAACCCCATTCTTTGGTTTGCAGCTAGAAAAATTTACTAACAATTTTGAAATCTGGTACCGTTTTCACAATTTAATTCCAAATTATATATATATTCTTTTAAATATATGTATATATATATATATGTATTCACATACAACCAATGTGTGTGTATATATAAATATTTATATTTTAAAAAAATATATGAAAAAAATCTTCACAATCTAAAGCAAAACTTCCATCTAATAATCACTTAGAAAACCCCATTTTGGACTCCAATAATACATAAAGGTTTTGATATTAAATAAGAAGATTGGGAACAAAATTATACAGACTTCACAATTCTTTCAGTAAATTTCTTTTTCTCAACAAACACTTTAAAATACAAAGGTTTTCACTATGAATTCAGTAAGAATCAAATCTTTGCTCAGCACAAAAATTCTTTTCACATATTTGAGTTTTAAATGCAATGGAAGGAATTAAAAAATTGAAAAAGAGTTGCCTCCAATTGGAACAAAAACTCTCCTGCTTCTTCTTTTCCTCAGAGCTTGCTTTCTGGAAGTCTTCCTCTCTTTCTCCCTTTCTTTTCACTGTATTCTCTTCTTATTTCCTAATTATTTTTGAATTCTACCGAGATTTGTTAAATGATCTATTTGGTAGCATTTGTAATTGTAGAGTAATTCTTTCAAGATAATACCAAATCATTATCTCTTCTCCGTAATTCTTTTTCTCTTTTTAAAAGTTTTCTTTTCAATTTCTAAAACCTATTCTTGAAAAGATTTAAATAAAAATAAAATATAATTTATCTTTATGCACTTCATATTCCTTGGTAAATAAATAATAATTTATATTGTAACTACACTAAATACACAACCTCGTAAAAAGAACTAGTAATTACTAATTTTAAATTGCAAAGGAAAGAAAAATATTTACCTTATCATTAAATAAATATCGCTTAATTGTAAGTTAAATTATTATCTCAAAGAAATAACACTCAGTTTTAAAATAGAATAATTATTCAAATTTTACTATGCATAATCATTTAAAACAAAATCTATAATTGAATAAAATTAATTCTTTTATTTTCTTATGCGTTTTATTTCCATTTCACAAAATTAAATAAACACTTAAAAAAAAACACATTATTATGTATCCATTAAAACTATATGCATTTAAATGACACTACATGCACGTGTGTGCATGTGAGAGTTTCGTTCCTACTATACCCTTCCAAGAAGCTATCCTTCTCTCCTTAACCACACCCTTGGTCTTCGATGACCTGCAGCTCAATACACTCAGGCACACATCAATAGATTAGTATCCATATCAAGATATAAATCAAGACATTAAAATAAACACATTTCAAATAACATCTTTCCATTTTCATCATGTTCAAAACAAATTGTATTCTAGGCATTCATCTTTTCTTAAATTAAACAACATTTCATATTTCATCACACTAGAATACCATAACATTCATTATGTATTCTACCACAAACATCAACATATGTCAAATCCACACCAAGCAAAAACAAGGAGCATCAGAGTTCAAGACGTGACATAAATAGCTCGTTCCTTTCCCTCATAATCTTCTTGTGCTAAGAGAGCTCCTAAAGAAATGTTTGTTGTTGTGATATAGAGTAACAATGGTTTATCTACTAGAGGTAGCATGAGTATTGGAGGTGACATCAAATATTGCTTTATCTGGTTAAAAGTTGTTTCACAGTCCTGATCCCATTTGAATGAAACATTCTTATGAAGTAGATGATTGAATGGGTAGCTTTTGTCTATCAATTGGGAGATAAATCTCCTGATGGATTGTAGCATGCCTTATAGGGACCGTAATTGACTTATTTTTTTAGGTGGCGGCATCCCCATTATTGCTTTGACCTTAGTCGGATCCACTTTTATTCCTTTCTCTAATACTATGTATCCAAGGAGTTTTGTTGATGTTACTCCGAACACACATTTCTTCGGGTTCAATCTGACGTTGAATTTTTCCAGTCTAGTAAAGATTTTGTCAAGGATCTCCAGATGTCCTTCTCTGGTGTAATATTTTGCTAAGATGTCATCGACATAATCTTCCATGAAAGTATGCATCATATCATGAAAAATTGTAGTCATCACCCATTGATATGTTGCACCTGCATTTTTCAACCTGAAGGGCATGACATTCCAACAAAATGTACCCCAAGGACAAGTGAATGTTGTCTTTTCTTGATCTTCAGGTGCTATCTTTATTTGGTTGTACCTTGAGAAACCATCCATTAATGACAACATGGCATGGCTTGTTGTTAGATCCACAATGATGTCAATGCTTGATAGAGGAAAATCATCTTTCAGGCATGCCTTATTTAGATCTTTGAAATCTGTGCATATCCTAATGTTTTTATCCGGTTTATAAATAGGCTCAATATTTGAAATCCATTATGCATAATCGATAGACCTGATAAATCCTACATCCAACAACTTCTTTAGCTCAGCTTTTATCATCAGGGTGATGTGAGGACGCATTTTTCTCAATTTTTGCTTTATTGGTTTGATTTCGAATGGTAGAGACAAATGATGCATCAGGAGATTTGGATCTAATCCAAGCAATGTTAAAATAAGACCAAGAAAAATTGATATGTCACTCTTCAAATAATTTGGTGAATGTGGGTTTCTCTTGTTTTGTCATAGATGTCGCTAGATGTAGAATCTTTTCCTTTTCAGTTGTTCCAAGATTTATGGATTGTGTTGGTTCTACCAATATTGATGATCTATCATGGTAATGCTCTGGAAGGGTGTCAAATCTTCCACCTTTCAATGCCTTAGAAAGGTTTTCACTGTTAGATATGTTCTTTATTTTTATTTTTTCCAAATCTAATGGTGCCACAGAATGGTTTTCACCATTAGATCTATTTTTCTTGTTGTCATTTTTGCAACTGGAAGATTTGGCACCCTCCTGATTTAAAGTGTCATTATGAGTGTTATAGGTAGAACATGTATCAGGTTCAGCACTGCAAAGAAAATTTATGATGGCATCGTCATTTGAAAAGACTAGTATGTGAATAGGTTTGGTGGGTTCCCAATCAATAAGCTTGGGATTTATCAAGGGTAATAATTCATTAGGTTGAGCAAGGTCGATGGTTGTAAGTGTTCTAATAGCCAAGTTGTCAAAAAATTTAATGGGAAGGTTGAGGTCTATGATATTACCCTCCTATGAGTTGTCTAGCTCACTCGATGTCTGTTCGTCCTCACTTGAGTCATCAATGTTTGGTGATCCCAATACAAGTGGTCTTGTTCCCAAACTCTGTCCCTCCTCTCGTGTGGGTGTGTACTCTTGGATGATGTCAATTTTTCTGTCAGTGTATGATGTTGTTGATAGATGATCCAATTCATATTCATTTGAATCTATTTCTGAGTCATCCCTCATTTGTAGAATCCTTTCTACCACTTTTGATTCCCCTGTGTAGCCTAATCTTCTTTTGTCCTTAGGCTAAAGTGTTAGTGGTTGAATAGGTTCTATAATACCATCCTTTCTCTTGCCAATTGGTCCTTGTCCTTCATAGCCCATTTTTTCCAAGATAGCCTTCCCTTTTTCGTATTGATCTGTTTTAATGTTGATGTTTGTTGATGTAGAGGCTTCCTCATCTTTATAAAGCCAATTAAGAATGGATTTTTCTTCTGACTCATCTTCAAGGGTACCTGCTTTTACAAATCTTTCATTTAGGGCTGTGAGAGGCTGTGATGAACATGGTGTGTTTGATGTGGGTTGTCCATATTATTTTGGTGATGGTAGAAATTGTGATAGACACAAAGATTGCTAAAGGGAATATTATACTAAGCCTTTTTCCTTCAAATGGATCATGTCTGTAAGTTGTTGTGATAGAGTGTTCGTGGGTCTTTCATTATTTGATATAGTTGAGTCAGCCACAGTTTTTTCCTTTGCTTGGTCCTTCTTTTCAACCCATTTGGATATAAAATTGAGTTTCTTTTCACCACTGGATGAAGCAAATGTGCTAGTTTCTCTATTGTAGGGTATTAGAGTTTCTTGATTTTCCTTAATCATGTTACAAGTCTAAGGATTATTGTTGTCTGTTGAAATTGTGACCTCTTGCCCATTTACAGGAAATTGCAAACATTGATGATATGTCGAAGGTACTACTTGCATCTCATGGATCCATGGATGTCCCAAGAGTATGTTATATGTTAGCTCCTTGTCTAACACTTGGCAAACAATATTTTTGACAATCGGGCCCACTTGAATTAGTAGCAAAATCAGCCCCTTGGAAGACCTTCTCTCTTCATCATATGCTTTTATTGTTATCTTTCTCCTAGCATCAATGGAATTGTCAGAATAGCCTAGTGCATGGATTAGTTTTAAAGTACAAATATTTAATCCAGCTCCACCATCTATTAAGACACGCTTGACACAGTGTTTATAGATTAGAACTTCTATATGTAAGGCCGCATTGTGTGGGTGATTCAGTGACACATCTTGTTCAGAGAATGACAGACAATGAGGTGTGGTCAGATGTCCCACCATAGCTTGAAATTTACAGACATCCAAATTATTGGGTACTGTAGTGGCTACCAGAGCCTGTTCGAGAACCTCTTTATGTGATGGTGAAATTTTAAGAAGTTCCAGTATGGATATCTATGCGGGTATCTTTTGTATTTGATCCACAATGTTGTATTGATGTGATGGAGGAGTAGTGTTTTTAGATGAGACTCCTTTCAATATCACTTTGGACTACCCCCTTGTCGTTACATTGATCGGTTGATGGTCTTGTGTTTCCCTGATTTTTAGGACAATGATTTGATTGTCAGATGTGTTTGTGCTTGGTATCATGTTCAGGGATTTGATGTCATTGATGTTTATTTCATATGTTTGATTATCAATGTCATCTTTCTCAACCTTAGAAATGCAAAGAATGGTGGTGCCATAGATATAATTTATACTTTTTCCTTTACCGCTTGAAGAAGACTCTCCTTTTTCATAGTTGGGTAAAGGATTTGTAAATGCGTTGTGATCATTGTTTGTTTGATGTCCTTTGACAAACACCTTCTTTGCTTCAATCAAGTCTTGTATCAGGTGTTTTAGTTGCATACAGTGATTTGTTTTATGTCCTTTATTTTTATGAAAGTTGCAATAGTCAACATTGTTCCACCAAGATGGTTTCACTTTCGGCTCCCAATTTTGTGCTTCTGGTAGAGTAATAAGTTTGTTTGTAATAAGCTCTCTCATTGTTGATCCCAAAGTTTGTCCTAATGGTGTAAATCTTCGTCGATTGGATTGTCTTTGATAGGGTGGTGGTCGAGATTCTCCATTATTTAGGTTATTTCCTTGAGTGGTACCTTGATTTTTGTTATGGTTTTCATTCTAATTTGTTTTTACAGGTGTTGCTATCAAACTGAATACTAGTTTTGTATTTTGTGTGCTAGTCATAGCATCATTGTTTCCATTCTGCCAGAATCTAGGCTTATCGTTGTTTCCATAATGATTTGAGGAATTTGTGTTGTTTGATGTATCATTGTAATGTTTAATCACTCCTCTTTTGACTAAATTTTCTTCAATTGTAATCCCATTCTCAATCAACTTTTCAAATGTTGGGGGACATTGTAAATCCAGTCTATAACTCATGTCATGATTTAAGTTTTCGATAAATAATTCAATATTTTCCTCTTCAAGTATAGATCGAGGATATCTAGCAAAAAACTTTCGCCAACATTGTAAGAATGATAGGAATGTTTCTCCCTTCTTTTGTTTCACGTTGCATAGATCTTTTATGGCTACGTTATGTTGAATGTTGAAGGAGAACTGTGTAATAAATCTGTTAACTAGCTCTTCAAAGGATCGAATCCCCGATTGTAATTTGGACAACCATTCCATACAATGTGCTCCTAAAATCCTAGGAAATAACCTCATTAGGTAAGTATCCTCTTGTGCAAACTCGAGACTTATTGTTCTAAATTCCCTCACATGGTCAATCGGATCTATTTTTCCATTGTACTTGTCATATTTGGGAAACTCACAATGCCTAGGGAAGGGTATCATGTCAACGCTTGGATGAAAGGGATAATGAAAAATGTCCTATAATGAATACCTCTTTGTGGTTCCCTCTTGCATATCTTGAATCTGTTGTTGTAAAGTTTGCATTTGGGTTGTTAAAGTAACCACTTGATTTGTGTCTTGCATGTTGGGTGGTTCTATTTCATTATTTCTAGGTGTTTCCTTCTATCGATTCATGTCAAAATCTTTTGGAAGTTTTGCGCCTAATTCCATTAACATCAAGAGATATTTTTCCATGTCTTGTTCTAGGACCTTTTCCATGAATTTGTGAAAATTTGGATCCTGTTGGGCGTGTTGTGTATCTTCCTAAGTTATTTCATTGTTATCATGTTCTTGGAATCTATAAAAGGGGTTTTCTTTAGCCATTATGTTTGGAGTTTCCATTTCCTTTTCTCTAAGTTTTTTTCTTTGTAACCTTGTTAAAATTGGTATACAAATGTTTGTTTTTCTCCCCAAACTTTGATCTTCTGAGTTTGGATAAGTATCAAATGGATTTTAACAAAGTCAAATAGGATGATATATCCTATTGATGAGACTAAGTTAAAAATCTGATTATTATGTTTCGTTTTGTGATGGTAGGATGATAATATTGTGATGAAGAAACTTAACCTAATAATCAAGATTTTGTGTTTGATATGTGGATACTTTTAGAGTTTGCAAGATCTAGGTTTAATTTGAAAAGGTTTTGATTTGTATGATCCTATTTGATTTAGGTTTAAGACCCTGTTGAGACTGTGGAAAATATTTTTGACTGGTAAAAACTTGGGTTTCTGATGTCCGTAATCTGACAAATGTTTCTAACAGCTCTTTATTTTCTAGTTTTGTAGATGCGCTAATATAGAGGACGAAAGCACTCAAACAGACACTCTATGCACTAAAAGATCTAGTAAAAGTGTTGTCAAACATTGTAGATGCGCTAAAACAATGGGCAGCAGCGTTGAAGTTTCTGGTAATTTTGTCATTGATAAAAAAATTGTTTTTGACAGACTATGGATACGTTGTGATTTTTGTCAGATGCACTGAAACAGACAGTGTAAGTGCTAAAACAAAAATTGTATGCGCTATCAGACAGGTGTATGCACTAAGACAGACTGAATATGTGCTATAGTTTCTAGTATTTTTTTGACACTGATGGATGTCTATGACAAACTGTAGATGTGCTAAAATAGTGGGCAGAAGTGCTAAAACAGATTGCGGATGTGTTGTTTCAGGATTTTATGAGTGTTTGTCTAGTTTTTCAATGGATGGATTGATTTTTGGATGAAAATATGAGGTATTTTGACAAAGTATTTTTGCTGGTAACTTTCCTGATTTTGATAACAAGCCAAATGTTTCAAATGTTTCCTCTATTGTATGAATTGATCTGGCCTATTAGAATACTCTATCGCTGGTTGTGGAATGGATGATGGATGAATAGGTTGGTTGTGATTATGTTTCTGTGAAAGAGCTCTTCTTTGAAAGTAGGCTTGTGAATATAAGGGTTCTATGGAATAATCATATGTGTATCCCTTAGAAAAATCATGAAATCTATGGATGAAGGTCCTATGGTGAAGTAAGATTTTCCTATTTTGATACAAAAAAATTCTTCTTTCCAACAGATTATTGTGACTAAGTTGATTTTTTGATTTTCTGACTCTTTTTGCAATGGTTTTCTTGAAAAATTTTGTGGACTTCCAATCCCTAATCATAAGTTTTCATGAAATGACTTGTCAACTTTTTATGTTCTTTTTGGATGATCTTTATCTGATTTAATGATTCAAAGACATAGTAAGCAATTGTAGAACAAGTGTTTTTAAGTCCTAAGATCTAAACAGTGAGTGTATGTTCAAGGATCAAATAGATCCTTCTTTATTTTCACAGGTTTATTGACAAAAAGACACTTCAGACAGACTCACTCTTAAGGACAAGTAGGTCATCATTATACTCAATCAACCCACAATCATGTCACCCCCTAGAGGGTGCTCATGTTTTTGTCTTTTCCAAGTGCGTACTTAAGGTCAAATTTCTTGATCCCCTGAGAAAACAATCCTTGGAAATTATATGGTGAGTGTCTTGGGGGTAGATTCTTCCTTTCCCCGGCACTGCTAAGTATTACAATGTTCAGAAACTAACAAGTTAGATACTACACTATGGTTCATAGATAGGATTTCCGTTCGAAGCAGCAATAATAAACTCCCCCAGGAGACCTCCCAACCTTTAGAACAAAGGCTTTTGGGATGGTTATCTTGCATACTTCCGGTAAATGAGGATTTATCCAAATTTACTTTTATTTTATAGTAGGTTGGAAAACCTGGCTTTGGTTATTCCCACTCAGGTCATTCCCGTAGGGTGAGTACTTTTTCCCACTACAACATGCCTTCTAAAGGATTTAATAAAGCTTTGAAATTTCATAAAATAAAGGATGAGTTTGGAGTTTTGATCACCCAGTTAAGGGGAGAGCATATTCCTATCACCACACAACCATAGTAATCAATTGTTCAATTTTAGAGCCCAAACAATAATTTTCTATCTATGTGAAGATATTGCTTCACAAAAGGAGATGGTGTTCATTTTTAATCCCAAATTGAAATGTTTGGTGACTACCCTAGATTGATATATTTTAACTTAAGTGACTATCCTAGGATTGATTCATTTTAAATCCAATTGAAAAAAATGAAGTTTACTGGCCACGGTTGCATCAGATCCATATAATAGTTACAGAAGCACTATAGAAATTCTCATATGCATTGTAGAAATCATTGGAAGCGCTATAGGATTTGGCAGAAGCGCTGTAGAATTCGTCGGATGTGCTAAAACAGTGTTGAATATGAGTCATTTGTCTGTGTTGAAAGCCTTTTGGTCAAAGAGCTAAAACAATCTTTAGAAGTGCCATAGTTTTCGTTGAAAGCACTAAAATAGTCAAAAGTGCTATAGTTTGGGTCAAATGCACTACATAATCTTCTGATCACGCTAAAATAAAACACGCCTGTATCTTGTATGAACACTTTTCACAAAAAAAAAATGTTAAAAACATGGGGTTAAGCCCCACAGTGGGTGCCAAATTGTAAGTGTGAAATAAGTAAATAAGTAAAACAACTAAAACACTTCTTAATGAAACATTATATCAAGATTTAACATGAATTAACTAATTTAAAGCACAGAAAACTTGAAAGCATCTCATTGTCTCCTATCTCCAAAGATTTATCAAGTCACAGAAGGCTCTCAGATTTGGTAAGCAGTGTGACTGTTTAAAATGCCAATATAGAGAATGGAGTGATGCTAAATGCAATGATCTAATGATTGATAATGATTTCTAGATGATATTGATGCTACTATAATCTATTCTGACATGAAATTTGATAAATGGAAGCTACAGTAAAAACTATGATGCAGTTGTGATTCTAATTCTATTGATACTATGATTGATATGATGCTATTGCTATTGCTTGATTGTTTGATTACTATTCCTCCAAAGTAAGTTTGCACAAATTTGGGATCTATTCTTTGCTTCAAAAGGTTGTATTTATAGATTTATGGCAACACATTTGCACAAGGGCAGCACAACAAAGGCTTGAATTCAATCTGAAGAATTGAGTGGTGAGAGATTGAGAAGCTTGAGTTGATCATGGGAATGGTTCCTCCCCATGAAAAAATCAGGTAAGATGATAGGAAGAATCATAGGAAGGAGATTGAGAGGATTGCCTACAAGTTTGTCTCTGAAGCTTTCCCGTGAATGCTAGTTTAATTAATTAGATTTGAAAAATATAATTTTATTGGTGAGTGAATAAAGGAATATTGCTTTATTTGAATATTTTTGATTTATTTAAATTTAGCAAAGTAAGAAGATATTTAATTAAATGAAACAAATATTTGATATTTGCTTATTTAATAAAAAGGTATATGATAATTAAATAAGACTTTAGGATATCTTTATTTAATTAAGAGGAAATATGATAAGATAATTAAATAATACAAACTATTGAAGTTTGCTTATTTAATAAATGGATAAAATATAGAAGAAATAATGATGATAATAATTAAATAAAAAAAGTATTTAATTTTGTTTATTTAATTAAGAGGAAATAATATGGTAAAATAGAAGAATTAAAAGTGAACTTAATATAAATAAATATTTCTATTTAATTATTAAGTAGATGAATTTAAGGTTAATTAATCAAATGAATCATATTTAATTAATTATATTCTCCAGACCATTTTTAGGTGTATACACAAGGAACATCATGAAACCTAACATTGGGAACATCAACAACTCCTTTACAAAATTCACCCAAATAAACACCAATAGCCATCAAGACTTTCATGATTGAAGTATGCCTCAAAGATGAAAACCTATCTAGTTATCTTGATATATGGCATGAGGATCCTGAATCAAGAATCTAATCTCTATCTTGTTCAACATGTGTTACAACAAGAGAATGACCTTTCATCGTATTATCTTTTACCTTATCACTCGCATTAACAATACTTGCAACACCTATGTGTGTAGTTTAGATAAAGGTTGCGAAGAAGAAGAAGATGAACTTGTAGATTTAGAAGGAAAATAAATGTTATGTTCCTTTAGAAGATTCCTTATTTCTTCTAACTCTTTCTTATAATAATTTTATTCACCATGCCCAGGTTTTTTACAATAACCACACTTGGGCTTCTCCTTCTTAGGTTTATCCTCTCTAAGAGAGGTGGGAGTATCAGTATATTTTTCCTTAGGTTTAGACTTTGTCTTTCCTTTATCCTTAGATGATGATGCAATCAATGCATGATGCTTAGAATGTGTATCATGTTGACTAATTTTAGCTTATTCCCTAGTCAACCTATCATAAAATGTCTCAAAAGAGGGCATGATAAAAGAATCACCTTAACCATCCATTATAAAATAAAAAGTAGAGAAGTATGCAAATGAACCTTTTAACTTAGATAAAATCAAGAAGATGTATTCTTTATTAGTTTTGTCTAAATACCACAACCATCCCATTAAGACCTTAATGATTTAAAGTTTACCAAGTAGTCTTCAATGGTAGGAAAAGAATGTATGGAAAGTGATGCCAATCCAACCTCCAATTGTATGGCATGAACCTCACTAACTAAACCAAATAAATCCTTGTACTTATCCCATACCTACTTAGGAGTAGTACATTCCTCAATATGGTAGAACAAACTATTAGAAACATGCATAGCAATTTTTTTTATTTAAGGGGTAAACGCTTTTGACCCGAAGCTATGAACCGGTGAGGTCACAAACAAGGGACCTCATCCCCAATATAACCACTAAAAAATACCACCCCAATGAGGTTTTAACCTTGGTGGAAAGAACAAAAACACAACATTTAAACCATCATGCCATGCTAACATCGGAAACATGCATAGCAATTAAACCCATAAATTCATCACATTTATTTCTATGAGAAAATCTTTCATGTTCTCGAGAAAAATTAGATTGATGGTTACTCAATGTGGACCAAAAACCCTTAGATCAAATAAATCCTTACATTCTCACCTTCCATGTATGATAATTATGGGATTTAAAACCTCAAACCCTAGTTCAGCCATTAGGTCAACAAGTACTAAGAGTGAAAAATAGACACATATTTGAATCAAACTAATGTGATACCTCCCAAATTTTAAGTACAACTAAAAATGAACCCCCCCACAAACAAAACTTCTCTAGAATACAATATGTCCAAGTAATTAACCAAGAAGAAAATATGCAAAAATATGAATAAATTATATTTGGGGCTGAATCTAAAAAAGTGCATGAACCAAATGAAAGAGATCCTAAATACTTTTCAATTACTATTTGAATCACGAAAATTGGATTTAACTTGGCAAAAAATTAGATTAGAGGTCCAAAGGGGAAAAATCACTTTAGTTGCCAATAAAATGTACATATAGCAAAATTTGGCAAAATGACCTAAACCACTACGAAGTACATCGAACTAGATTTTTCATTGATATCTTATTTGTAAAATTTTGATACTTGGGTGAAAATATATGCTCCATTGAAGAAAATTTCCCAATTAGGGCTTAACAGACTAACTGGGGGCAAACAATTAACCCCTGAGAGCTAGCAGTTGGTCTCTCACATGACTATAGGCTCTGTAGGCAAAACAAGATGGCGGGCAAAGGGGTGGTGGGGCATTGGTAGCAATGGCCGATGACGGCTCCACATGCCACCAGATGTTTAAACTGTCAGGTGCTTCGCTGATAGCCCTACAAGTTAAGTCACAATCGGGACTCAAAACCAACCACTAAACCCAAAAATTACATCACCAAAAAAGATATTTATTAAAATATAGTAAATTTTAAAAATCTTTTGTTCGACTTTGTACTTGTGACGCTAGGATTGTATGTAGACTGTGTCAGGACTACGTAAGCAAAGGAATATACCACCAAAGATATTGGTGCTACAAAATATTCTTTTTTCAATGGTACAAACTTTGCCACACCTTCACAAACCATACAGATCATATGAAATGGACATCGTACGATTGTACAAATTAATTTGGTGATGAGAATGTAGAAAGAACATTTGAGGACAAGAGGAAAAATTCTCATATTTTGATAGTTTGACAAGAAATTTTAAGGTTTTCGGGCCTTCCAGACATAATGGGAGGGTAAGTTTTGGCCCAAATTTCTCTGAAAAATCAGCTACCTCCCAAATCTTGTAACCACCTCCCAACTTGAAAACCTCATAGATTTGGCAAAAAATATCAGATTTTGACAAAACAAAAGGAGTTCTTAACTTTCTTAGATGCCCTAGACTCAATGGTAAGCTCATATTTCCTCCAACACGATCCATAATTAACCTGCAATGAAAACCCTCAAAGAGGAACCCTCAAAATCTAGTATTTTTAAAAAATTTCAAGTTCCCAAGGTCACCATAGGGTGCAAGGCAACATCAAACTTACTAAAAATGACCAAGATCTCTCACTAACAATAGTTGAACCCTCAAATCTAATACAAAATTTTCAAGGCTTGGCTCTAATACCATGAAAGAGCTGAAGATTAACTCCATACCCAAGACCACCTACAAAAATAATAGATTTCGTCCACAAGAGAGTATGCAAGAAAATGATATTGCTTGATATTAAGACCTATCAATATGATAATGAGGTATGAAGTATGTTACAAAGTGTACAATGACCTTGCTTATATAGACAAGGTGAGGAATAGGATTAAATAATATTGCAACATGTGTCTTAATCCTATCACATGAGACAAATAACTCATAACAACCTAGGATAAGATAAAATCTAGATATGACAACTAAGACAGAAGGAATCTTATAATCCTAAGTAAACTTAGCATGTGAATAAGTCCCCTAAGTCCTTGGTAAGGAAATTTACTAGGTACAAGACATATTCACACCAACATTATCCTCAATTGACCATTTTCTTTAAACCATTGACACAGGTATTTTCAAATTGTAGTTTACTTTGCATTGGTTGAGTAGTGTCATTAGGGCCACTTGTGAAGATTGATATACTATATATATATATATATATCTTCAACTATTTGATTTTTTCCTTTATTTTCCATCTGAGCTTTGTTTAAGTAGTGTTGTTGGGGGAACTCATGTATATTTTTTTTCTTCTTGATCTTTATTTTAAAATAAGTTCTTCAATTTCAATATTATAGTAGTAATCTAAATCAATAGTTGTTTGTAGCTTCTTCATGCTTCAATGATGTTCTTCATGTTCTTACTCTTTTTGGGACATTGTTTTAGAGGCTTTTTAATCCTTTTTTTCTCTTTTGGAGAGGCTTTCTCCCTTTTCTTCATTTATGAGAGAGTTTTATTTTTTCATGGGTACCTGATCAAGCCTAGTTGTTGGTACACATGTTTTGAATTTTATGCATTCATCATTTAGAGGTTTTAGCTACTTTCTAAGTTGCACTTAAGGGGGGGTGTTAGAGTAAAAGAGTACTTACCTCATTAATTATTTAATTACTTAGGTCCCTTTTCACTCTAGCTACTTAAGCTTGTGTAGGTCATGTACTTTTTTGTGTCTCAAGTCATAGGGTGAGGAAACATTTCATGATCTCTTTTTATCCTCATGTAGGGTTTCTTTTGGTGATTAGTGGACTAGATTGGATGTCATCATTATGTTCATAATGTTTAAAAATCTTGATTTCACCTTTTATTTCATTAAAATTGAACATTGGAGGAAAAATCTACACAAGTTTGGACTAGGGATGTGCTTGTGATAATCCATAGGTAATATATATTTTGGTGAACCTTGGATTAGACCAACCCTACCATCACGTCCAAAGCATCCAAAAACCTTATGAATTCCTATCAAATCATCATATTTTGAGCACTTGATGCAATATATGTTAAGATTTTCTTCAACTTTCTGACTATATGGAAATAATATTATAAACTATTCCCCATCTATGCATACACTACATCAAAATATCTATGTGCATGTGCTAACATACAAATACAAAGTATATTATTTCATGTATATATGTGAATTCATTAATTTATATAGATAAAAAAATGGTTTTATTAATTGATTTTATTATAATTATTAATGTCTATGCCCCAACAACTACTCATATCTAATATAATTACCAAGGAAACCATGTAATAATAATAAAATATTCCACAAATCTAGGAACCAACAAATATTTTGCAAGCAAGTCTAAATAAACAAGATAACAAAAATGCATATATAAGTATCCAACATAATTATTATGTTGAATAATAGATTTTTTTTATTGTTACAAAGTACAATGAAGCCTCTTATTTGAGCAAAGAAATGCATGAATGGTGGAAACTAACTAAAGATATACATTCATGATATATGGATCTAACTAAATTTGGATATGAATAATAGGTCTATATAACTAGATGGACTGGAATGATAGAAGGAATGCAACTCAACCAAGAGTAGATAAGTTTCAATCAAGTGCATAATAAATTAATACATAATTGATTGACACAACCACCTAAGTGATATTATCCTAACTAGGCGCTTATTTTCACTATAGTAATAAAATAAATACAAGTAAAATAGAATATACCAACACTCCCATTAGAAAAACTTAAAGAGAGATAAATAAAATGATGGGCCTCAACAATTAAGCCTAATTAGGTACCCTTTTATTAAATTTACCTCATAAGAAAATAAATGGAGAAACCCATGTAAAAAATCACCTTTAAAGGAGAGAACATGAGAAAACATGAGAAGCCTCCCCAAGAGCAAAAATAGATATCCCTAAAAGATGAGGAACATGAGCATGAGAAATTCACTAAAAGAAGCATGAAGAAACTATAAACAACTATTAAAGAATAAGTATTATACAAGAAAAATAAAATAACTTCCAATTAGAGAAGTATCAAAGGTTAGGTACAAAAAGAGACAAATTTGCATGATTGATCAAAACACTATCTCAAATAATACATTGATGAAACTAAAGATTCTAATGAAACTACATGACTAATAGAATAACACTACTCAAAAATTGCAAGGTATAGTCAAATATATATATGACACATAAATCTACATGAGTGAGAAAAATGACACTACTTGCATAATACATAAATGGTAACTTCACACCTATATACTACAAAAAGGAAACAAAATGGAAATAAAAACAATATTTTTTAATGGATTCATACATTGATCATTGAAGAAGGTGGCTTTCATAAATAGGTTTGTTAAAATGTATATATCTAGTATGTGTTCCTTCTCACCAAAATGCATGGGAAACCAATTATTAAAATTGTGACACAAATAAGAGCAAGAGGCTCCAATATACAAATTAATCTATCATCTTCAACACACAATGATTGCATTATGTTAGCTTTATAAAGCCTTCCAACTTCTAACTACCCAATAACTAACTAAAATTTTAGATAATAGCTAACCTCTAATTAATAAATTAACATGAACATGTTAATTTATTATTTATTATAATATTATATATCATACACTATTAATTCCTAAAAAACCCCTTTAGTGTTGATGTAGGAACTTTATTCTATGTTTAGATGTATTGAAATTTGGCCTTATTTGGTTATTTCCTTCATCTTTTGAGTTGTCACTAAGAACCACCATTTTGTAGTGGTATTAGAGTCTTAGGAAAATCATGTTTCCATAGGCAACCATTTCAATTATATCTATTTTTTTTTTTTATCACCTAGTTCCCCATCACCATCTCTTTCTTCATCATTGGTCCCAACATCATCATATATTGGTAGACCATTACAAATATTTCATTGCAAGATTGTTATCTACATGGTAGCTAGAAATCCCAAAAATAAATAGTTATGATTTAGACATTAAATAAGCATTTAGATCCTCTTGGAATTCATCTATAGGTAGGTGCTATTGATGAATGATGGATTGGAAACCATCAACTTGGACGGAAATTATCTACTTAGCTCAAACTACCATGGGGCAATTGTCAAGTGCATTGTATAATTAGAGCCACCAATTTTATCGCCTTCGTTACATTCCACCACTAACAAGAAAAATATATAACCCTATAATAGTGGACCATCAATATGAATGAGACAGTGGTGAACATAAACCATGTCTCCAAAATGAACCCTCAAATTTGAACACCTATTTAATTGAATTGATTCATTTCATTTTACATGAATAAATGACCCTTTAATAGTCTAGAAACAATGTATTATTCCTATGTTTTGATTTAATTTGGAAAAGCTTCAAATAATTCTCTCATAAATGATGCAATGATGGTTATATTAGAGGTTCCACAAACTCCTTATCATTATTCAAGACATCTTGACTGTTTTAGTGAGGTATGAGATATCTCATGAGGATTTAGCTACCTAGTTTTTGGTGTATGGTATTGGCCACTTATTTTGAAATACCA
Source organism: Sequoia sempervirens (assembly GCA_007258455.2). Taxonomy (NCBI): domain Eukaryota; kingdom Viridiplantae; phylum Streptophyta; class Pinopsida; order Cupressales; family Cupressaceae; genus Sequoia; species Sequoia sempervirens. The sequence continues at coordinate 650,720,468 of VDFB02058242.1, read as the reverse complement.
TTTATGGTATGTTGTATTTTATCTCTCCTATATATTGGTGCCTTGAGATGGTAGTATTATTATTTTTTTTGTAGGTCATTCAAGCACCATTATGCTACTAGAGTTTAGAGGGAAAATATGATATATTGTAACTTATTATATCATTGCTATAGGCTTGGGTCTGGGTGGGGATTTTATTAAAAGGGTTTCTCTATATAAATATTCATGTTATGGTTTACATTTCTTTATGGGTATTTTCTATTTTCGTTTATTATCTATCATTATTATTGAATTTGTGTGCATGCAAATTAAAATATCTCATTTTATATTTATACTCTATTTCAATAGATGTAAACACATTTAGATTCAAAGAGTCAAAAATAGCTAAAGAAGAAAAATAAAATAATGAAATGTAATAGAAAAAGAAGAAAAAACATGAAAAAAGAAAGCTAACTACACAAACTAATTATAAAATGGTTTAAGGTGATGCCCATTTCCAATGTTATGTATCCAATTTCCTTCTAAATCCTACAAGTAAATGCATTACTAACCATAACAGTAAGAAAATTATGCTGACAATCTTGTAGGGACCTAACTCTAAGGAATCAAACCTGTGATTCTTTTCAAGGTCCTCTCTTTATCTATCCCACAACATGAAAATATTTCCAACCTTAAATATCTTCTCAAAGACCTTCTTATCAATTAATTTATTTACAATCTCCTTGGAATTTTTTAATTTTTACAATGTTGTAACCCTTATTTCATCCAGAGCCAACAAGTAATTTAACCTCTATTGTGATACATCTAAGTATTTTGAACTATACTCCACGGTTGTATTAACAAAAAATAATATGCATCTCAATAGGAAACATCATGTCAAAACCATAAGAAAACATGAAAGGTAAGAAACCTATACTAGCTTTATTGGCGACTTTGTCATCCCATAAGGATTCATATGCCTTTGAAGATTTTTTTTTTTGTGGAAAATTTCTTCTCATGATAGCAATCAAATTTTTGTTAGTATACTCAACTTGGCCAATACCCTAAGGGTAATATTTCTAAAAATAGTAGGAAACAATCAAATAACAAGCCATAAATTTGGATTGAAGATGGCTCAATCTAAAGGCTATAGAAAGGTGTAGCTTGAGAGTGACTCTTTAAATATTATTAACAATCTGAAGAAGTCTTGTGCCCCCTCATGGAGTGTAGAACTCCTTATTATGGATGCCATTGAAATTTTAAATTCTTTTGATGAATTTTATATCTCTCATATTTTTAGGGAAGGGAATGGCCTTGCAGATGTCTTTGCTAACTTAGGTGTTAGTGGTTCTAGGGTGTGGGATGTGGATGACCCCCTCCCCATTGAGGATCTTGCTTGTCTAAATCATGATTATCAAAATTGCTAAGTCGGGTGACGACCTCATTATGTTTTGGGCTCACATGACCATAATCACGTGGTAGTTTATTGTTGGGAGAGAAGGTGAGTGAATTGTGTTTGGGCTTATGGTACCTTGAGTAATCTCTATATGGGGAAGCTTTCAAGCATAATTATATCTCTCTTCCACCATGTCATTGTCACATGGATCGTGGGTATTTCTCGGCCTTCCTTCTCGAGGCTTCTCTTAATCATTTGCAAAGTTCTCAAGCTCCTGAATTCTGCTAAGATCATGACCATGGGAGGCGATAGAAACATAGAAAATCCTTTCTCCTATGACACCTAGAAAAACAAGGAGGTGTGGCGAAGATTGCATAAAGGTGGGCTTACACCATACTTGGAGAGGCTTCATGGGAATAACCTACATGCTACCACCTCGTTTGTCAAAGGATGGAATAACAAGATTTTGAAATTGGGTGGCATTGAATTTGATGTCAATGAGGACTTCATTGCCAGTATCACTGATCTCTCAATAGAGGGTAAGAAGGTGTATAGAGATAAGAAGGAATCTAAGGCGACTATGTAGATTTTCTTCAAAGGGGATGAAGAACAAAAGCTTAAGCAGGCCAAGAGTGGTGGGTACTAGCGCAGTTCCATCAAAGCCTTGTGGGGTGATGTTGTTGAGGAATTGATGAGGTACATAACTTTAGAAGGTCAGATTTCTGTTGTTAATGCTTATCATTTTGTTCTTTTGAATCATGTTCACCGTAAGAAGGGAATCCCCTTTCCATTCTATCTTTTGGATTCTTTGGAGTATAGTCTTAAGTATCATAAAAGGAACCCTAAGAACCCTGTGTTGCATGTTGGTCTAATTTTGATAATTACGGATTATGCCAAAGCTTTTGTGGTTCCTAAGCAGCCTGCAATGGCTCCTAAGGGTAAGCATCAGAAATTATCCTTGGAGTATGAGACTATTTCAAAAGAAGAGTCAGTGAGTTTGAAAGGGAAAAAGAAGAAATTGGTTCTGGAGGAGTCTGAGTCAGCAAGGGATGAGGATTATGTTTCAGATTCTCGGGCCTCTATGGAAGTGATATCGCAACCTCCTAATCTGGGGAAGACTGGTAAATGGTATTGGAAAGAGACACTGCACATGTCATCTAGTGTTGTCATTGATGGAAACCCTTGTCAGTGATTCAATCCACACATCATCATTTGTTCATACTGGAACTCAAATTGAAGATCAGTGATTAACTGTCAAGCAAGAACAGAGCATCCGACAGAATTGTGTTCATCGACTCATATGCAATTTTTTGTTATCATTTTGAGTTGTGGATCTCAAGGAAGGTTGTTTGGTCTATGATCTCTGTTATTCTTGAATCTTAGAGCCTCGTATCAATTTTTGTGCAAGTTGAGAGATCTAGTTGATTAATTTTATGTTTAACAATGCTTGAAGGCTGACTAAGTGAATATAGTTGTTGTGGATATTTGAGGAGCAATTGTTTAAGTATTTTTGTGTTCGAGCATGTTGATTTGGGTCCTCACTATGTTTTGGTTGACTTTGGTGGGTGCGCATTAAAAATTAATTATGGATTGAGCCAATAGTTTGTAAATATTTCATATTTTGTTGGAGCTGACAAGTAGTGATTAAATCTTTAGTTGCAGATATATATAAGTGATCGATTATATCATTTTGATATATGTACGAAGTGTCTTGATGTATGTTGTGAATTTCAAAAGGGTTGTAGAGTGATTATGCATAGTTTCACTTGTGCATAAAAGGATTTTGTGATGCAAGTTAAAGAAGACAAAGTAGAAGAGAAGAATCAAATAGAAGGTCAAGAAATAGACTAATGTGCTTAACCGAAACTATTCTCAGGCATTTTTAGATGCTATTTCATAGTTCACCACTTCAGTTGTCTTTTGGAATTGATTGTAAGGCAGTGTGCTTGAATGCAAGTGCATTCCCATTTTGTAAACATCTTTTTGATTATACTTAGATAATATTGTGGATTGACCTCCACCGTGGTTTTTCCCCTAACGGGGTTTCCACGTAAAAATACTTTTGTGGTGTTGTGGTTGTTTGCTTTGTGTTCATTTATATTTCTTTTGCTTGAATGTTATCAGTACTTTAAAGATCAGATTAATAAAGTTAAAAAATTTAGAACACCGATTTACCCCCCCTCTTAGTGTTCCTTGATTCCAACAATTGGTATCAAAGCTTAGTTCCTTAGAAGAAGTTTAAAAGCTTGGGGAAGATCTGGGAAAGTAATTCAATGGATTCAAGCAGTCTTCAACGACAAATTTTGGTGGCCCTAGATGATCTTGATCAATCCAAATTTGAAGTCTAAGATTTACAGGAAAGTTTCAAGAATGCTAAGAAGTTCATTCAATCATTGAAAGATTAATCAATGATTCAAGGGAGAAAACAAGGGAACTCTGTGATCAGATCAAGCAGAGAGTAAAAGCATTGAAGATGAACAACTGAGTCAATCCCTAAAGGAGAAGATGGAAGAGTGTGAAAAGTTTTCTAGATAAAATGTTGTTCTAAAGCATGAAATGGAATCTATTGTGATGAGGATGACCAAGGGGATTGAAGATAGGAAGAAGAATGAAGAAAATATTGCTCAGTCCTTAAAAGAAAAATATGAAGAATGCAGTCAAATTACTAATGGATTCAATCAGTTGGAGCTTCAATTGGAACAATCTAGAAATAATGAAGAAGAGCTTGAAAAGAAGATTGTTGATATTAGAGATGAACTTGCTATTGCAAATGAATTCAAGGAGAAGTTCAAGATTAGCTTAGCCAAGCTTGATGAACTAATTAAAATTCAGAGGATTGAAGGTGACAAGCGAGGTCTTGGATATGAGAAAGGAGAAAGTTCCAAGTCTGGAAAAAGGAGATTTAGGCAAGAAAATTAGATGAGCCAAGTTGGAAGGTATCCGATAAGACAACCTAATGCTCAAAAGTTCAATGGTTACTATTTTTTTTGCAATAATTTTGGTCATATGGTGGCTCAATGTAGAAGTAGAATGAATTCAAGTGGTCCATCATTTTTTGGTCAGTGTTTCAATTGCAATAAGTATGGTCATAAGTCAAATGAATGCAGAAATATGATGAACAACTTTTATAGAGATGTTAGATGCTATACATGCAATAGATTTGGCCATATTGCTAACTAGTGCAGATCAAGAGAAAATCAATGGAACAAGTGGTCTGGAAAAAGAAATGTGGTGTGCTACAATTGCAACAAATTTGGTCACATTGATAGATTTTGCAAAAGCAGAAAGGGTCTGGTAAATCAAGGGAAAAACATACAGAAGGATGAAAAGGGAAAAGGAAAATTTACTGCAGATGAGATAAGGAAGCAAATGAAGAAGATATGGGTGAAAAAGAGTCCCTCTGTAGCAAGAAATGATTCCACACTAGATCCTAGATCTGGAAATTCCTCTGGAAATTAGTTTTAGGCCTCTGGCCTAGGGGGAGTTCTCAAGAAAATCCTTCAACCCCCTGTCAGTAGTTGGTACCAGGATATGAATGAGTGTAGTGATTTCATTGATGATCTACAGATGCTATTGAAACAGTTGGAGAGAGTATTTATGCAGAATTGAATGTCCATAGAAGAGTTATCTTTCATAGAGTATGGAAACAGGGTATCCGGATGAGTTACGGAAAAAGAATTTATTGCGACAAAAATTTAGGTGTGTGAATGATTAAAGGTCATTTGTATCCCTCATTTGTCACGTTACACTTTGAGAAGAAGAATTTTGGAGAGCTATGAAGCAAATTTTGGCAAATTTTGGCAAAGATTCAAGTGTAAAGGTGATTTGGTGATCAAACCCTAATCCGATGAAAAGGTATTTATTGGGAAAACTTGTGAACTTGTGAATTTGTGAAAATGGCCACTCCATTGGTAGTTGATATCAAGGATAGACCCCATCTAAAATTCAAGTGGAATCCTTTCAAATCTGTTGAGATAGAGCCCTTAGGTACATTTTCGTCTGTTTCGTACAGTGTCTTGCATATTGAAGACATTAGGGCATACATTCATGCAAATATTGAGGAGTTAGGAAGCTCACAATTGTTGAATTTGTACTCAAATCATATAGTTGGAGAAGATTTCAAGGTAAAGCCTGAACTCAAAACCCTAGAGTAGAAGAAATTCGCGCAGATTGTAAAATTTCCTGTGTTTGAAGAAAACAAGTGGGTCTGGTATATCTTGAGTTGAGTTCATGATGAATTTATATGGTTGATTCAACATTTTAAGATTATAAAAGAAGTCATAAGCATTGTTAGAGGTTTAAATTCCTCTAGTGGATTGTCAATCTTGAAGTCCATGAAGAATCAGACGGTTATTGATGCAACTAGTTCAGTATTTGATAAAAGAGCTATGACAATTGAAGATATTATTGAAGTAGATGTTAGATTTTCATCTATGGTCATTGGTTACAAGATCTATTATTCCATCTGGGATAATTTTGTATCTAGTATAGCTATTTATGCAGCATATCAGATGGTGAAGGAGAATGCAGAGTATGATCTATGTGAGTTACTCCAGAGTCAGCCAATGGAGAATCTTGGTAAGATCAAGAAAGACAAGAATAATTCCTTCAAATATGGTAATCTGTTGTTGTTTTTGTTCTTCTAATTTATGAATGAAGTTTCAGGTTTTGGAAAAGTTCAATGGCAAGGTGAAAAAACTAGAGCTATTCAAATTAGAGATATCTTGCACAGAGTTGGTGATAGTAAAGCTAGGAAAACTGCAATCTGGGGTTATTTCAAGAGCTTTCAGAATGAAATGCAAGCAAGAGAAAGAAATCCTACTTCTATTGTGGAGAAGTATAAGGACACTATATATTTTATGGTTGATATTGATCAATGCTTGATGGAAGTTGCAGATCCTAGAATGGTTTGGATGATGCCAATTGGCTATGAAGTTGAGGAGAACATCTTGGAACTATATGCACAACATTTGTTGAATAAACCTTTGGATCCGACAGAAGAGAGGTTTGGAACCTATGAAGAAAAATATATGCAAGTACATGAGCAGTTGAAGAAAGCTATGATAGTCCGGAGAGTAAGGAAGGAATTGGAAGCCTTTGCAGAGAGCATGGGGATGTCTACAGAAGCTATGAGAGAAGCTAGAAGAAAGAGAGAACAATTTGAAGCAGGAGAGTTAGCTAGAACTGAATTTACTAGTCTGGCAACATCCTCTGCTCAAACTAGATCTACAAGAAGCTCTACTCTCTCATCTGGTCTTGCGAAGAAGTCAACTCATGTGAAGGCTTGAGCCAAGTCATTCGGAAGAGAAGGAAAAAGGAAGAAGGACAAGAGCACAAGATTTTATGTTGTTGTTTCTAAAGATGAAACTGAATCTGATGAAGAGATAACAGAAATCAAGAAAAAGGGCACAAAGGAAACATAAGTCTCTAAGGACAAGCCCTCTGGTGAAGAGAAAGGAAATAAAAAGATGAAAACAAACAAATCAGGTATGTCTATAGAAGTAGTGGAGAAGGAATTGATTAAGGATGGTAATCTTAGGCCTCTTTGTGAATGGTATGACACCTTTGACAATGTCAGTCAAAGATTTCTTGAGGAAGCTTCAATAAAGTACCTGAATAATTTTAATATGACTCTTATTGAAATAATGTCTACATTACCCAAAAGTCTATATGAAGTTTTAGAAATGAGAAGAGTGAGTGCAAGGATAGAAGAAGAGCAAATGAGAGAACATATACTTGTTAATCTATGTTTGGTGAAGTCATCAAAAGAAATGAAGAATATATTGAATGAAGGAAAAAGGGATTTTAAAAGAAAAACAAGGGTGAACAAGCTAATGATTGGACAGACTGAAGAAGTTGCAAAGGATATTGAGAAAATCCTCAAGGCAATTATGTTAAAGAGCAAATACAATGTTGTTTCTGAAGAAGTGCATGTTGAAGATGTTTCATTTGGTCTGGTAGCAGAAGAGGGAAAAGAAGATACATTTGAGGAAACTCTAAATCCTCTAGATATACATGATGCTGAAATTCCTATGGAGTCTAAAGCTCCTAAAGTAGTGTTCGTTGAAGAAAAAGAGATTCCTAAAGCCCAAGAAGAATCAATTCTTGAAGAGAAGAAGGATGAAGTGAAAGAAGTTCCTATGGAAGCAAGAGACACTGCTAAGGCGGTGAAGGAGTTTTTAGAAGAGCAACAAGAAGAGTTTGATATTGAATTGATTAGAGGTCCTATCAATCTAGCTACTTTGTCTCCCATTGAGAAACTGAAAGTTGCATCATTTGCACAGGCCTAGGCAAGGGAAGAAATATTGAAATCACATATTGAAGATAGTGAGTTGTTGAATCTTACATCCCGTATTCTGGAGAAGATCATGCCTTCATATGTCAAGGATTCATCTGATTCTCCATCCGGTCAACTAAAGAAGCTTGTAAATTTTGTAATTACTCATTGAGTCACTTGAGAAGTCAGCTATGGATAAGGTTCAGAAGGAGTTTGATGTTAAAAGGTTCAGTAGGTTGAAAGGGATGATAGCTAATGATAAATATTTGTTAGGTACTTGTGTAAAGAATATCCAAAGTGCTTTGTCTAAAGGTGGTAATACTTATAAGTTGAATTTCTATCTTTATCTAAGTTCACTGAGGACATTGAAAAGAAAGTGAAAGAATGTGAGAAACAATTAGCAGATATCACTCAAGCATTCAATCCTTTAACTATTTATGTTGGAAAGCAAGAAGGTCAAATCATATCCCTGATTGAAAAGATCAAAACTTTGAAGCATGAAGAAGGTAAAATGGTTGAAAGGTCTTGTGAGCTTAGAGGACTAATTGGTCCTAAGATGGAAACAATGTTACTTATTTTTTGGTCACATGACTATCTTGGAGATTCTTAAGAAGGGTTGAGACACAAGTTTGAACCTGTTGAAGAACAATTTTGCAGATCTATTCAAATTTATGTAAGTTGAAGAAGCCTGATTCTACATATGCAGTTTGTTCATAGAAGTTTTTGTTTGATTTTTCGTATGTGGATTCCTGCCTTTTCCATTGATTTCAAAGGAGAGAATGGGATATTGAAAAATTTCTTAATCATCTCAGGGAGAGTTGTGTTTTTGGAGTTTTGAAGGTTGGTAGTGTAATTCATGTTGGTACTAATCCGACACTTAGTGATTTTTCACTAAGTATTTCCATCAATGCCAAAGGGGGAGATTGTTGGCAAGAGACATTGCACATGTCATCTGGTGTTTTCATTGATGTCAACCCTTGTCAGTGATTCGATCCACATTTCATCATTTGTTCATACCGGAAGTCAAATTGAAGATCAGTGATTAACTGTTAGGCAAGAACAGAGCATCCGACAAAATTGTGTTCATCGACTCATAAGAAATTTTCTATTATCATTTTGAGTTGTGGATCTCACAGAAGGTTTTTTGTTATATGATCTCTATTATTCTTGAATCTTAGAGCCTCATATCATTTTTTGTGCAAGTTAGGAGATCCAATTGATTAATTTTCTATTTAACAATGCTTGAAGGCCGACTAAGTGAATATAGCCATTGTGGATATTCGAGGAGCAAATGTTTAAGTATTTTTGTGTTCGAGCATGTTGACTTGGGTCCTCACTATGTTGTGGCTGACTTTGGTGGGTGCACATTGAAAATTAATTATGAATTGAGCCGACAATTTGTAAATATTTCATATTTTGTTGGAGTTGACATGTAGTGATTAAATTTTTAGTTGTGGATATATATAAGTGATCGATTATATCATTTTGATATATGTACGAAGTGTGTTGATGTATGTTGCAAATGTCAGAAGAGTTGTAGAGTGATTATGCACAGTTTCACTTGTGCATAAAAGGATTTTGTGATGCAAGTTAAAGAAGACAGAGCAGAAGAGCAGAATTAGACAGAAGGTTGAGAAATCAACTAATGTACTTAACCGAAACTATTCTTAGGCATTTATAGATGCTATTTCATAGTTCACCACTTTAGTTGTCTTTTGACATTGATTGTAAAGTAGTAAGCCTTTTTTTTTTGAGCAATGAGCTCTATGCAGTGTGCCTGAATGCAAGTGCATTCCCATTTTGTAAACATCTTTTTGAGTATACTAAGATAATATTGTGGATTGACCTCCATCGTGGTTTTTCCCCTAATAGGGTTTCCATGTAAAAATCCTTGTGTTATGGTGTTGTGGTTGTTTGCTTTGTGTTCATGCATATTTCTTTTGCTTGAATGTTATCAGTACTTTAAAGATCAAATTAACAAAGTTAAAAATTGCAGAATACTGATTCACCCCCCCTCTCAGTGTTCCTTGATTCCAACAAAGGGGACTTTATTCCTGACCCAAAGGATTATGAGACTTGTAGTGAGGAAGAGGTTGGTGAAAAACCTTGCAAAACTAGGCCTATCACTCCTTCTATCTTGAAAGATATGATTGATATTGTTGAAGATGTCTCTGTCGCCCCCTATTTTGAGGACTAAGAGAAAGAAGGGGTTGAAAGAGGGTAGAAAAAATAAATTGGCTATAAGTTCTAGTATCCCTATGCAGGAGGAGCATGTTGCTTCTCGTCCGAAGATGGGTGGTGGGAAGGATGCTTTGGTATCTTTAAGTGTGGACTTGGAGAAGCATAATAGGAGGTTGATGGTTGAGGACATTGTTAGCTCTCTTCGCAAGATTCAATTGTTGGTGGTCGGGGTCAAAGGTAAGGAGGTTTGTGAGAGCCAAGATAAGAATAGTACCTCCCAAGAGGGTGATGCGAAGGATAAGGATGTGTTTAACTTTGATAGGGAGGATTTTCCCGATGTTTTGGGTATGGCTAAGGAGTGCACCATTTCCCTATTTAAACTGTTTAAATGGGTTTTTCATGAGCTTAACATGACTAATGTTAGGGTTTGGGGTGTTGTGAGGAAAGTGGGGGAATCTTCACAGTCTTCTATTCAGACTCAAGTTGATGAGTTGTTTGACTCCTTAAAGATTGTTGTTGAGGAGATGCTAAAGATGAAGCAGATGTTTGAACAAAGAATTCTGGCCTTGGAAGAACAAATGGATATGGTTAGCATGAAATTGGATAAGGTCATGGAAGGGACTAAATCTATTATGAGGTATGAGACTAAGGTTCATTCTACTCTAAATGAGAAGGCCAAGAAATGGATGGAGGTTGCTCTTGGTGAGAAAGATGTTGCTGGTGAAAGGCAAGTGGTGGAGGAAGCTTCAGTTGACAAGGTTGTTGGTTCGTAGAATGTTTTGGTTAATGAGGTAAATGTGGTTGGGCGCAATGCTAGAACTCGCAATAAGACTAAGTTGCAAGCTAGGGTCCTTGTTAAAGAGATATTTGAAGTCACGGATGCACATCAGAAGACTATTGAGAGCGACATGGAAGCTACAAATATTCTCAAGAATATGTAGTTTTGTTGTTTTTGTCCTTCCTTTTTGGATGCTATCATGATGATGGTTTGTTGCATTTTGGATGTTGTTTTCTTTGTTTAGTTATCTTTTGCTTCATCTGTTCTTTTTTGTAAATGGTTTTAGGGCCCCTTCAAAACATGTTTACCTCTAATAAAAAATGAGCCATAAATTATAAATGTTCATGAGAAATAAACTAAGGTCCATTATATAAAATAATTTCATAAGGGACACCAAAACTTAGAAAAGGTTTAATTTTTTAAACATAAAACCACTCCAGTGCTTATCAAACTCTTGGGGGAAATTTCTTTAACCCATTTAGTAAAAAAACTAGTTTCAATCAAAATACACCTATGATTATGGAGGATAGTGGGTGAATATTTGAAAAAAAATTGAATTTTTTTTTTATAAAAGGTCTTTCATATATCATAGGGTTCAACAACATGGTTGGTAAATGATCTCCCCCAACAAATAGTTTGCAAGGTATTCAAGAATGAACCAAAGGATTATAAGGAAGCTAAAGTAGAGGAACAACTTCCTACACTAATCTTGAGAAGAGGATAATGCAAAACTTTACAGATCTTTTCAAAAGTTACAAAAACTTAAATACAAATAAACATAAATATCATGCATACCACAACATAGTGATTTATGTGGGGAAAACCCTTCCAGGAGAAAAACCCCACACTCTAAGCACCATCTAATATATTATTTAGAAATCACAAAGATTACAATATACTTGCAAAGCAAGCTTCTTCTCACGGGAGTATCAACAACCAAAGATCTAGAGGCAACACAACCACTATCAGACTATCAAAATACATCACAATAAACAACTGTAATACAATTCCCTCATAAAATAGGGTTTCCTTATAGGGCAAGTCAAGCTAATAAAATATCAACTGTCAGATATGAGACCTAATGATGAACGGTCTAGATTTATAATAATAAAATTTAGCTTTTAGGGGTGTTGCCCCTGAGCCTCCACCAGGGCATGCGGCCCTTGGACCCTCATCGAGAGGATGATCCCCCAGACCCCTCGTAGGGGGAACGCCCCCCCCTGTCGCTGACATATCAACAGTACTTTACATAATTGCAAGGTTGAGACACATTTTCCCAACAATGATATACATCTTTGAATAGATTCAACCAAAAAATAATAACCCTTAGAATTTTATGAGTTGTTATATTAGTAGTATAATGTAAGGCACAAGTTCTTTAATGACATTGCTTGAGAAGTTGCTGGTTTTTCACATGGATTAAACACCTCAATAAAATAATATCTATAAATTTTGATAAAAAAATATTCAAGTAAAACAAACTTAAGATCTTGAAACCTTAAATCTCTTCGCTATTTTTTTCAAGGTGACCAACACATGCTTTTTTCTTAAAATAATAAATTAGTCATGATACTAGTCCTCCTAGGAAAGTTAACAATCTCATTCTTGCATACAAAGTATGATGTCCAATTTTTGAGTGATTCTAGATCCTTTTAAGGTCTAAAAATAATTTTTTCCCTTCAAATTTTCATCCATAGAAAGGACAACCAAATTTACATGTAAATTAGAATTTTTACCTAAATATTTTGCAAGATAATTATTTTTTTAACGATTTTGCATGTTTTAGATTCCAAGTCAAACTCCTAAGTCTTATAGATCTATTTCTTTATCTTCTATCAATAATTGGTTACCTAAGGAGATGAGCTAAGAAGAGCACATTTGTGCACATGATCACTTTATTATCCACAAGGGATATTTTTTATTTGTCAAGTTTGAAGCTAAGGAAACCTTATATGTATCCATGATCACTTTACTATCCTAACTAAATGATACCTTATTTGAGCATCCTTTAAGATTTGATTGAAATAATATATGGTTTTTTATTTTATTATTAAAATATTGATCAATTAAAACACTTGTGGATTTATTAGTGGTGTTGATGTACATAATGAAGAGTTTGTAAAGATTTGAGATAGATAATATTAGAGTACTAGTTATATATTTTTTTTAAAAAAATTATCATAAAGATCCCGGATAAAGTTTTTATTCTATCTAAGTAAAATAAATAAAGTCATTTTATCAAAGAAATTAGCCATGGCTTTGTTAAAAACAAAGTAGATCTTATAAAAGAAGGATCATAAATTAGACTCATCTTTTGGTGGAGGCATTTGTATGATGGCCTAAACTCTTTGAAGATCAATAAAGATACCATATTTGGATATTATGTGTCCTAATAACTTACCCTCAATCACCCCAAACACTAATTTCTTGGGATTAAGAGATCTCAATTTTACAATAGATCAAAATTTCATGAACATGACCAATGTGATTTTTTCCTTCCTAGAATGAATGGCGAGGTTATTGAGATAAACTTGAATCATGACTCCAATCAAGTCATAAAAATTTGCATGCATGCTGCTTTGAAAGGTGGTATTAAAGCATTAATGAGATTGAAAGGAATTTGATTGAAAGAAAAATTCCCTCTATGTGTGATGAAAGTGGTTTAATGCCTATCTTTACGATTGACAAGAATTTGATTATTTTTAATAAAGAAATAATTTATAAATTGGCGATCTAATAAAAAATGATCAATATTAGGTATTGAAAAATGACCTTTCATGTTGGCTTTGTTTAAATAGTAAAAATCAACACATAAATATATTCCGCCATTGTTATTAATTGACACTAAGTTAGCTACCCAATCAAAATATAATATAGGAGAAATGACACCACTTTCAAACATTTTTTCTCACAAGTTTAATACATTTGGATGCTCTTGCATCAATTAGACATAAAGTAGCAAGATTAGTAGCTCAAATTAAAGCATCAAAGCACATGGCAGATAGTGAGAGCATGAACACTCTCAATCAAGTACCAAGCCTTTTGTTTATATCTATGCATTTTGACATGATTTGTTTTATAATTTTTTATAACTTATCTTACAATTAGCTCTAAGTCACAAAAAAAAAAAAAAAATTATTTTTATTTTTCACACTTTCTTAAGAAATAGACAAAGGAATTCAAACTCTAACATATTATTCATGACACTTGTAGACACTTAAAAATTTCTTGAATGATATCATGCACTCAAATCATATATACTAACACCATTTCATCCTAAAACCCATCCTCTTTTCGCTTAATTAATTAAATTAGCCTAGCTATTTAATTAATCACACTATTTTCATCTATTAACTTAATTGACCTGATTAGGTTAATTCACCCCCTTTCGTACTAACATTTCATCCTATTCAGTTGAATAAATCAAATTATTTAATTTAACCCCTAAAGTCCTCTTATTTAATTAAATAACCCTAAGTTATTTAATTAAATATCATATCACATCCCCCCTTTTTCATTAAATCATTTATTTAATGAATATCATTTAATTCTTCTAATTTGCATAATTCAAACTTTGTTTTAATTATCAAATTACTAATTAAATCTAATCTTCCCACTTGCAAGGAAATGTTCCTTGGAAATATTCCTCCTTTGCACATTCCTCCAAAAGGGGAATATTCCCATGGAATATTCCTTCCCCTTTGCAATTAAATTTGGTTTTAATTAACTAAATATCTAATTTTCTTCACCCATGAGAATATTCTTTGAGATTATTCTCTTTCTTCACTCATTTGAAAAAGGGAATATTCCTTTTTCATAACAAACTCTCAACAAGACTCCTTGTGCAAGTTTTGAAAGTGTGTTTGTTTGGATGAATGTAAGCCCTTGATTAAATATCATCTTGTATCATCAACCCTGGATGGGAATCGATGATCCATGCCTCCATCTTCTTTCCATATTGACCGTTGATTAAATTTTTCTGATGAGGGTGCAACTCGAGAACAGAAAATTAACACACCAAACAAAGAATGTTATTTTATTATTCTGAAAATGATCTTCTTACATGCAGAGGATCCGATATCCTCAAGTTCTAGAAATATGCAAACTACAAAATTACAAAAAAACCCCATTTCGCAGTATGTGAACTTGTCCCCAAAAAGCTACACAAAAATCAGAAACTCGCCCATAAATAGAGCTCCCTTTTTAGTTTGGAGCCAAAACAACATTCAAATTTGGTTTTTTGGAGGTCTGGCGCTGAAAATTACAACTTGAAATTCAAATTTCAAAAGTACATTCAAAAATTAGTATCTTCTAGAAAGTGTGCCAACTTCTGGGAGCCATAATTTTTGATTTGGGACTCCATTTGAACCGTTGGAAAGGTCTCGGAGTCAAAAACGTGCTTGAAATTCGCTACGCCAATTTCAGCAAGTTTTGGGGTTGTTTCAGGACCGTTTAGTGCCTCAAATCTGACCTGGAAGGTTTTCAGGTGCAATTCTGGGAGACTAAAACTGCAATATCTTTCAACCCAAGAATAGAAAAGAAAAACCATAAGTTGGGAATTACATTATGATGAAAAGGGTATCCAGAAATGCAAAAACATCTAAGAAACTACTAACATGAAATGAAACTATTTTTTTGGGTGATGCAGGATTGCCCTTACACCATTGGATGCCCCTGCATTAGACACCAAGGGTAGTTTGAGAAGTGACCCTGTCACATCTCATATGGTTGAGGAAAACCCAAATGGACAACCTTTTTCCTTAGATAGCCAAGATGAATCTTTCATAGGCTTCCTCTCCATTTCACCAGATATTCTTCATACTGCCTATTTTTGGTACTCCTTCCCACATGACTATCCAGGATAGCTTCAATCTCCTCCTATAAAGTAGATGTTGGAATGCCATACTACTCTATTGTTGGTGCTTCCTCTATGCCACCCTCATGATACTCTGTCAAATATGAAATGTTGAACATAGGGGAAAGGTTGACTCCATCCGACAACTCTACCTCATATGCATTCCCTGAATCATGTTTCTTCAAAATCTTGCAGGGACCAAATATCTTCATCTTCAGTTTGTTATAGGTTCCCACTAGAAACCTTTCTTTCCTCAAGTGGACCATTACTTCATCACCAATCTGAAACTCCTTATTCCTCCTTTTGTGATCTACATTGGCCTTATACTACATATTCATCTTGCTAATATGTTCTCTTACCTTCTCATGTATATCCTTGATGTGCTCTGCAAAATCTTCAGCTTCGGCACTTATCTTCTTCTCTTGGTCCATCTTCCTCAATTCTGGAGTTGTTCTTGGGATGCCTCCATACACAATCTGGAATGGTGATCTACTTGTGCTTCTGTTGACAGAATTGTTGTAAGAAAATTCTGCCTGGGGTAAGATCAAGTCCCATCTCTTGGGTTTATCTCCTACCAAGCATCTCATTAGGTTACCCAGACTCCTGTTCACAATATTCATCTGCCCATCTATTTGTGGATGGTGTGCACAACTGAACTTCAACTCTATTCTATATTTCTTCCACAAAGTCCTCCAAAAGTATCCCACAAATTTGGTGTCACGATCTAAGACAATACTCTTTGGTAGACCATGTATCCACACCACCTGAAGAACAAGTAAGCAATGTGGACTGCATCATGGGTCTTCTAATAATGGCAATGGTCTGATCCTGACCAAAATGTCCTGCCATTCCTCCACTGTGCTTCTCCTTAATTAGGTTCTCCCTCATGGAACTCCTCGGAATACACAATTGGCTTCCCTTAAACAACATGCCATCCTGAATTATGAAATCTAGCCACCTTAACCGTCCACTGTAACAGGCTCCTTGCAAGATTTCCAAGCCTTTGTGAAATCAGGATCTTCTGGATACAATTTTTTGAGTTCATTGAACCCAACCACTTCAATCTGCATCTTTGTCATCAATGTCTACCTCCTACTTAAGGAATCTGCAACCTTATTCGACCTTCCACTCCTATGCTTTAGAACAAATGTATAGCTCTGCAAAAATTCTACCCATTTCATATGCCTTTGATTTAATTTTCCCTGACTATTCAGATATTGTAATGCTTGATTATCAGTATACAAAACAAATTCCTTTGGCAACAGATAATGCCTCCATTTCTTTAGTGCTTGAACTATTGCATAAAATTCCTGATCATATACATAATACTTTCTCTTGGCATCATTTAACTTTTCACTGAAATAGGCAATCGGCTTACCTTCTTGGCTCAACACTGCTCCAATGGCACAACCACTGGCATCACAATCCACCTAAAACACCTTATTGAAATCTGGGAGGGCTAGAACAAGCTACTCTATCACCTTTTGTTTCAACAGTTTGAAAATTTTCGCTGCTCCAGTGCTCCACTTGAACTCTTTTCTATCCCCTCTCATTGTTTCAGTCAGGGGTGCACAAATACTACTGAAGTTTCTAATGAACTTTCTATAAAAACTAGCCAAACCATGGAAAGATCTCACCTCAGTAGTAGTTCTTGGGGTAGGCCATTCCAGAATAGCCTTCACCTTCTCTGGGTCCATCTTGAGACCTTCTGCCGAGACAACAAACCCCAAGTACGCTAGCTCCTTCTTCACGAAACTACACTTCTTTAGATTAATCAACAATTTCTCCTCTCTTAACTTCTCAAAGGCTCTCTGAATATGCATCAAATGCTCATCCAAAGTCCTACTGAAAATCAAAATATCATCTAAATACACAATAAAAAAACTTCCCAGAAACTCTTTTAGTACCTCATTCATGAGCCGCATGAATATTCTCAGTGCATTGGTTAGCCCAAAAGGCATGACTAACCACTTGTACAAGACCTCTTTGGTCTTGAAGGTAGTCTTCCATTCATCTCCCTCTCAAATTTGGATCTGGTGATAACCACTCTTCAAATCAATCTTTGTGAAGTACTGAGCTCCACTCAAGCAGTCCATCAAGTCATCCATCCTTGGCAGGGGAAATCTATACTTGATTGTTATCTTGTTTATGGCCCAAGAGTCTGTACACATCCTCCACTCCCCATCCTTCTTTGGTGCTAGTACTACAGATACTACACATGGGCTCAAGCTCTCTCGAATCAAACCCTTTCTCAACAACTCTTGAACTTGTCTATTTAACTCCTCATTTTCTACTGGAGTCATTTTGTGAGCTACCTTATTTGGCAAACTGGCTCTAGGGATCAAGTCAATCTGATGACTGATCTTCCTCACAGGTGGTAAACCCTCAGGTATGTTATCAAAAAAAATATCCTGAAACTCATCCAACAACCCAGAAACTTCTACTGACACCTTCTCCCTATCCTCCTTACTGACTCTAGGAATCAAGGCATAGCACACATGCTCATGCTTCATACCTTCTAAAAAAATTCTTCCATCAACATAACAAATTCTAGCACTACTACATACCTTTTCTTTGGCCTCCTTCAAGTGTTTCAACTTGTGACGAGCCCCATCCTTCGTCAGGGAATAAATTTTTGCATGGACATCATGTATAGCTCATCTATCGAACTACGACGGCCTCCCTAACAACATGTGACATGCATCCATCAGGATGATATCACAAACTACCTCATTATGGTAGCTCCCGATCTTGAATTTCACCAGGCACTGCTCATTGACCAGAACTTTGTGGTCCTTCTGCAACCAGGCAATCCATTATTGATGTGGATTCCTTTCCCTCTTCAGCTTCAACTTTATAACCATCTCCTCTGACACCAGATTATCTGTGCTCCCACTGTCAATGATGACATCACAACATTTGCCTTCACATTTGCACCTTGTGCAGAATAGATTATTCCTTTGTTCAAGTTCCTTCTCTTCAGTCACCAGTGCTCTTCTAATCAGTAGGGCTTCTCCCCTTTCACCATCATTTGAATGCTCAAATTGAGCCTCCTCATCTGCATGTGCAACCCTTCCACGACCTTCTGGCCTTTTGTCTGGCCTTCCTTGATGTTGCAGACATTCATAGGCTTGGTGTCCTTCACCACACTAGAAACATGTTCCTCTGAAACCACCTCTTCCAAATCCTTGTCCATATCTCCATCGTCCTCTACCTCTTTGATCACCACTATTTTGATCACGAGGGCGGTAGAAGTTATCATTCTTTTGGTTTTTACTGGTACCCACATCTTCATTTTTCTTCTCATCATCATTTCGGCTTCTAGAAGATCTTCCACTGCCCTTTCCGCTGTAACCTCCTCATCCTTTTTGTTTGTTGTCAAATCTTTTGTTCAACTTCTCTTCAACTTTCAGAGCAAACTAGTACACATCCTCAATGGTGGTCATTCTGACCAGGCTTAGCTCCTCCTGAATGCTCAGTCGTAACCCATTAAGATAATGGGCTGCTGGCCTCTATATGACCCGTTCTAATAATCATCTTGTGAAAATCTTCAGTGTATCCTTTCACAGATTTTCTTCCTTGCTTCAACCCTTGCAATTTCTTCAACCGATCTAGCTCATAGTCCACTGGTATAAACTATTTTTCAGTTTCTCCACCATGAGATCCCATCTGGCGATCTTGCCTTTTCCTCTTTGATTTCTCTCCAAGTGGACCTCTTTCCACCAAATACTAGCATGGCCCTTCAGATTTGTTTTTGAAAACTTGACCCAATCTGGGTCCTCTATCTCCTCATACTCAAAATATTCTTCCAACTCATTGATCCAGTCAATCAACTCTTTCGAGTTCAAACTTCCAAAGTAATTGGGGACTTCTACTCTAAGTCTTTTCCCGATCTTTGAAATGGCCCTTATCAGCCACATTTGGTCTTGATTAATTGATTCTTCTTCCACTTCTGCATCTAAATCATCCTCCTCTTCTTCATCCTCACTTGCTTCTCTCCTTGGGTTTAACCCTCTTCTCATCTACTCTTGCAACACATCAATCTATCTCTGGAGGGCTCTGAAACCCTCAGCCACTAGTGGATCTCTTCCACCAGCATTTCTTCTACCTCAGCCACCTCTGGCACCACCATGCCTACCAAGCATCACTCGTGGAGGCATCTTTCTTGACCTTGACCCACAACCACGGTCCTGGTGCGAACTGCCTCATGATCGGTGATCTATCCACACACTCAAGAAAACCTTGCTCTGATACCACCTAACGAGGGTGTACCCCAAGACACAGAAAATTAACACACCAAACAGAGAATGTTATTTTATTATTCTGAAAATGATCTTCTTACATGCTGAGGATCCGATATCCTCAAGTTCTGGAAATATGCAAACTACAAAATTACAGATAAACCCCTTTTTCGCAATATGTGAACTTGTCCCCAAAAAGCTACACAAAAATCAAAAACCTGCCCATAAATAGAGCTCCCTTTTTAGTTTGGATCCAAAAAAACATTCAAATTTGAGTTTTTTGGCAGTCTTGCACTGAAAATTACAACTTGAAATTCAAATTTCAAAAATACATTCGAAAATTAGTATCTTCTAGAAAGTGCGCCAATTTATGGGAGCCATAACTTTTGATCTGAGACTCCATTTTTCAAACCATTTGAACCATTGGAAAGGTCTTAGAGTCAAGAACGTGCTAAAAATATGCTACGCCAATTTTGGCAAGTTTTGAGGCCATTTTTGGACCATTTAGTGCCTCAAATCTAACCTGGAAGGCTTTTAGGTGCAATTCTGGGAGACTAAAACTGCAATATCTTTCAACCCAATAATAGAAAAGAAAAACCATAAGTTGGGAATTACATTATGATGAAAAGGGTATCCAGAAATGCAAAAACATCTAAGAAACTACCAACATGAAATGAAACTATTTTTTTGGGTGATGCAAAATTGCCCTTACACCACTGGATGCTCCTGCATCATTTTCAATCTTAGCCCTTCATTTCTCATTTGTCCTCGTATAAATAGCTCACTATTTGGAGACAAATGGATCCATCTTTTAAGAGAAAACTTATGTTTTTAAAATCACTTTCACTTGCACTCATATTTAGCACTTATTTAGCATCCTTTTAGCTTAATTTACTAGCATCATTAGCTTAAAGCATCCATTAATGGATTCCATGATAACATAGGTGCATACATTTAGCATATTTTGTAATTAGGGTTTTAATCTTTTGAAGCTTGCATACATTTATTTGCATACACCCATATCGATCATCTTAGCATTCATCATGTTAATTTAGCATTTAAATCATGTTTTATCACACATTTTTCATTGGTTTTGTCGATTCTATTTGATTCTCTTCAATAGAAACAATTGAAACAAGCTCATTATTCAAGGGATTGGGAAAGGGTCACCATTCCACATCAATGTGACACCACTCCCCCCAATAGGATAAGTTTCAATGGATTAGAATAGGTGTTTTTGAAGCTTTCATGATTTAATATGTTAGTTTTAATGGATTATTAGTTTAGTTTTGCATTGAATGATCTTATTGGGACTGATGTTAAGTGGCTTAATTATACTTTGAATCCTCATGGATCAAGTGCAATTGACTCATATTAAGTCTTTGGTCACAATTTGGCACTAGAAGGAGGGTACAAACTAATCAATCTAAAAAAAATCTTGTTAAATCTTCATTTTGCTTGTGTTTTCAAGTTCAGAAATGCTATTGATAAATCACCAACGCACCCTGGATGTGTCAACATACAGTGACACATTTGATGTTTAAAACAGCGATGCATATTTAATTTAGCAACACATATTAAATTTCATTGACACTTTAAATAGCGATACGAAGCTAATTTTTTAACGCAACATGAATTTTAGTATAGTGACGCATTTGATAGGGCGACGAATTTGATATCACTATTTACTATAGAGTGGCACTTTTGATTTTTTAATACAGCGACACAACTTCAATAGAGTGACGCTATTCATGAAATTCAGCAACGCAATTGATTTCAGCATCGCGATTTACTAGTAAACAAAAACTAAACCTAAATTTTAACATGTGCTTTAATTTTTTACTTTATCTTATTGCTAATATGTCATTGACTTCTTGTTTTGGTTTTTTAAACTAACTGGTTTTGCAGGTTTGGATGATAAAATTTGAAGTGAAGGAGCATATTACCATTTGAATATAACTGTAACAAGTGTTTTGACACTTATGGGGTAATTATAACCCACTTATGATGCTTTTATTTCATGTTTTAGGACCAAACTAGATTTCTTTTTGGGCTTTAAAATGAACGTTCAAATTGGTTAAAACTAAACCCTCACATCATTATTCTTGTTGGTTTAAAAATGAACAACACAACTTCCACAATTCAAATTGGTGCTTAAAAAGAACTCATTTTTCTATAATGGATTAAAATGAACCTGTGTTTGACTTGCTTAAGTATGTTTGTTGTGTGTATCCAATCCCCTTGCACTTCGTGCGATCTTGGGTGAAGAGAAACATGCAAGTATACCATTTCTTCTTGGAATATTTTATCCTCTCCCTTGGGGCCTTTTGGCAATATTGGGTGACAAAAAGCATTTTACGTTTCAAACATGTGTTACCTTTAGAAGGGCCTGCCTCCCAACTTGTGAGAGGGAACAACCCAAGTGGTGCTTTCATTTCGGTCCACTATAGAAATAATTGGCATGACAAAAGTCAGCAACCAACTAGTGTAGTTACACTATACTGACGATTGTCTCCTCTAGTATTTGTGTGAAACGTCAAAACCCTTAGATATTTCTAAGGGCTAGGAGGCCTCTTAATTGAGTGAAATCGTCACATGTATAGCACTGGATTATCCCAAAAGTATAAATTATGAACCTTGTTATTAGTGGCTCATCATTTCCTCCAAAGTGTATTTTGAAGTAGTGCATTGGAATAGCACCATTTCAATAAGTTACTTACCATGTATGGTTTTTGATTGAGCCAATAAAGCAAATGGGGAAGGGACTACTTTTCTTGGTGTGTCAAGACATTACATTTCCTTGACATAGCCTATTTGTCCATTCCATCTTCTTAGATTAATCATTTATTATGGGATGATGGTAAGCCTACTAAGAAATACACACCTATCTAGGATTTTTCATGCTTGTGAGTTAGTTTAACACTTGCTTGGTTACAAAAAAATTACAAACACTTATGGGGTAATTATAACCCATTTATGATGCTTGTCCTAAGGATTTATTCTTAGATACTTCTAAATATTTTGGTTTACATCTCAATTCATACTTCCCAAAGTTAACCTAGATAACTATTCCCTTAACTTCATCCCTTTCACAAAATGGACTTTGTGAGATGAATGATGTTTTTGACATAGACGTTTAGTTTGAAACTTAAGCAGGACAAAGTGTCTATGGTAAAAATAAACTTATTAAGCAAAATAAATTGAAAAATTGAACCCCACTTGACCATTTAATGTTTGATTGCTCTAGTTGAACAACCTAACCTTACACCCACTATCATTCAACTAAACTTCAAACTAATTGAGGGAGAACAAACGGATATAATTAGTAGTTTGAGAAGCTTCACTTTTGAAACAAAGGAAACACCCATCCAATGGAGAAACATAGCATACGTCTTAGATGAACAAGAGGAAGAAGTTGATATTGTGGCCGGATGGCCCATATTACCACCTTCCACATGGCAATAAATATCCTCTTTTCCATAATCTTGGGATTCTCTAAATGATCTCTTGAAAAGTCAAAATCCCCAAGAGAAGGTCTACATGTCGTCACTTCAAACTTAGGCATCATAGTCAAAAATTTGTCAAGAGATACCTTGTGAGTCTTTACCGCAACATGAACATTTTGGTAAGGAATTTTTACAGACACATTTCAATGAATGATCCGGACATGTATGCTCAATATGAACCCCCCATTGAAGTCAAACACTAGTATTTTGAATTGAGTTACCTCTAGAGGTTTGGCATCTTTCTCATTACCTTGGTCTTGGAAAATAAAGGTTTACTCTAGGTCAACATTGGGTCAAACATTTCATCCACCCCTTTATCAACATTCATCCTTCACTTCACCAAACTTTGCAAAAATTTAAATCACACCAACACTTTAGACTTAGACATTAATCAACCCAAACCTTAACTTAGATACTTTGTATGTGAAATGAATCCTTTTCTATGCACTTGGTTAAGTTAGTTATCATATTTGGACTATTTTATCTTGAAGGTCACAAGTCTACCCTAAAGATTCACAAATTCATAAACATCCTTTATCCAAACATCAAACAACCAAACCTTCTAAGTCAAAAGTGTTGTCCTAGAAAATGTTTACAAACATCACTTCCCACATCATCCACCTTTTCATCTCCCATTCCCATCATTTCTCCAAAAATACTTAAAGCATCCCTTTTACCTAGATTTGAGTCAATTAGAGAGTTTAAACATTACAAATCTCAACATAACTCTCCCATAGGTGACCCAAAATTTATGGTAAATACAAGATCACAACACAAAAGAATCATGGAAAAAACCAAAGTCACATTCACCTCAAGTGATCCCAATCCTCAAGGATTTGATCCAAGAAGTCATGTTACCCCATTATAACAACCCCCATCCCCATAAGGACCATATGAGATAAAAGATGTTACGAACAACCCATTTGAACTTACTAAGGAGGAAAACATGGAGTACAAACAAGAACATAAAGCCTTAGAAAACATGGCTCCAATTTCCCCATCTTTTGTTGTGCAACCTTTGACACAAGGCTTGAATTCATCCACCATTCAAACAAATTCATCATTAGGGCTAAATCAAACATCCATTCCTAGTTTGGTAGCTAGTCTTGTTAAGGACTTTGGCCATACTCTACCATTTGAAAGCAACATGCTTGTGGGTACTCTCAATACCAATACATCTCAAAACACCACTTGGACACCAACATTTTGTGCTCCTGCCATTCCCGAACACCCCTTGCATCAAAATAAACCACTTACACTTCATGAATCCATGACGATCTCAACATACCGAGGGCACCCATCTTCATCCATCCCCACAAGTATCACAATTATGCCCAACATCACACAGGGTAGTATAGGCCAAGTGTCTCAAATGGACCAACAAGGGCATGCCAATACCCTAACACAAAGTGAACCCTTAATGCAAATAGGGACATATTTATCTAACCCCCCAATTGGTTCATCATCGCCATTGGTTTCACAAAACACATCCATCCCATCCATCATCAACCTAAATCAAAACAATCCCTTGTTGACAAACCCCATCAACCAAGTTAATACCTTGGCCACATCCCTAACACAAGGAAATCCCCAAGACATCAATCAAGGGAACCTTTTCAATCAATAGACTCAAGGTCCTAATGTGTCATTTCCATCGCAATACCTAATGGCACCATCATCATCTTTCCCGACGGTCCCCCTCAGCATGCAAAATCAAATGGACCTCAAACTTACATTCCTCCATCCCAATCCACCATCTTGCAAGGAATGTTAAACCAAGGGAACCCCCAACCTCTCATCAACAACCTGCAACCCAATCAAAACATCAACACCCAAAACCCATCGCAGATGTCCCAACAACCAACTAATCCTACATTACAAGCACATGCCTTAGCTTTACAACAATCACAACAGGCTTATTAGTAAGTCATCCAATAGTAGCAACAACAACAACAATAAGAATCCATAGCAGCACAACAACAGTAGCAAAAACAACAAGCAACCTTCATAGCCCAACAACAACATCAAGCAGACCTCACATCCCAACAACAACATCAAGCATTCCTCACATCCCAACAACAACATCAAGCAGCCTTAGTAGCCCAACAACAGCAAGTGAAATAAACAACCCTAGTGGCCCAACAGCAACAACGAGCCTTACTAGCTCAATAGTATGCCCAACAACAACAAAAACAAGGTTTATACTACAACCCTCAACCCTCAACAAAACATCATCAACCCAAACATGTTAGGAACATGTAATCCTACACCACAATCACTTTCACAATATCCCACACCACCATACTCACCATACAACACCTCATCATATAAAAATCTTGTGTACAATCTATCTACCATCCCACAATATGAAATGTATGTTCCTCCACCAAACCCACAAGGTGATGTTGCATCATAGCTTAAATTGTTAACACAAGAAATGCAGGATCTTTAGATGGGAAAGATGAAGAAGCCTCATACACATAACCTATGTCCTCATCCATTCGATCAAAACATCACAATGGTACCATTCCCTCCTAGTTTTGAAGTCCCCAAATTCAATAAATACAAAGGGAGAGGAAGTCTTGTGGACCATATCAAAGATTTTAATGTCATGTGTATGGAGGTTGCCTATAATGAATCCTATTTGATACGCCTCTTTCCATGAAGCTTGGAAAGCCCAACCATCGATTGGTTTTCTCAATTTCCTCCAGGTATCAAAACCTTCCAAGAAATCACTAATAAATTCATAGATCACTTCTGCTTTAATCTTGACATGGGCGTAAGCCTAAAAGAGTTGTATACTCTTAAGCAGAACAAAGGAGAATCTTTCACCAATTTCTTGCAATGATGAAGGAAAAAAGCTACTAAGAGCAAGTGACCAATTCCCGATGAACAACAAGTGGGGATCATCATAGAAAATCTAGATCTAGATATATCCTTCCACTTGAAGATGTGGTGCATTACCTCTTATGACGATCTTTCCCCTAGAGCCCTTAACATCGAGAGCACTCTAATCTCACAGGGAAATACTCAAGCCTACAAAGACAATTTCCCATCAACCAGTTCAAGCAACAATCCTCATGTCTGGGCTAAGAACAAGAATGTAATGAATGATGGTGTGGTAGATGCTAAGGTGGTCCTAAGTGCTCCTAGGCCAAACAAAAATCAAATAGCTAACGTTCAACCAACTGCACAACAAACAACACCATCACAAAACAATTCGATCAATAACACTAAAACGCAACAACGATGAACCCCCAACAAGAACAACTATCCAAAATGAAAGTACACACAGTTTTCAGAACCCATTGAAACCATCATGAAGAAATTGGTAGAGTCAAACCTGATAATGCTTCCAAGTTTTAAAAACTACCAAGAACTCCAAGATAAACCACCCTGGTACAATGAAAAAGCTCTATGTGACTTTCATAAAATCAAACAACGCAAAACAACGAACTGCATAAGGCTCAAAATTTTTATCCAAGATCTTATTGAAAATGGAGACATATTTGTTGAGCTACAAACTAGAAATCAGGATCTTAAGATATACAAGAACCCAATGCCAGATTATAGCAAAGGAAACAACATCGAAAAAGCTAAGGATTACACGAACATGCAGCATACTTATTCCAATGTATTCACTTCCTGTGATAGTGTCACACTGTCATCACCATCAAATGTCCTAGTGTGGAGTGTCAAATCACCACACAATGTGGAAAATTCACCATCCAAGGAGTCCAATCTCAATCTAGGGTACAACCCATGTTAACAACATCAAGCCCTAGCAAGTACAATCTCCTAGATCAGCTTAAGAAGACCCCCACACAAATTTCTATCTTAGAACTATTGAGGCTATCCCTCGCACATCGAGAAATCTTAGAGAAAGATTTATCTTCATCATCTATCCCTAAGGATATTGATACAAAGCAATTTCAAGCTTTGGTAGGGCATATCATAATCATCTTCTCACCTTCTCGGAATAAGACCTTCCACCGTAGCCATCTCATAACTGTGCTTTACACCTTGAGGTCATTGTTCATAAAAAAAAGGTTAAAAGAGTCCTAGTAGATGGAGATGTTGGTCTGAACATTTGCACCCTTCAGTTGATCAAGAACTTGGGTTATTCAAAAGATGATATTGAGAGAGAAAAGATTACAACCATCAGATCATATGATGATCCAGAGCGGGTATCATAAGGTATCATCACACTACCCATCCAAGTAGGACCCATCATTGTTGAGACTACATGCCAAGTGTTACACCTTGATCTTCCCTACAACCTCCTGCTTGACCAACCATGGATCCATGCCCTAAAAGTTGTAGCTTTGACCTATCATCAATATGTAGAGTTTCCTTTTGAGGTCGGAGAAGTTACCATCCATGGAGATCCTCAACCTTTTACTACTGAAATAATCTTGAGGCCAAATTCTATCAAATTCCCCAAATGCCTAAGAATGGCAAAGGGCCTACACCTTCCACCTCATTTGTTGACCCATCATCCCTTGCATCTACCTTAGAAACAAAAACACCCATTGTATAAAACATCCCCGATATCAAAGCAATGATCCAGGATGATGGTTGTGGAAGCTATAAACTAACAAAGGATACTTTTTTATTGGGGGAGCTACCTCTTTCTCCCAAATCCCATGGGAAACCCACATCTAGCAAAAAAGTTCTCAAAACAATAAAGATGGTAGTTACCACCTTCACTAAGTGGGGGGATTTGAACAAAGAGGATGTCAATGAGGAGGATGTCTCCAAACTACTATATCAAGATGAATGACACATTCCCACTCTTCCCATGGAAGATGACAACAAAGGCTTGCAACTAATGAAGGGATGGGGCTATAACAAGAACAAGAAACTAGGACAAAACGATAATGGTTTGCTAGAACCCATCGTTCCTGAGAAACACCCAAAGAATCTCAAATTATGATGTACTAATAGCAAGGTTACCCTTATTGGAAAAGGTACTTCTACTAAACGGGTGGAGGCTTCATCTTGGTTACCAACATCCCATGACACAACCCTAGACAACTTCCCCCTCGATGTTGTCAACTTATTTGAGAATAACTCTCTTCATGATATCCACAAAATCATTCACCCCAAGCAATCAACTAACTGAAATAAGCCTACTATATCCACAACTCATTCACTGGGACCAACAAGGACCACCAATTCTAGATTTATTCAAAAACAATGAAGCAATCTTAGAATTCATGGGACTCTATGACAACTTACCATGGGCAGATCACAAAGTAGGTTTTGGCATAGAGCTATACACAGGGGCATACTACGGGGAGATGATTGAATCCTTTAGTCGCAAAATGGACAATGTGCAAATAACATGTAGATCTTTGAGTGAAAACCACACTGTGGCACTCTCTAATCTTAAAATCATAAAAAGAAAGGACACATCCAAAGGTGAAAACCTCTCTAAGGCACCCAAGGATGAGGGATTCAATCTCCCCCTTAGTGCAATACATCTTGAGAAGTCAACAATTCTAGCAAAGAAGGCCTCTCTTGTCAATGTGGGAACAGATGAAGCACCCAAGATCACTTTCTATGTTGAATCCTTGTTGGATGATGAACAAAAAAACCTAGTAGCATTCTTGAAAGTGTGAAGAGCTAACTTTGCATGGGCATACACAGATATGCCAAGGCTTGATCCAAAAGTGGTTGTGCATCACTCAATAGTCTATCTTGAAGCCAAACCAGTGAAGCAGAAATTAAGGAAGATGCACCCTCAAATAGCACTCTTGATAAAACTTGAGTTACAAAAATTTCTTGATGTTGGATTCATCCGACCAATAGATTATCTTCAGTGGGTTTCCAACCTGGTACCAATATCCAAACCCACTAGGGGCATCATAATATTCATAGATTTCAAAGATTTAAACAAAGCATGCTCGAAGGACGATTTCCCTCTTCCTAACATTGACATCATCATGGATTTCATAGCTAGGCATGAAATGTTATCACTCATGGATGGATTCTTAGGTTATAATCAAATCATGGTCACCAAGGAGGATCAACACAAAACTGCATTCACTTGTCCATGGGGAACATATTGTTGGAACATGATGTCATTTGGGCTGAAGAACGTAGGAGCAACCTATCAAAGATAAATGACCCTCATCTTTCATGACATGATTCACAAAACAGTCAAAGACTATGTGGATGATATTTTGGAAAAATAAAAGAAGGAATGATCACATAGAAGTCTTGGGACCCATCTTTGACAAAGTCCAAGAGTATAAGGTACGGCTAAACCCAAAAAAGTGTGTAATTGGTGTTACATCAGGGAATCTTCTTGCCTACATCGTATCATAAAGAGGGATAGAAATTGATCCAACAAAAGTGAAAGCCATTCTATACATGGAACCACTACAAACATTGAAGTAGATAAGAGGGTTACAAGGAAAATTACAGTCCATCAGAAGGTTCATAGCATAGTTATCAGATAAAATCCACCATTTCTCGCATCTTCTCCATAAATTCCAATAAATTACAAGTGAGATGAGAAGTGAGATAAAGATTTTTAGTAGATCAAGGACTACCTATTAACACCTCCAGTGCTCATGCCACCAATACCAAACAAGCCATTGTTCTTGTATATCTTAGCAACATCAGCAACACTAGGTGCTCTTCTAGCACAACATGATGAAAACAAAAAGGGAAGAGCTATCTATTACATCATCGGGACCTTGGTGGGCTACAAAATGAACTATTCATCCATTGAGAAAGCATGCTTAGTGGTGGTTTTTTTTTCAAAAATTTTAGACACTACATATTTTCATATCAAATAAGCTTATTGCAAAGATCAATCCATTAAAATACATGTTATCCAAAGCAACTCTCACTGGACAAATGGAAAAATGGCCAAATGGGTAATGATCTTAATTAAATTTGGAATAGGGTATGTAGAGCACAAGGAAATCAAAGGACAAGTAATCGTGGACCAACTAGCAGAGGCACCTATCTATGCAGAGAACCCAGTTATATCTAAATTCCCTGATGAATCGGTGTTCCTTGTCAATCTAACTGATCAATAAAAAATGTAATTTGATGGATCATTTACCCAACATGGATCAGGGGTGGGTATTCTCTTTATTATCCTTCAAGGCGATTGCATCCCAAAGCCATAACGATTATCCTTTTCATATACTAACAACATTGTTGAGTATGAAGCTTTGATAACATGTCTAAGGGTAGCAATTCAATGGTAGATACAAGAGATGAAGATCTATGGGGACTCACAACTAGTTATCAACCAAGTCAATGACGACTACCAAACTAAGGATGACAAGCTTACTCCTTACAAGAAGATGGTATAAATTCTCAAGGACTTTTTCCATAGATATAACTTTTGAGCAGATTCCTCACATGAACAACCAAGCAATAGATGTTATGGAAACAATTGGATCATTGTTAGATATGCAACACAACATCCTTCAATGTGAATTCTTGGTAGAACAAATTCTCGTGTCAACTTTTGAAATCCTTGAATTTGAATTTGTGTGTGTCATCGTTGGTCCTAGTTCCTCATGGTATCATGATATATTCACCTACCTTAGCAAAGGAACCCTCCCATCCAATATCACCTCCAACCTTAAGAATACCTTTGTTAAAAAGGCATCCCGATTCATGATCCTAGGTGATACCTTATACCATCGAAGCATCGAGGGGACATTACTACAATGTCTTAACCAAGAGGAAGCCTTGATCGCCTTAACAAAAATACACGATGGCATATGCGGTTTCCATTCTAGTGGTATGACTTTATCTAAGAAATTATTGAGGATGAGGTACTACTAACCAACCATGGAAAGAGAAGCTCATCAGTATGTACAAAAGTGTGTCCAATGTCAATAGTATGGAGATCTTATCCATACTCCAGCTTAGGAGTTGCAACCAATGGTCACACCTTGGCCTTTCTCGTAGTGGGGGCTTAACCTCATTGGAAAAATTACTCCCACCTCATCTAATGGACACAAGTTCATCATAACAATTGTTGATTACTTTACCAAGTGGGTCAAATCCATTCCAATGACCTACATAATAGGAAAGAAAATTGCCAAATTTATCTTGAATTACCTTATATGTCGCTATGGTGTTCTACAAGCCCTTATCTTAGACAATGGAACACCCTTCTTGAGAATTAGGATGTGAAATAGTTATGTCAAAGATTCAACATCCAACATTGATTCTCTACCTTATATTATCCCCAAGGCAATGATCAAGTTGAGGCTATAAACAAGACCATTCTGAAAATCCTAAAGAAAATGGTCAATGAAGTCGGTCGTGATTGGCATCTATAGTTAAATCCCACCCTCTAGGCCTACTGAACCAGTATCTGCACACCTATAGCTGCAACCCCGCTCTCCTTGGTCTATGGATCATAAGCCATCTTTCCTATTGAGGTTGAGCTTCCTTCATTGTGAGTATCACTGCAGAACCTAATCACTGATGAAGAATACAGAGTACCTCAACTAAATGAGCTAGAATTCTTGGATAAGCATCATTTTGATGCCCTTAATAACTAGAAATTATACCAAAACCGACTGAAACGAAGCTATAACAAGAAGATCAAGTGTCGGTCTTTCCAGGTAGGGGATCTTGTTCTAAAGCAAAATTAGAAAAATCTTCCAAATTAGGATAGTAAAGGAAATTTTGAGCCTAATTGGTTAGGCCCCTTTGTCATCATAGCAAGCTATGGATCAAGAGCATATCAATTGTCAATGCCTAAAGGTGAAGCCTTGCAGGAACACACCAATAGTCTACATGTTAAAAAAATATATGCCTAGGCTTGAAGGGTGTAAATCTCAAAAAATAAAAATAAAAAACAAAAAATGATCAAAAATCCAAAAAATGAGAAAAAGGATTGAAAACAATAAAGAAAAAATTGTCCTCTAGTGAAAACCACTTCAATGGCACTTTGGGAAAGTACCTTAGTGAAAACCTAGCAAGCAGGCGTCTCGCATAAATAAAGCACCTCCATCTATTCTTTGGCTCTTTATCCTATCATTCTTTGTAGCACATCCATCCATCACATATTTTTTCCTATTTATTCCATCACCCATTTGCGTCTGTATCATAGCTTGATGTTGTGAAGTATCGTATCCCCTTTTGTACTACTTGGCATATTCCTAAGGTCAGTTTGTCCTGCCTGTATCAAGGTGTAGTCTATTGCATCACACTAGGGGCAATTCATTATGGATCAGATTGTTGGAAAGAGACACTGCACATGTCATCTAGTGTTGTCATTGATGGAAACCCTAGTCAGTGATTCGATCAACACGTCAACATTTGCTCATACTGGAAGTCAAATTGAAGCTAAGCGATCAACTATCAAACTAGAACAGAGCATCCGATAGAATTGTGTTCATCGATTTATATGCAATTTTTTGTTATCACTTTGAGTTGTGGATCTCAGGGAAGGTCATTCGATGTATGATATATGTTATCCTTGAATCTTAGAGCCTCATATCAATCTGTGTGCAAGTTAGAGGATCTGGTTGATTAAT
Source organism: Sequoia sempervirens (assembly GCA_007258455.2). Lineage (NCBI taxonomy): Eukaryota > Viridiplantae > Streptophyta > Pinopsida > Cupressales > Cupressaceae > Sequoia > Sequoia sempervirens. The sequence goes on along the minus strand of VDFB02058242.1, from coordinate 650,687,749 downwards.
TTTTTGTTTATCAGTGCAAGAAGGCCAAGTAAGTGAATGTAGCATGTTGTGGATATTTTAGGAGTAACTGTTTAAGTTTTTTTGTGCTCGATCATGTTGATTTGGGTCCTCACTATGTCATGGCTGACTTTGGTTGGTGTGCATTAAAAATTATTTGTGGATTAAGCCAATAGTTTGTAAATATTTTCTATTTTGTTGAAGCCAATATGTAGCGATTAAATCCTTAGTAGCGGATATATATAAGAGATTGTTTATATAATTTTGATGTATGTACAAAGTGTGTTGATGTATGTGTGAAAGTTAGAAGGATTGTAGAGCGATTATGCACAGTTTCACTTGTGCATAAAAGGATTTGTGATGCAAGTTAAAGCAGAACAAAGTAGAAGAGCAGAATCAAACATAAGGTCAAGAAATCGATTAATGTGCTTAACCAGAACTATTCTTAAGCATTTGTAGATGATATTTCATAGTTCACCACTCCAGTTGTCTTTTGACATTGATTGTAAGGTAGTAATATTTTTTTTTTTGAGCAGTGAGCTCCAGGAAATGTGTCTGAATGCAAGTGCATTCCCATTTTGTAAACATCTTTTTTAGTATGCTCATATCATATTGTGGATTGACCTCCACCATGGTTTTTCCCCTAACAGGGTTTCCACGTAAAAAATCCTTGTGTTATGGTGTTGTGGTTGCTTGTTTTATGTTCATGCATATTTCTCTTGGTTGAATGTTATAAGTTCTTTAAAGATCAAATTAATAAAGTTAAAAATTGCAAAATAGTGATTCACCCCCCCTCTCAATGTTCCTTGATTCCAAAAATTGGTATTAGAGCTTAGTTCCTCAGAAGAAGTTTAACAGCTTGGGGAAGATCGTGGAAAGTGTTTCAATGGATTCAAGCAGTCTTCAACAGCAAATTTTGGTGGCCCTAGATGATCTTGATCAGTCCAAATCTGAAGTCTGGGAATTGCAATCAAATCTCATGAATGCTAAGAAATTCATTGAGTCATTGAAACATAAAATCAATAAGTCCATGGATAAGAGAAGGGAATTTTGTGATCAGGTCAAGTAGAAAGAGATTAAAATCATTTAAGATGAACAACTGAGTCAAGCCCTAAAGGAAAAGACTAGGGAATGTGAAAAGTTTACTAGAGATAATGCAATCCTAAAGCATGAGATGGAATATATTATGATGAGGATGACCAAGGAGATTGAAGATAGAAAGAAGAATGAAGAGAATCTTGCTCAATCCTTGAAAGAAAAATCTAAAGAATGCAGCTGAATTACAGATGGATTCAATCAGTTGGAGCTTGAATTAGAACAATCCAGAAATAATGAAGAAGAGCTTGAGAAGTAGATTGTTGATCTCAGAGATGAACTTGCTACTGCAAATGAATTCAAGGAGAAGATCAAGATTACTCATCCAAGCTTGATGAACTAATTAAAAGTCAGAGGACTGAAGGTGATAAGCGAGGTCTTGGATATGAGAAAGGAGAATGCTTCAAATCTGAACAAAGGAGATTTAGGCAAGAAAATCAGATGAACAAAGCTGAAAGGTATCCAGTAAGACAACCTAATGCTCAAAGGTTCAATGGTTACTATTTTGTTTGCAATAAATTTGGTCATATGGCTACTCAATGTAGAAGCAGAATGAATCCAAGTGGTCCATCATTCTTAGGTCATTGATTTAATTGTAATAAGTATGTTCATAAGTCAAATGAATGCAGGAATATGATGAACAACATGTATAGAGATGCTAGATGTTATACATTCAATAGATTTGGCCATATTGCTAACTAGTGCAGATCAAGAGAAAATCAATGGAACAACTGGTCTGGACAAAGAAATTTGGTGTGCTACAATTGCAATAAATCTAGTCACATTGCTAAATTTTGTAGAAGCAGAAAGGGTTCGGTAAATCAAAGGAAAAACATGCAAAAGGATGAAAAGGGAAAAGGAAAAGTTATTGCAGATGAGATCAGGAAGCAAATGAAGAAGATATCGGTGAAGAAGAGTCCTTTTGTTGTAGGAAATGATTCCACACCAGAACCAAGATCTGGTAATTCCTCTAGGAGTTAGGTTTAGGGATTCTGGCCTAGGGGAAGTTGTTAAGAAAATCCTTCAAAACCCCTGCCGGTAGTTGGTACCAGGATATGGATGATTGCAATGATTGCATTTATGAACTATAGATGCTGCGAAAATAGTTGGAGAGAGTATTTATGCAAAATTGAAGGTTCACAAAAGATTTATCCTTCACAGAGCATGGAAACAAGGTATCCAGATGAGTTAGGGAAAAGGAATTTATTGCGACAAAAAGTTAGGTGTGTGAATGATAAAAGGTCATTTGTATTCTTCATTTGTCACTTTTCACTTTGAGAAGAAGAAGTTTGGACAGATCTGAAGTGAACTTTGGAAAAACTTGGCGAAGATTCAAGTGTGAAGGCGATTCAGTGATCAAACCCTAATCTGGTAAAAAGGTAATTATTGGGAAAACTTGTGAACTTGTGAATTTGTGAAAATGGTTGCTTCATTGGTAGTTGATATCAAAGATGTCTGAAATTCAAGTGGCATCCTTTCAAATCTATTGAGACAGAGCCCTTAGGTGCATTTTCGTTCATTCTGTACAGCGTCTTGCATATTGAAGACATTAGGGCATACATTCATGCAAATATTGAGGAGTTAGGGAGCTTGTAATTGTTGAATTTGTATACAAATCATATAGTTGGAGAAGATTTCAAGGTAAAACCCGAATTCAAAACCTTAGAGGAGAAGAAATTCACGCAGATTATAAAATTTCCTATGTTTGAAGAAAACGAGTGGGTCTGGTATAATTTGAGTTGAATTCATGTTGAATTTATGTGGTTGAGTCAACCTTTTAAGACTACAAAAGAATCCATAAGTGTTGTTACTAGTTTAAATTCCTCTGGTGGGTTGTCGATCTTGAAGTTTGTGAAGAGTCAAATAGTTACTGATGCAACCAATTCAGTGTTTGATAAAAGAGCCATGACAATTGATGATATTATTGAAGTGGATGTTATATTTGCTTCTATGGTCATTGGTTATAAAATCTATCATTCCAATCGGGATAATTATATATTCAGTATAGCTATCTAGTTAGCTTATTGAGAATCTTGGTAAGATCAAGAAAGATAAGAAGAATTCCTTTAAGAATGGTAATCTGTTGTTGTGTTTGTTCTTCTACTTTATGAATGAAGTTTCAGGATTTGGAAAGGTACAATGGCAAGCTAATAAACTGGTAGTTGTTCAAATTAGAGATATCTTGCATAGAGTTGGTGATAGTAAGACAAGGAAAGCTGTTATCTGGGGATATTTCAAGAGTTTTCAAAGTGAGATGCAAGCAAGAGAAAGAATTCCTAAGTCTATTATGGAGAAGTACAAGAACACTATTTGCTTTATGGTTGACATTGATCAATGCTTGATGGAAGTTGCAGATCATAGAACAGTCTGGATTATGCCAATGGGCTATGAAGTTGAGGAGAACATCTTGGAACTATATGCACAACATTTGTTGAGTAAACCTTGGGATATGACGAAAGAGAGGTTTGGATCCTATGAAGAAAAAGATATGCAAGTACATGAGCAGTTGAAGAAACCTATGATAGTTCAGAGAGTAAGGAAGGAAATTGAAGCTTTTGCAAAAAGCATAGGAATATCAGGTGAAGCCATGAGAGAAGCTAGAAGAAAGACAGAACAAGTTGAAGAAGAGCCTACTAGAACTAAATCTGCTAGTCTGGTACCATCCTCTGCCCAATCTAGATCAACAAGGAGCTCTGCACCCTTATCTAGTTTTATAGCGAAATCAAGCCCTGTGAAAGCTCAGTGAAGACATCTAGTAGAGAAGGAAAGAGGATGAAGGATAAAATAAAAAGAGTTCATTTTGCAGTTGAGGAAGATGAGGAAACAAAATTTGATGGAGTGAGAAATTAAGCATAAGGTCTCAAAGGCAACAAAAGTCACTAAGGACAAGCCCTTTGGTGAAGAGAAAGCAAAGAAAAAGATGAAAATTGACAAACCAGGTATGTCTATAGAAGAATTTGAAAAATCCTTGATTAAGGATGGTAATCTTAGGCCTCTTTGTGAATGGTATGACACCTTTGATAGTGTTGGTCAAAGAATTCTTGAAGAAGGAACAATAAATTATTTGAATAATTTCAGTATGACTCTCGTTGAAATCATGTATGAATTTCCTAAGGGACTGTATGAAGTTTTGGAAATGAGGAGAGTGAATGCAAGAATTGAAAATGAGTAGATGAGAGAGCGCATTCTTGCAAATTTATGTCCAGTGATGTCTATTGAGGAAATGAAGATAATTCTGAATGGTGCTAAGAAGGATTTCAAGAGAAAAACAAGAGTAAACAAGCTTATGATTGGTCGAACTGAAGAGGTGGCAAAAGAAACTGAAAGAATTCTAAAGGAAGTTTTGTTAAAGAACATAATCAACGTTGTTTCTGAAGGACATGATGAAGATATTGCATCTGGTCTAGTGATTGAAGAGGTAAAGGAAGATACATTTCAAGATACTCTGAATCCTCTAGATATACATGATGTTTAAATTCCTATGGAGACTGAAGCTCCTAAAGTTGTGTTGGTTGAAGAAGTTGAGATTCCTAAAGCCCAGGAAGAATCAATGATTGAAGAAAAGAAGGTTGAGGCAAAAGAAGTTCATGTGGAAGCAAGAGACACTGCTAAGGAAGTGAAGGATTTTTTGGAAGAGCAACAAGAAGAGTTTGATTCTGAATTGATTAAAGGTCCTATCAATTTGGCTACTTTATCTCCCATTGAGAAACTAAAATTTGCATCATTCGCTCAAGCCAAGGCAAGGGAAGAGATTCTGAAATCTCATATTGAAGATAGTGAGTTATTAAATCTTGCATATGGTATTCTAGAGAAGATTATGCCATCATATGTCAAGGACTCATCCAATTCTCCATCCAGTCAGTTGAAGAAACTTGTCAATTTTGTAAGTACTCACTTTGAGTCACTTGAGAAGTCAACTATGGATAAGGTTCAGAAGGAGTTTGATGCTAACAAGATCAGTAGGTTGAAGGGAATGATTGCTAATGAAAAATATTTGTTAGCAACTTGTGTAAAGAATATTTAAGGTGCTTTTTCTGAAGGTGGAAACATTTATAAGTCATGCTTATGATTGTCTAAGTTCATTGCAAACACTGAAAAGAAATTGAAGGAATGAGAGAAACAGTTAGCAGATATCTCTCAAGAATTTGATCCTCTAACTATTTTTGTTGGAAAGCAAGAAGGTCAAGTCAGATCCCTACTTGACAAGATTAAAGGTTTGAAGCATGAAGAAGGCAAAATTATTCTTCAACATGTTGCGGATATCAGTGCAAGAAGGCCGACTAAGTGAATGTAGCATGTTGCATATATTCGAGGAGTAATTGCTTAAGTGCTTTTGTATTCGAGCATGTTGATTTGGGTCCTCACTATGTTATGTCCAACTTTGGTTGGTACGCATTAAAAATTATTTGTGGATTGAGCCGACAGTTTGTAAATCTTTTCTATTTTGTTGAAGCCGACATGTAGCGATTAAATACTTAGTAGCGGATATATATGAGTGATTGTTTATATCATTTTGATGTATGTACAAAGTGTGTTGATGTGTGTGCAAAAGTAAGAAGGATTGTAGAGCGATTATGCACAATTTCACTTGTGCATAAACAGATTTGTGATGTGAATTAAAGCAGAATAGAGTAGAAGAGCATAATCAGACAGAAGGTCAAGAAATCGATTAATGTGCTTAACTAGAACTATTCTCAAGCATTTGTAGATGTTATTTCATAGTTCACCACTCCAGTTTCCTTTTGACATTGATTGTAAGGAAATAAGCCTTTCTGTTTTTTAGCAGTGAGCTCTTTGCAATGTGCCTGAATGCAAGTGCATTCCCATTTTGTAAACATCTTTTGAGTATACTCAGATCATATTTTGGATTGACCTCCACCATGGTTTTTCCCCTAAAAATGTTTCCATGTAAAAAATTATTGTGTTATGGTGTTGTGGTTTCTTTTTTTATGTTCATGCATCTTTATCTTGGTTGAATGTTATAAGTGTTTTAAAGATCAGATTAATAAAGTTCAAAATTGCAGAATAATGATTCACCCCCCTCTCAGTGTTCCTTGATTCCAACACGGATTGGGTTCTTTTATATCTTAAGGTTATTGTAAATCCAATTGAAAATCCCAAAAATATTAGTAAAAAATTCATCAAAAAATCTAAAAACATTTGATATCTTGTATAGCCGAAAATCCAAAAACATCTAAGTTCTTCTACGTCTAAAATAAAAAAACATTCAAAAATTGTAAGGTCAAAATCCAAAACATGTGAAACACATCAAAATCCCTTAAAAGGTCAAACATCAAAAATCAAAAAATAGAACCATGTCAAACTACGAGTCTCTGAGCTTGAACATAGGCAAGGCCATCATTGATGTGCCCTTGAGACACCCTAGGTCATCCCTTTAGGAGTCTGTCATAATAAACTAAAAATCCATCAACTATTCATGTCTCATCATCAATAAGTTGATTCAATCGAACTACGTGGCCTCTATGTGTATAGTGTAGGCAAGGCTAATCTTTGATCAACCCCCGAGGCCCCTAGGATAGTCTTTTAGGTTAGGTTCTTGATCAAAAAACTCAGAAAATCCAAAAACATTTGAAAACTCATAAAACTCCAAAACACTTGAAAATGGAAAACATTAGAAAACATTCAAAAGGACTAAATAGCATCAAATATCTTGGAGAAAACCCTAAACAACCTCAAATATTCAAAAACCAAAACATTCAAATAAATAATTCAAAAAGATCAAAAATAGCCTCAAAATATTTTCAAAACCCCAAAAACATTGAAATATTCCAAAAATTACATAACCATCCATCCCACTTTGCTTTCACCTGCAATAACTTTCACCCATAATAAATCAATCATCACCTTCAACCTTTTGCAAAACAAATAGAAAACAAGTATCACAAGTCGTAAAGTGAGAACATAAAGGTCAAAAATATAAAGTCTAGATCATAGGTAAACGAGTCAGTAGATTTTGTATCAACGGCTTATCACAAACCTTATCCTAATCAAAACATCTGATCAACATGTCCTAGGATGCATCCTTCTTGTGATGGACATTGGCATCAGAAATCACCTTAGCTATATTAAATTGGCAAGAGATATAGATAACACTGACTGTTTGTCTTTGATCTTTTTGTATGATTTATCTTAATGACCCATTCCAAGGACCTCTCAATGATGTCTATCAAAAAGATTTAGAGAGAAAGGAATGGGGCATCGATCATTATCTTTCATTTTTTGTGCTTATGAGTATTCTTGTAAAATAATCTTGGTGCATACTTTCCTAGTTGTGTGTAGGGAGGTTGTTTGGAGCACATTGTTGACTACTGTGTATGCTTTGGCCCGATATATTTTAAGCTTCTAAACTACATTTCGATGAGGTTTTCGTATGTCAAGGTATGAACAAGAATTATCCTATCTATTTGCAGATTCAAATTCCATTACACTAGATACAACACCATCCTATTTATCAATACCTTGATGCATTGTGTCTATGTATTATATCAAACATAAGGAATGACAGAAAATACCAATCCCAAGATATGAGAAAATCATCGTCATCTCTCATCATCATCTCTAATAAAGCCTTGATGGATCAAAGACTTGTTGGACTTTTTGAATCAGTCATCAAAATGAATGGTTGAATCATTCATATTATTTCTTCTATCTTCTTTCCATGCTAACCTGGTATCATGAGAGTCAACAAAAACATCATCATTCATCCATCCTACATCCACAGACCGTCAACATGCATACATCTTGCATCATCATAGCATATCATCATAATAAAGAAAAACATAATCCGTTGCATCATCATTATCATTTAAGTTGTTTTGGATAACATAGATTTTTTATTTAATCATCTTAAACCATATCACATATCATACATATTCTAGGCATATGCATACATTTCATTATCATACCATAAGCATGAACATCTGCATTATCCATATATACATTTATATGCATACATCATCATCACATCATAAATTACATAGAAAAGTACACAAAAATAAATGCATTCATCCATACATCTTGCATAAGCATATCATATCATAGCATCCATCCATAACATATCATAAAAAGATACTAAAAAAGAAGGTAAAACATCCATTCCATCTCATATACATCACATCATAGATCATCATCACAAACCACATATTGCATAAATAAAAGAATTACAGCCATCACATTGCATCCATACATAATCATAACGCATAAGCATATCACATCACATCACATCATACGCATCCATACATTCATAAAAGCATGAAATAAAGAGCACATCATATCGAATCTCACTCATCTCGTATATATATCAAAAAAATGATGATTGTCCTAATACAATATCTGAATCAATGTATGAACATCAAATCAAAAATACAATATCCACAAGGCTATAAAAACTGAGCCCATAAATGTATATCTGTATAAATAATCAAACAATAATAATAAAAATTTCCTACAAAAGCAACTAGCCCTGGTGGTTGCTCAACTCACCCCTAACTAATGGGTTATCCTCACCTCTAGGTGGTGCTCCACTCTACTGTGAAAAATCAGGTTGTCTCGTAGTCTGGGAAACATCTTTATGGTAATGCATGCGTTAGTAAATAGCCTCTATAACTACCTTTCTATATAATCACGTGAACACTATTTGTCCCTGTGAAGCAGTTGTCACTGCCTCAAGTTGTTGCCTCCACCCAATCTCCTAGGCCAGTTGTAAGTCCAGTTGTTTTCGCAACTAAACCTCCTGATCTCTCTGCATTGTCATAGCCTGTAGCTACTGGTGTAGCTAATCCCGCTCCACTTGTAGCTGATCTCTCTCGACTATAATGGCTTGTATCTACGCTTGTAACTAAGCATCTAGCTATACAGGTGGAGGAGGCGGTGATGCCCCTGGAACCTATCCATCATGCCCATCCTAGTGCCCTAGGTCCTGATGACCCTAAGTTAGCTACTGCTTGTGCCCATCACCTAGCACTTGTACCCTATCCTGCTCTAGTTGTTGGCCTCTACCTCAGCCCTCATCTTTGTCATTGTCCCTGCCACCATCTCAGCCTCAACCTCGACCTCTACCTATGCCTCTCCCTCTACCTCTAGGGTATCCCCCCACTGGATCCGTTAGGCAAGTAGGTGGCCTGAACCATGCAACATAAGTTGGGATGGTCCCTGTATCTGGTATACCCTGATCGTAATCCTAGGGTTGTGCAACGAGTTGTCTAAACCCATTAATCACCACAACAAGGTCAATTGGTTTTCCCCACTGCACCTCTGTGATCTAACAAAAATAGCAGTATAATCTTTAGGAGGAACATCCTAAACCTCGCCAAACTAGCAAGCCACGCGGTCTAGAAGGTACTGCTCTATCATGGTGTGCTCCCTCCCTAAGAGGTAGTGAGTCGATCAAGAAAAATAGAGCAACTGTTGATCATTGTACCATGTTGGATGTTGTAGCCATGACCTCCATTTGAACACAATCATGTCATCAATGACACGACGCTAGTAAGCTAGGCCTGTAGGGCTTGTATATTGAAGGTTTATCAGTACCCTACACCTAAATACAATGGGCTCATCCTCGTCGATATCTACTAGAACCACCAATGGCCTCAACACTGTAATGTGCTTGTATGCCCATATATGAAGCATATTCACACTTGCTCTGATGCTCCTACCCTCACAGTAAATGACCTCATGCATATTGTGGTATAACAAAGCAAGGAGAATGAGACTCCAAGCATACATTACGGTACTCCTAATCATTCCCTCCCATGCCAATCCCCATCCAGGACTGAAACCTTTGCCCTATCGATATGGGGAAATCACTCCAGAGATTAGTGTAGCTATGAACAATCAGAAAATGGGAACTCGATCATGATATACATCAAGGTCTATCTGAGAGCTCACTAGAATGAGTTTTTTGTCTATGTAAAAGAGAGAGACATGTGTCCCTCCTAGCATTTGGGTCATAGATGACATGCTCGCTATGAATCAACAATCACAAAATGCACCACACATCCTCTAACGTAACGGTGGCCTTTCCAAGGGGAAGGTGAAATGAGGAGGTCTCATTGTGCCACCTCTCAATCAAGGTCCTCATCAGAGAAAGGTGGGTCTAAACCTAGGGCAAGAAAGCAACAAAACCTAACCCCAACATACCCAACCGCTCTACCTCCAAGTCATCAAAATCTCGAGCTACTGCCAAAATGTCTGACCGATGCTCTCATGACATCAATGGGGGAAGATCCTCATGCACACATGATGCACACAGCATCACTTTTCCAAAAAGTCAAAAAAATTGATCAAAATTTTAGACTTTGCATCCAAAACAGCAAAAGCGTCATTGAAATCAATAGCATTTCTCTTTTATGGGTGCATCGTTGTATCCATTTTGGGGGTGTGTTGCCAATTTAGCGGTGCACGTCACTATGCTCAATAGTGAATTGGCATTTGCATGCATCGCTATACTAAAAACTTGGGGTGCATGGCTAAATGCTATGTGTGTTGCCCATCACTTTCGAGCGATGCTAAACTTGAAAATAAGTGTCACTATATTAACCTAGCGACTCCCTAATCATTTGCATTATTGAACCAAAAAATGGTGGTGTGCCACTACACAGAAGGTGCGTCGCTATAAAATCAATAGTGACACTTCAATTGCATCACTATATAGCCATGTGCCTAGAGACCTAGTTTTGACCCCCTATTAATTGCACCTAAAAGTGAAAATCAAGGCGGATTTTGAGTCGCATACCCGAGGTCCTACGTCTGCTCGTCACTAGTACTCTCAAACCCACTCCGAAAGGTGAAGAGGAAGCACTCGTTGCGCCATTTTGTCAAGAGGTCAAAGCTCAAAAGGCAGCAAATCTCTAAGGTGTGAATGCACAAATGAATTGAAAGTGACTCTTCATTACCTATTTAAACTAAAAAATTAGGGTTTTTTTCCCTAATTTAAGCCAAAAGCTAGGGTTTTGATCTATTTTATTTATTCCCACCATGTGCAACCTATTTTGATCCATTTGTTGTGTTTCTAAAGCTATTTTTGGCATCTTGAGGCATGTTTTAGCACCTACACCTATATTTTACCTTTGTCAAGAAATCAACCCAAAATTCAAAATTTTCGCCCAATTTCTCAAGGGGGCAGGGAACTAGCTTATTCCTTCCATTGGGGCAACAGTGGAACATATAAAATCAAAAAAAAAAAATTGATTTGAGCAACAATTTTCAATCTGAAAAGCATCAGTCTTTAAACCAATGTAGCAGGTACCTTGCTTCAAAGGGGGGAAAAATGTAGACACTTAAAAATGTCCTAAATGATATCATGCACTCAAATTAGTTATACTAACACCGTTTCATCCTAAAACCCATCCTCTTTTTGATTAATTAATTAAATTAGCCTAGCTATTTAATTACTCGCACCATTTTCATCTATTAACTTAATTGACCTGATTAGGTTAATTCACCCCCTTTTGTGCTAACATTTCATCCTATTAAATTGAATAAATCAAATTATTTAATTTAACCCCTAAAGTCCTCTTATTTAATTAAATAACCCTAAGTTATTTAATTAAATATCATATCACATCCCCCCTTTTTCATTAAATCATTTATTTAATGAATATCATTTAATTCTCCTAATTTGCATAATTAAAACTTTGTTTTAATTATCAAATTATTAATTAAATCTATTTTTCCCACTTGCAAGGGAATATTCCAATATTCCTCCTTTGCACATTCCTCCAAAAGGGGAATATTCTCATGGAATATTCTTTCCCCTTTGCAATTAAATTTGGTTTTAATTAACTAAATATCTAATTTCCTTCACCCATGAGAATATTTTTTGATAATATTCTCTTTCTTCACTCATTTGAAAAAGGGAATATTCCTTTTTTATAACAAACCCTCAACAAGACTTCTTTTGCAAGTTTTGAAAGTGTGTTTGTTTGGATGAATGTAAGCCCTTGATTAAATATCATCTTGCATCCTCAGCCCTTGATGGGAGTCCATGATCTATGCCTCCATCTTCTTTTCATATTGACCATTGATTAACCTTTTTCAATCTTATCCCTTCATTTCTCATTTTTCCTCCTATAAATAGGTCACTATTTGGAGACAAATGGATCCATCTTTTAAGAGAAAACTTATGTTGTTAAAATCACTTTCACTTGCACTCATATTTAGCACTTATTTAGCATCCTTTTAGCTTAATTTACTTGCATCATTAGCTTAAAGCATCCATTAATGGCTTCCATGATAACATAGGTGCATACATTTAGCATATTTTGTAATTAGGGTTCTAATCTTTTGAATCTTGCATACATTTAGAGTAGATTTCCATACACCCATATCGATCATCTTAGCATTCATTATGTTAATTTAGCATTTAAATCATGTTTTATCACACATCTTTCATGAGTTTCGTCAATTCTATTCAATAGAATCAATTGAAACAAGCTCAGTATCTAAGGGATTTGGAAAGGGTCGTCATTCCACATCAATGCAACACCACTCCCCTAATAGGATAAATTTCAATAGATTAGAATAGGTATTTTTGAAGCTTTCATGATTTAATATGTTAGTTTTAGTGGATTCTTAGTTTAGTTTTGCATTGAATGATCTTATTAGGATTGATGTTTAGTGGCATAATTATACTTTGAATCTTCATGGATCAAGTGTAGTTGGCTCATACTAAGTCTTCAATCACAACACTAAATAATGAATAAAAAGTGAATTGACGAGACTTAGATTTAGGAGACATCAAGATAACATTGACACTTCTTCTATTTTGGGAATAAGAACATCATTATGCATGCTTCATATGTATCCTTTAAGAAGAAACACACTAATGTATATTCTCATTAAGGTGACTTAAGTCATATTAATCATTGTTCAAAATTAATAGGTTCCTATCCCATCTTTAGCAAATGAGATGGAGGGTAAAATAAGGTTCAATTGGAATTACAGACTAGTCTTCTCTACATATGAAAGCAAATAATTCCTCATGAGAACCCAAGTCGTATCTTTAGTGACAAAATCACCGATTTTTTTAGACCAATCTCTCCCTATAATGTTATAATTGGTAGGAATTTCAAGGATTTGGATTTTTTATACATAAATTTATTTCATCCTAGACTATTTTTATGATAATTTCCCTAAATTTCTATAATACTTAGTCTATCTAGCATAAAAAATATATATATTTTATGATTATTAGGTTTCTATTAAATACATATTTGGTCTACAATGTATTTTGGCATTATATTCTTTGATACCCCTATATCAAAAATATAGTTGTGAATAATTGTATTTTCTATTTTCAAAGTCCCATAAAAAGGAGGGATGTAATCAGTATCTTCATATTGAGCAAATACTTCATCTTTTTCACTTTGTATTCTTCTTAAAACACTATAACATTTTTTAGGATCATTTTTTTTTAACTTTTCAAATTGTCCAAGCTGATAAAGAACATCCCAAATGTTCATGTTGCTTGAGACGTTCTTTAAATTAGCAATCAAGACATATCCAATGTAGACACTTAGAATTGTCCTATCATAAATTCTAACTGTTTGTTAGCATATTCCATCATTAGCTTCTGGTATTGTTAGTTTGGTGTATTTTGTTAATGTTTGTTGTGGTTTGCTACTATTTATTAGTAAACTTGGCTGTTGGAATAGATTCTCAGCCTTCCTACATGTATTTGATATAGAATTCTCTACCTTCTTTGATATTTTGTCACAACGTGGGAGAGCTATCATTATTGTTAATAATGTTAGCATTTACAGCAAAAGCATGATGGGAATATCGTTTCAAATAAGAGAAATTGCAAAACTAGATGTAGCTCGATCTTCTCCCATATGTATTTATTAGAGCTCATTCTAACTTTTGTGTCGTGCCCTGAGAGACTACTGAATTTACTTCATTTGTACAGATAATTTCATTCATATGTAGAGGTCCATGGTTCAAATATTTTCTAATCCAATTTCTTTTGTTCACATGCATAGCGCAGTTTATTAGTGTAGTTGCTATGAACAAAATATTTCAATCAAATTATGTAGCGTGTACATATTGTGAATATTTAAAGGATTTTGAGGTACACAACGTGAAATTTTCTCGGTAAGGACTGAGCATCTATAAACCAAGGGGGTGAACCAGCACCACTAATGCAAAGAAAACTTAGATTTGTTTCGATTGCCACTTCACACAATGGTGCATTCCAAATATCAACTAGGTGCATCCTAGTTCACCCTAGTCATTTTTCCTAAAAGGAATTCAATAAGAAAGACTAACTTGATACATGGAATAAATGGTTGTTCAAGCCCACACACAATTCAATTTGATGTCTTATAACCCTTCATGTTCTCCTCTAAGAAATTGACCCATGTACTGTATCAAATTCTACATGTATTTAAAGTTTATCCCTTTGTTGACATAATTGATTTAGGACATCAATCTATATCTCCTCATGGACATAATTTATCAAGCCCAAACTTTTGAATCATTTAGAGCGTGTAAAAATAGACTTAAATTGAAATTTTCAGAAATTTTCACTATTTAAATCAAGAGAAATGATTTTTTTACACTTTCTAGAAACCCTAGGTAGGGTTTGTAATTGTTTTCAAAGAAAATGCAATAAATTTCTTTATACTCAATGAAAATTGATGAAACAAAAATAAAATGAAAGTAGATTCACATGCCAACATATTCCAATTGGTTTCAAATTGATATGTGGTTTGTACAATTCGTACCAAATGAAAGAACAGGTCTGAAAGTGAGAAAATGCACAAAAAATGTTTGTTTTCATTTACCAAATCTTCAACCCCCAATTTGAGTTTGGAGGGTGTATTTATACATTTTACATCTATCCCAACTTTTTCCAACCACCTTTTAATTAGTTTTTTCATAAAACACCATTTTTCCACTTTTTGCAAAAGTTGTTTGACAACTTTTTGAGCAACATTGACAACTTTTACAATTTTTGACCAATAAGCCTATAACTCTCCAAAAGTGATCAATATAAACCAAAATGGTCATAAATGACCTTATTAGACTCTAAAACATTCAAACAACCCAAAAACCAAAAATGGCACAAAGACATGCTTATGAGGCTCCTGATGCCCCTGCACCATACTCCTGAGGAAAAGAAATTTGAGGTTCATCTCAAATATGAATCTTTTTTCTTGTCTTTCAGTTCCTTTGCATGTGTGCATTGTTTCCTTGTTTTCAGATCTCAAATATATTTGTATCAACTAGTGCACTTGTGCTTGTTGGTCCAACAATATGCTTCTTGAGCCAAGGCCAACTTGGTACAATGTAGCCATGTGCTTTTGTTTGTTTTCTTGTTCTAGCTTGACCTTGGAGTGTGCAATTGTAAACTTATTGTCTCTTTCATCCACTTTTTCTTTGTTATCTGCACATGAAATAACAATATTAAAGAAATCATATTATTCTCCATACTTCACTTCATCCACCTCATGTTGTTTTCCATACATTCTTTCCTCCTCATGATTCTTCAAAATATTTGGCTTCACCTCAACCTTACTCAACCATTCATTTTCATTTTTGAATTTCTCATCCATTATTTTTTTCTCCTTGACATCAACATTCTCAACACGCGGTTCGTGAGAACTATGCTATCTCCTTATCCTCCACGACTATCTTCCCCATTTGGACTATCCTTGAGTCCTCTACAACTTCTTTTGTTGTCTCTTCTTCCTGAACATCACTCACTTCAACATCAATGTCACTATTACTTTCATTAGTTTGAGAAAATTCAAAAGAAATTTCTTCCATTTCTTGTTCAACTGGTTTTTCAAACAACGTGTTATAAAAACTTATTACCTGATCCACTACCTCATTTTTCGTTGCTTCATATTGGCATACATATGTTTTCTCACCTAACAACAAGCTTTCAATTCCTATGCACTCACCCTTCAAGGCTACTAATGCATATTTCGTCTCATCTTTGTCCAACTTGTATGTGTTGTTTTTCCTGTTATACTTCCCTTCCCTAATATAATGCCACAACCTTCCAAACACAATGTGACATACATCCAAATGCATAATATCACAAACTATTTCATCCTTATAATTTCCTATGTGAAACTCAACTTCACATTTCTCACGTACGGTTACCTGGTTACATGTTTGAATCCAACTCACTGAATAAGGCATGGGGTGTGGTATTCTTTCCAAACCCAAGTTATCTACCATGTATTTAGAAACAATATTTTCCATGTAGTTATCTGAAATCACAACCTGAACACATTTACCTTTGGACTTGAAAGTAGTCTGTAATAATCCTTGCTTAGCCAACTTTCTTTCTTTCTTGGTTGCCATTTCTTCTTCATGTAGCCTCTCTGCCACTTTCAACAATGTATTTAATAATGATGATGCCCTTTTTCCATCTTTCTTCTTATTATGATCCATCCTCAAACATCAAATCTCAGTAAACCACATTAGCCAAAATAATAGATCATTTCCCAAAGATCTTCTAGCTTTGATACCAAAATTATGGAGAGAAAACTTAGATTTGTTTTGATTGGCACTTCACATAATGGTGCATTCCAAATATCAACTAGGTGCATCCTAGTTCACCTTAGTCATTTTGCCTAAAAGGAATTCAATAAGCATGAATAACTTGATACATGGAATAAATGGATGTTCAAGCCCACACACAATCCAATTTGATGTCTTATAACCCTTCATGTTCTCCTCTAAGAAATTTACCCGTCTACTATATCCAATTCTAAATGTATGTAGAGTTTATCCCTTTGTTGACAAAATTTATTTAGGACAGCAATCTATATCCCCTCATGGTCATCATTTCTCAGGCCCAAAATTTTGAATCATTTAGGGCATATAAAAATAGACTTAAATTGATATTTTTAGAAATTTTCACCATGTAAATCAAGAGAAATGATTTTTTTACACTTTCTAGAAACCCTAGGTAGGTTTTGTAACTATTTTCAAAGAAAATGCAACTTTCTTAATACTCAATGAAAAATGATGAAACAAAAATAAAATGAAAGTAGATTCACATGCCAACATATTCCAATTAGTTTTAGGTCAATATGTGCTTCGTATAATTCATACCAAATGAAAGAATAGGTCTGAATGTGAGAAAATGCACAGAAAACACTTGTTTTCATTTACCAAATCTTCAACCAAAATGCCTTAAACCCTCAATTCAAGTTTGTAAGGTGTATTTATATATTTTACATCCATTCCAATTGTTTCCAACCACCTTTTAATTATTTTGTTCATAAAACACCATTTTGCCACTTTTTGTAAAAGTTATTTGACAACTTTTTGAGCAACATTGACAACTTTTACAATTTTTGACCAATAAGCCTATAACTCTCCAAAAGTGATCAATATGATCCCAAATGGTCATAAATTACCTTATTAGACTCCAAAACATTCAAACAACCCAAAAACCAAAAATGACACAAAGACATGCTTATGAAGCTCATGATGCCCCTGCACCAACCAAAAATTCAATGACCCTGATACAAATTTTAGTTTGAGTATGTAGCCAACCATTTTTGTCCACAATAAAATAGTAGCTTTTGGATTCTGGAAGTATCATATCATCAACATGGGATCTTGAACCCTGGGATCCCCTGGATTCATTTCCATCCTACCTCTTCAATGTTTGGACAATCGGTCCCTTCTTGATATATTTTCTACTTTAGTGTTTGAGCATAAGTTCATACTCTCACTGGGAAGATGGCGTCGCGCGGTGTCCTGGTTCGTGCTAGGGCCTGCGTGCCCTAGCCCGAACTGTGTCTGGCTTTTTGTGCTCGCGGGTGAGCTTCTGCGCTGCTGTCAGGGGGTCGTTCTTTAGGTGGCAGGGGCGTGCGGTGGTCAGGCAGGAGCCTTGGCCATTTTTCTGGCCCGTGGGGGGGCGTTTCAGCTCCAAATCTGTGTTTGGCGAGTTCGTGGTGGGGGGCTTGCGGTGCTCTGAGATTGTGGGCTTCCTGCCCCGTCTCTCTCTCTCTTTTCTACGGAGTCTCGGTTCATTGATGCATGGAGAATCAGGGTATAGCCGCTTCTCAGCTTTCCTTCGATGATATGGAGATGGGTGTGTCGTCTTCTCTGTTGCATGGCAACGATAAGGACCATACTGGTAAACCCCAATCTGGGGAAGGTGTTTCCCCTACAAAAGGCATGTTTCGTTTAAGAAAAGTAAACGGATGTTTGCAGAGATCTGAGGACCGACCAGTTTTGGTTATTCAACCTGCGCAAGTCTCGGAGGATGTCGATTACTGGAGCAATCATGCTCTTATTTGCAAATTTTTGGGCCTTCGTCTTTCTTTACCTATACTGGAATCTTGGGCACGTCGGGTGTGGAACCCAGAAGGAGATATGGAGATTCTGTTAGCAGCTAATAACTACTTTTTGGTTATCTTCTCCAGCATGTCGGACAGGAATAAGGCTTTTGAAGGAGGCCCTTATTTCTTTAACCAGGTGGGGCTCTTCATCAAGCCTTGGCATATGGGCTTCAACTCTGCTGAGGAGATCCCCTCGAGAGTTCCTGTATGGGTTCGGTTACCGAGGCTTCCTTTGGAATTCTGGAGGGAAGATATTCTTCACTCAATCTCTTTGCTTCTTGGAAAACCTGTGGGTTCGGCTACACAAACTCAAGATCGTAAGGTAATTTCTTTTGCTCGTATTTGTGTAGAAGTTGATTTAAATAATCCATTGCCAGATTCTATGGAGATCTGTTTGGGATCATTTTCCTGGATCCAACAGCTGGATTACAAGACCCTTCCATTTAGGTGTAGAATATGCCATGAATATGGTCATTTACATCGCAGATGTCCCAGGAATAAGTCTTCCCCCATGGCTGCCCCTGGACCTCCTAGGGAGGACAAGGGGAAGGCTTCTGTGTCTGATGGACCTGTTGATAGTGAGGGATTTATTCAGGTTAAGTCCCGTAACAAAGGCAAAGGTAAGAAGCGAACTTGGATGGACAGACAGAATGAAGGCACCTTTAACCGGTTTGATGCTCTTGGTGACTTGGTCCAAGAGGAAGGTACTCCAGTTGAGCTCTCCTCTTGGGCTAAAGGTCAGCATGAGGTGCAGGATGAGGGTGCACAGAAGGAGGACCAGATTTTATCTTCAAGGGAACAACAGGTTGGACAGTTGGCTACTGATTTGCCTCCTCAAGTTCAAGATTTGGGAGATTGTCAGGGGTCACAGGGTACGAAGGGCTCAGTTATTGTGGCTTCTGATCCCCTTGTTCCTAAGGGGACCTCAGATCCTGTAAAGGGGAATAAAGCTCCTCCTCTTTTAGGGCTACATCAGAAATCCTTCAAAAAGGGGCCTTCAGATAAACCGTCAAAGAGTGGTAGGAAGACTGATCAAGAGAAGGTAAAGCTTATGGGTGATACTTTGGTTGAGTCTGGGTCTGTGAAGCCCATTGATTCCCACTTCTCCCACCCCCATAAATGATTGTTTTGTCATGGAATGTAAGGGGGTTGAACAGCATCCCCAGACAAAAGGTTGTTCGTAGATTAATTGAGTCTCAGTCTCCCGATGTGGTCTTTATTCAGGAGACTAAGCTTACAATGGATGGTTTGGCTAATTGTGCTTCGCGTATCTGGCCCCAGGGCTCTTGGCAGGGTGTGGGAGCTTTGAATAGTTCGGGGGGGGTTGCTTGCTTCTGGAACCCTAGGAAAGTTTCCCCCTTATGGTGGATCTCTAGTCGGTCCTCCATTTCTTTGGTTGCCTCTATCTTTGCGACCGGAGAAAGGTGTCTCTTATCCAATATTTATGCACCTACTGATTTTTCAGGTAAGACTCATTTATGGGCCCATATCAGATTCATCCGGTCCCTGGACCCGTTTCTCCCATGGATTATGGCTGGGGATTTTAATGCTGTTATTAGTCTGGATGAAAAACGAGGGGGGTTAGCCAGACTGGACCCGTCTTCAAATCTGCTCAGGGATATGATAGGCTCCTTGAATCTCATTGATGTGAAGCCAACCAATGGGATCTTTACCTGGAACAATCGGCGATGTGGGGTTGAGGCTATCTCTGAAAGGCTTGACAGATTTTTGGTTTCCTGCTATTGGATGAACAACAGGTGGATCACCAGTTCTGAAATTCTTGACTGGAGGGGCTCTGACCACTGGCCTATCAAGCTCTCTATCACCTCATATGGGGTCACCAAAAATCCCTCTTTCAAATTTCAGTTGATGTGGTTAAGAGACCTGTCTCTTCCAGACCTTATGATGGATTGGTGGTACGAGGGGATACCTGCCCATGGGACAGCAATGTTTACTTTTAGTAAGAGGCTTCAACATGTGAAGTACAGGCTTAAGAGATGGAATAAATAGTATTTTGGGAACCTACATGCTCAGAAGATAGCGGCTCAATCCAAGTTGGCTAATATTACTCATCAGATTCGGGACCAAGGGTTGACCTCTGATCTGAGTAAAGCTGAGTCCTCGGCTCTTAAGGGACTTGAAGAGTGGGAGCTTCGGGAGGAGATTTTCTGGAAGCAAAAATCTCGGGTTGATTGGCTTCAGGAGGGGGATAGGAACACTGCTTTCTTTCATAATTCGGTTAAGGCTCGGAGGCAGGGGAATTCTATCTCCTCTCTTATCTTGACTGATGGAGCTCAGATCTCTTCTTGTGATGAAATTTCCAGGGAAGCTGTCAATTATTTTTCTAATCTTTTTTCTAGAGAGGATCTTACTGCTGGGACTGAGGAGCAAGCCGTCTTGGATTGTATTCCCCACCTGGTCTCTGCTGAGATGAATAGGGCTCTCTTAAGTCCTATCCTACTTCCTGAACTGGAGAAAGTTGTGTTTACTATGAAAAAAGGTAAGGCTCCAGGCCCGGATGGATTTCCAATTGAGTTTTTTCAAGAATTTTGGGAAATAATAAAGCTGGATCTCCTAGATGTGGTTCAGGAATCTCATAGAAACAAACAGATGCTGAAGTCTTTGAATTCTACTTTCTTGGCTCTCATACCTAAGAAGGAAGGGGATAATCGATTGGATCAATTTAGGCCTATAGCGTTATGTAATGTTGTCTATAAGATCATCACCAAATTGATTGCTGAGAGACTCAAACCACTCCTTGGCTCTTTGATCTCTGCTGAGCAGGGTGGTTTTGTTGGAGGAAGAAAAATTCTGGATGGGATTGTGATAGCATTGGAGGCTATTCACTCTGTGGCTGCCTCCAAGAAGAAAGCTATGTTTATTAAACTTGACATGGCTAAAGCTTATGATCGGGTGAGTTGGGAGTTCTTACAAAAAATTCTTCTGGCTTTTGGTTTTGATGAGGAGTGGGTGAACTGGGTTCTTAGCTGTGTGACCTCGTCCTCCTTCTCTGTTCTCATTAATGGTGAACCTTCTAATTTGTTTCACGCTTCGAGGGGACTTAGGCAAGGGGACCCTTTATCTCCCTTTTTATTCATTATCATGGCGGAGGGTCTTGGTAGATTTATAAAATCTCAGGTGAGGCAAGGTCTTATCCAGGGTTGGAGCTGGAACAATAATCTTCCTTCCTACTCTCATCTTCAGTTTGTGGATGACACTGGGTTGATGGGCATGGCTAGAATCAGTGAGGCTGTGAATTTCAGGAGGGCTTTGGATATCTATTTGAAAGCCTCAGGTCAGAAAATTAATGATGATAAGTCTTCCATTTATTTCTTCAATACTCCTCGGCTTATTCAGAGCAGGATTGCAAGGATTCTTAGATTTCAAATTGGCTCCCTTCCTTTGATGTACCTTGGGATTCCTTTGGTCTTGGGATCTCAACGCAGAGACTACTGGCAGGGGATTTTGGATAAATTCTGGAGTAAGGTTAGTCACTGGACTTACAGATGGTTATCTTCTGCTGGGAGAGTGGTTCTCCTAAAGACTGTGGTACAGGCTCTCCCCATTTATAGGTGTTGTGTTCAGGTCCCCCCTTCCAACTTTGTGAGGGATTTTGATGCTCTATCTCGGCAATTCCTGTGGTCTGGTAGCCTTCTTTCCCCGAAGTGGAGTTTAGTCAAGTGGGAGTCTGTTTGCAGGCCGAAGCATGCTGGGGGCCTTGGTCTTAGGTCGATGGCTCTTGTTGTCACAGCTTTGGCTGCCAAGCTTTACTGGCGTTGGTGCAACAATCAGGATCAGGATTGGGCCAAGATCCTTACCCATAAGTATTTTCCTGGTGCTGATTGCCATGATGTGCCAAGACTTGCTTTGGAGGGTTAAGGTTCTTGTATTTGGGATACTCTTAAGAAGGGAGCTCAACTGATTAAGGCTGGTCTCTTCTGGATTTGTAACAGAGGCTCTGATGCTCTATTTTGGCAGGACTCTTGGGACGGCCACCCTCCCATTCTTTCTAGCTTCCCTCAGCTCCAGCCTCTGAGCCATATTTTTACTGAGGCTGGTTGGTTCAAGGTGGAGCATTTTAAGACTGTCAAGCGTATGGGTCAGGTGGAGGTGACTTGCTGGAAGGACCCTCAGGAGTGGCCTGTGGGTGGCTCTGATGAGGATCGTGTTGTTCTTACTAAAGCTTTGGAGGGTAGGTTCTGCAACTCCCTTAATGTGAGGGACGCTTTGGCTTGGAGTCCTAGCCCAAAAGGTAAATTTACTGTAGCTCAAGGCTATGCTATTCTTGATAGGAACCTGCACGGTCCAGCTGAGGTGCACTGGTGGAAGAAGGTTTGGAATAACTTTTCTTGGCCCAAATGTAATTTTTTCTTATGGTTGTTGGCTCAGAAGAAATGCCTCACTTGGGAGAATCTCCGCAAACGAGGATTTCAGGGACCTTCTGTTTGCTTCCTTTGTTCGAACAATGAGGAATGTACCTCCCACTTGTTTTTTCTCTGCCCCTTTTCTAGAGAGATATGGCACAGATGGTGGGAGGCTTGGCGTCATGGTTGTATTCATGCTTCCTCCCTAATTGATTTTTGGGAAAGTCTGGGCAGGCCTCCAGCAAAGACTTCTTTCCTGGGGACGGTTGGGCCGATTTTTATTCTCTGGAACCTTTGGCTGGAGAGGAACCGCAGAATTTTTTGTGGCTCCAAAGTAGGAAGTTTTCAATTGTGGAAGACGATACTCAGTAGGCTTCAGGATACTATTTCTGCGAAATGTGATATGTCTGAAGGTATTGATCCTGGTGACCATGCTATTGTGAGTAATTTGAACTTGGAGGATAGTGGAAGGGGATGCTTTGTTGGAAAAAGACCCCGCCATGTCAAGCACCGAGTTTGTCGGGATGGGAGGTGGACGCCTCCCCCGGCTGGGATCTTGAAGATTAATACAGATGGTTCTTCTTGTGGGAACCCTGGACATGCTGGTATTGGAGGTATAGGTAGGGGCAATGATGGTGGTGTGTCCTTCCTCTTCTCTATTTACAAAGGTCAACACTCTAATAATCTGATGGAGGCCCTCGCTATTAAGATTGCTGTTGAGAGAGGATGCTCTTTAGGATGGAGGAGAATCATCTGTGAGTCAGATTCTCAGATTGTTGTGGATATGTTGAACAACCAGAATTTGGAGGATGTTAGTTGGCAATTAGCTTCTTTAGTCAGACAGATTCTCAGTTTATGTAGTTCCTTGGATTCTGTCTCCTTTTGTCATATCCCTAGAGAATGGAATAGAGTGGCTGATTGTTTGGCGAAGTGGGCTTCAGAGAACGTGGATGGTTGGGATATTAGTGGAAGGGATGAGTTACCCTCTGAGTATCGTGGGACCGTTGAGCAGCTGTTATTGGAAGATAGGAATATGTAGTGTTGTTGTTGGCCTTTGGCCTTTCCGATGTATTTCTGATTTGGTTGAATAAATTTTTACCCCTTCTTTTCAAAAAAAAAAAAAGTTCATACTCTCACTAAAGTGGGGATTAAATGTAGCATCATAAATTTTCACCCATGACAATTTCACACTATGTTTTGCTCCCCCCTAAGTGCATGGATCTAATTGTACACCTAATTTCCTAAATTATGTATTCCATAGCCCATTTGCACAATTATCAAGAAAACCCATGTGGAAAACCAATGCATACATTTAATATTTTTCTCCCAAAATTTTACACTTTACAAAATAGGGCCAAGACTAAGTCAACCTAGGTGATATTCCCACTATTCTGCTTCCAAAATTGAATATGTTGGAGTCAAATTTTTATTATTTAAATTTCAAATATCCAATGTTGGCTATCGAGATTTAATTTTCGAGAAATTAGAATAAGAGCATATAAATACATAGTTAATTCATCATTTGAAAATTAACAAGCAAGAATAACAAGCAATTATTGAAGAATTTACAATCAAGCATTGTCAAGAGCATTATCAAGCAATTCAAGAGTAGTATTTTCAAAGACTTATTGCAGCAATTCAACTTGAAAGCATCATGTCAAAGTGTATGTGATTTTTTTTATGTTTATGTTTCCATATTGTTTGTGAGATCTAACCCTTGTAGGGCTTCAAAAAAATCAAGCCAACAACAATTGAACCTGGAGGATATTTGTATGACTTCAGTCCCTAAAGGAAGCCATTAATGAGTGGTGAGTTACAGTCCATTGTTGATTCATCATTCATTTTATCATTTATCCTTATCCCTCAAAAGAATAGGATCTCTATCATTGGCATTGTCATTATGCAAGTGGAAACACACACAGGGTTTGACTAAAGCAAGCCCCTAAATGGCACAAACCTTATCTCTTCGAATGTGCAGGTTTTAGATATGAAGAATATCAGGAGAGGTTTGAAGGTCAATTGTCCATTGTTGCATTCAAATCCTACACCATGACATCAAAAAAAACTCGATTACAACAATATTCGATAGTGGTCTAACAATGTAGAAAGTGAAAACAAAAGGCTCTGATCAAGCTCCTGAAGACTGCAAAAATAGATCTGAAATTGCTAAACGATGACATAGATTTGAGCAAGTGCGCAGTGTCCTGCTCAATCCATTTCTGAAGTTTGAATTTCTCTGACTTTTTGGATCTAATTTTTTCGAATCAAAATACTTAATTGCATCATTCAACTAGTTGAATCATTGCATGTCATCCTTAAGTTCATTTCAGATTTGTTCAAGGGAAAGTTGACTCACCTTTCGAGTTGCAAGTCAGTCTTATATCTTGTCCAAATCCATCAAACCCCCACTACCTCAAATCTTCTAAATGAAATGTTAGGAAAAATTACCCAAACCCTAAGGTGAAATCTCTAGGGTTTCACTTTTCCTTCATTTCACCAACAAAAGGAAGTGCATCCCTAGAGACAACAAAAGGAAGTACATCCCTATAGACAACAAAAATGCAACACCTGAAACAGTGAAGAAGAATTCAAAAGGAAAGAACATATTGTGAAGTAGCAATACAATCCACCTCAAGTGTTGGATGGAGTTATAGACAAAGAAAAGAAGAAAAATACTAAATGCATTTATCCCTTATCTTTTGGTTTTTCTCATGTATTTCATTCCCCAAAAAAATAATATTACAATCCCACAAGATACACATTTTACCATTTATATCCTTTTAGATATGGCATAGGTGTTGATCCAAATTAGAATCACTATACCTATTAGTGAACCATGTGAAATACCTAAACATAGGGATAAGGCTTTATCATATTTGTATACTATAAAATAAATTGATAAGTTTTCTACAAACCCTAGTTCCATTGTCCCCAAAGGGAAAGAAGAAAGCATTGAGGTGAAATTAGAGAATTATTTATCAAAAAATAAAAAAAATATGGATCCATTTTACACCAGACTACATGTTAAATTCAAGAGCCTCAAGCAATGCAATGTCTCTCAATTTCATGAACCAGATAGGTTTAAATGTTTCTAAGTCATATCGTGAATGTTTTCCATAGAATCCCATGAAGTTAGCATGGTTTGCATTTTCAACACTATAGAAGTTCATTTGGCCACATATTCTAAGTCATTCTTAAAGTATATAATTATTGTTGAATTTATATTTAAGTGGGGCATGTTGTTACCTAAAAATTGGGTCACTTCAATGGGTGGTAGTACATCCAAATAGATATATCCCACATAATTATTCAATTTAAGGGAGAAATTGTTAAATTGAAAAAGGAGAAGGGTTGAATAAAATTGAAAATCAATACAAGATAGCTAATGAAGTGCACTACATACATATAACTTGACTACATCAAATATTGTGATAAAGAAAGCAGTGAGATTGCATAACCTCTCTTGTTTTCTAAACCTAGTAAAATTCTCAATGTCTTGTGGATAATTTTATTTTATGTTGCATATTCCAAAGAAGGTTCAGGGATTGGATTTGTACTATATTTTCCTAATGGTGAAACATTTAAGCTTGCTTTCAATTTGGAATTCAAGTACACAAATAATATAGTAGAATATGAGGCAATCATTCTTGTCTTGAATATTACACATAAAAATGAAATAAAATGCATCAAATTTCTAACAGATTTAGATCTCATAATTCTATAGATAAAAAAACATTTATGTAGGAAAGGATGATACTATAAAAATATACGAAACGTGTTTGAGACACAATTGAATTATTTGATGTATTTGGTATCGAATGAGTTCATAGGTCAAGAAATGAAACAAAATATGCTATTAATTGTTAGTCCAACAAGTTTGATTTAAATTCAATATCTTCTCAATTCCAACTCAACATCGAGGTTTGGATGAGACCTAGTGTACCTAAAAATTTCTACAATTGGCATGTATTTGATGAAAACCAACATATTTATAGGTTCTTAAACTACATGGATGAGTTTGACAACTAATTAATTGACTAAAAATCTATGGTGGATTTTGAGGATTAAAAATATTTTTCTTAGGGAATGAAGCGATGCAACTAAATACCAATAAAATCCCAAAAGGACTGGTTGAGATGGAAAGAATGTTTGGTAGTGCAAACAATACAAAACAAGGTCAACTAATAGATAAAAATAATATAGCTATAAAGGTCAAATAATGTTGAACCTATAATACATTGGAAATGGATAAAAACCAACAAATAAGAAGTTACTAAAGACTTTAAAAAGGTATTTTTCATGTTTATATGATGAGATGAAGGCATACAAGAAAGGCCCTTTTCAACACACAATTATAATTCAATCATATGCCAAGGAATTTTTCCAAAAATAGAGACCCACCAATCTTACCCTTGCCCCCAAAATATAAAAGGAATTGATTAGATTGAAAGGGGGTTATTATTAAACCAATGAAATGCTTAGAATGGGTTTTAATAATTTTTTCAATTAGGAAGAAAAATGGATAAATAATATCATGTCAAATCCCTAAAAACAACAATCCTCTTCTTTGCATGGATCACTTGCTACAAAAGGTGACAAGATTTAAGTTAATGTCAATTATGGATGGCTTCGCAAGGTATAACCAAGTTTTGGTCAAGGAGTTCTATTAACATAAGACAACTTTTTAAAATCCTTAGGACACATATGTGTATGTGGGAATGCCACTTGGACTATAGAATGTAGAGTCAACATTTCAAAGTGTCATGGGTGTTGCATTTGCAATTCTAATTGATGATATAATGGCTTTATTTCAATATAACCTAACATATTATTCAAAAAATAGAAAATACCAATACAAAGATTTAGATTAGATCTTCCAAAGATGCCTTGAATATGAGATCTCATTGAATCCAAAAATGTTTGTGTTTGGTCTAAAAAGGAAAATTTCTAGGACACATTATGTCTAATAATGGAATTATGATTGGTATGAAGAGGGTCAAGGGGATTGACCTTATTCCCAACCCTAAAATAGTGAAAGGAGTATAATATTCTTTTTGGTAAAATCAATTTCTTGAAGCAATTTGTGTGAAACTTTGTAGAGAAGAAAAGTTATACAGGAGACTCAAGTTGAGGATGGGAACTTGGTTTTTCTAGGTTTTGTGTCTTTTCTATCATCTTTGTCTTTCCTTATTTCATAGATCATGCCCTCAATGCACAAAAATATTTAACCTTCTACATTTATTATTGTTTTCTTTAACTAGTCCTTTCCATAGCCTCAAATGGGTTCAATCTAGTATTTCATGTTGGTGTTGATAGTTTGACGACTCTACACAATAGCTCCTCCAAACAAGTGGCCCCAAAACTTTATTTTGAATTTTTCATGAGGTATACACTTTGAATCCCCAAAATATATGGTTTTACTCATCCTTGAGTTTGATAATTCTTGTAAGAGGCTAGATAATTTTAGTTTAATAGGGTGTTTTTGGAAGAACTCCCCTTGAAAGCATGCTCTAAGATTGGGTCAACAAGCATTAGGCCCCACATGGGGTCCGGCTTGATGGTGTTCATAACCTCACAGAAAGGATTTTTTATTTTTTATTTTGTTGAGGCCAACCATGCTAAGGCTATATTCAAACATGGCCCATGGTATGAACATTCATTGTTGTTGGTATTTCAACCCTAGATGCAATATTTTTCTATCTTAGACAAGAAGATGCTATGTGTGCTAGTTTGTCTCAAGTTCTTGGGTTTATCGCTTCATGCTGGAAATTTATAACCAAAATTATCACACCCTTGGGGATGGTCATTTTTTTAGCCTAATAGTTTTTATTAAGCTTGTTTGTGACATAAATATGTTTGTGTTGAGATCAAATTGCCTGAGGATTTGAAAGAATTTGTGGACATTCAAATAGGTCACCTTTGTCACATTCAACATGTGGTTTACCTCAATCTACCCAACACTTATTTTTAGTGCTAGTCCACCAAGCACAAATTAAGGATTTCCCTTTGGTGGCCCTTGAGTCAAATCACCTCCCCAATCAACTAAAGTTTCCACCTCAAAATTTGAGGAAAAATGCAAAAAAAAAAATTGTAAAAGAAAAAAATGCTAATCCTAACATCCCCTAGGCTAAATACCAAGCCACTAAGGATTAAAATTCTACCAAAGTGCAGCCCAAAAATGTTTCAAACCCTTGGAAGAAGGGGAAAGTGGTTTTCCCACCTATGGGTGAGCCCTCCTTTAAGCCTAGACTATATCAAACACTACAGTCGAGGTTGGTTTTATCTTCTCAATCAAAAGTTCATGTTCACTCTCCATTATCACCTAAATATTTGTGATGTTCTCACAACCTTCTTAGGTGATTGGAGAAGGTAGATTATGTTGTAGAAAAGTGAATAAAGTAAATTTCCAACATTCAATTGAGTAGTTTATCCTTAGAATATTTTATGTAGAATTTTTTTCTTCTCTTCAGGATTCGAATAGTGATGATATGCCTCTTAAATCTCACCAATGAATTTCCTCTCTTGGAATTTCTAAGGTTTTACTAACTTCTCCAATAAATATTCAATGTGGGATACTTTTTAGAAGTACTTAGCTTTAGATGTTCTCTATTTGCAAGAAGTGAAGATAACTAGATTTTTTATTTCAGTAGCTTGTCATGTCTTTTGGTCAATTAGTTCTATATTTTGTAGTAATCACAATGCTATTTTTGGAGGGGTTCTCACCTTTCTCTATTCTATGTGACTTTAGTATGTTGTTAATCATGGTATTGGCCTAACTAACTATGTGATTTGGATCCTCTTAAATGTTGACAATCATTATTTTGGTATCATAAATACTTATGATTCCAATGATTCCATTGAGATATTTATTTTGTAGCAATGGATTGTTGATTCATTATTTTTCACCACTTGGGTTTTGTGCAAGGACTTTAATATGGTAGGTATGGCATATGTTAAAGATGTGACCCTACCCTTATGCTAGACAACTAAAAAACAAGAAGCATGGTATTATATGCATAATAAATTGGGCCTTTTATACCAATATGGAACCCTGCCATAACCATTCCCATTGGTATATGTTGAATAATTTATATGCTATTTATGAAAAAGTCTTGAAATAATCAGATCATGTAATGATTTTTGCACTGTCTTTTTTCTCCTTCACCGACTATTATTTGCTCCTGATAGAACCTTTACCAAATATCACCTTGTAAAACCAAGATTCAAAATTAAATGGAAAGTGGGAATACCTTACAGTTGTAAAAAAATATTTTTTTAAATACTTCTCTATTGAGACATCAACCCTCACTAGCCCACATTAGAAAAGTGTGGAACCTTCAATCCCAACCAATTTAGCTAACTAGCTAGATTGCTTGGAAAAATAGATCCATAAAGAAAACATCTTGATTCATTCACATCTATGGGCACTAGCTAGCATACCTTTGATAACATGCATATGAAGCCAAAACCTCAAAGCTTCATAGGTCTATTACAACTCTTGAAGATAACCCCTTCTCCCCTACTTTGTAGGTACAGCTAATTGAACTTCAACACTAAAAGAACATTTTTGAAAACCATTCAAGCCAAAGTCAAAATACATTGGGTTAAGGTTGGGGATAGAGCTTCTAAAGAGTTCTTTCAAGCCTTCACAGCTCAACAAACTTCTCATAGCATCAATTAGATCAAGGATGGGTGGAATTTCCTTAAAGAACTTCTAGATATTCTCAAAGGTTTTTATAAACATTATGAGCAAGTTTCACTTCCTAGGAAAAAATATCTTGAATGTGACTAGGCCCTTCAAGAGTTCCTTAAATTTGTTTCCTATCAACTTTCCTCCTCACAAAAACCCTTTTATGATTATTTTATCTCTATTGTTGATCTCAAGAAGGTTTTTCATACCATGTCTAATGACAAGGCTCCCAATTGTGATGGCTTCCCTTGTGAGTTATAATGCCCTTTGGAATTGTGTTGGCAAGGGCCTACATCAAATATATCTTGAAGCCTTCCAATCCAAGTCATTATGGAAAGTAATTAACAAATAAATATTAAATTCATACCTAATTATGGATATTGTTATAATTGTTAATAATCACGAGATGCAAGATTAAACAACAAAAAAAAACACCTTCCACACAAGAGAGTTGCAAACAATAATTTGTTATATCATCAACAAGAAAAATGTATAGATTAAACATCAAGATTCTTCAAGGAGATCAAGAGATAATAGTGGGAGATTTATAAGAGAAACCCTAACTGATAAATGGATTAGATTATGAAAAGTGTCAACATCCTTTATGATTAGACATAATGATCTAATAAAATCTCACTCTAGTTAATAGAAAAAAGTACTCCTAAGTTTAGCTTAACTGCATGAGAATAAATTAGCCTAATAATTTAAATTAAAGATTAATTAATTATTAGCTAATGCATGATTATTCTAATACCCCCGTTTAAGATGAACTTAGGCAATAGCTAAAATCCCTAAAAATTCAATGCATAAAAAATAAAGAATGCATGATGGGTACTAACAAACACGGCCTAATGAGGTACCCATGTATATAAACAAACTAATCTCTCACAACTGGAGAAAAAGGATAAAACCTCAAGAAAAAACTCCTCTCTAAAAGAGAGAAAGGTGATTGAAGGACTAAGAAGCTTCCAAAATAGTATCTAAAAAAGAATAGGAACATGAAGAACATCATACAAGCAAGAAGAATTTGGAGGCAAATGTCAAATGATGACTACTATAGTGATAAAATGAAGAACCTACTTTGAAATAGATGATGATCAGGATCAAGAAGAAAATAATTTGCATGAGTGCCTCCAATGACACTACTTGAATTAGATGGAAAACAAAGGAAAACATTTGGAAATTGAAGATACAAATGACACTAGTACCAATAGTCTGAAGAACACTGATCAAGTGAAAATGGTAGATCACCTCCAAAAATAAGAATCCAATAGTGTCCATATGGTAAATTTTCCATATCATTGAAATGCATGGGTAACCAACCACTACATCTACCTAGTACATAGGAACAAAAACTAGATACATAGATCACTCCAAAAAAAAAAACCAAAGAAGCATTAGCACCAATATTAGAAACCCCCCCATAATGCAGAAAGGGAGAGGAAAGATAACTCCACTAAAACTATGTAGATCACCAAGAAGTGCATGAAGGAGAACCAAGAATACCTAAACGTGCACAAAATATTACTTAAAAATAAAAAGGGTGTGCAAACAAAGCACACATGCATGAGACAAGAATCACTTGGATTCGATGCTATCGTGGAAGGAACACTCGCTTGACATAGTTACATAGATATATAGAGAGAGGTTAAATCTCTCTCTCTCTCTCTCTCTCTCTCTCTCTCTCTCTCTCTCTTTCTCACACACACACACACACACACACATTTTTTTATATTACAATATTGTCACCTCAAATTTTTTTTGTCCTTTTTTATTTCTTATCCTTTCCTTTATTCTAGTGTTTGGTGTGACTTAGGATCCCTTATGTGTGTGTGTGTGTGTTTATATTTTTATATCCATTTATAGATCCATATAAGAATTCATTTCTTTCTTTTTTGTATTTTTATAGATATTTTCATAGATAGATTCTTTTATAGTTTTTGGGACTATCTTCCTATGTATCCCACCCCCTACTTTGTCCTTTTTGCAAGTTGTTAATTTTTAACTTGGTATTTTCCCCTACTTCCTATCCTCTAGCATTTTAGATCTAGAATCCTCTCACCATTTTTATTTAGAGTACTTTGTATTCTACTCTCTTCATTTCTCTTGTATTTAGTTGTCTTATCTTGATGAGGGGTCATGAAGTTTGATCTAAAATGTCAATATTATAAAATTGCACACAACCAGATCCAAAAATCAATGATATTAATTAGTATGGATTGTGGAAAATTCATAATTTTAAAAGTTTATTTCCTAATAAATCACTTCAAAGGTGATTCTATGGTAGATATTTGGTCCTCATATGGAATTCAACATATGAGGAGAGAGGAAAAAATGGTAATTTTGATCCTCTCTGGCTTGGGACATATGAATCTACAAAGATCTATGGAGGCGATGTCTACCATTTGAAGGAATGAACAAGGATTTTGACAAAGCTACTCATTCATGACTAGAACTTGAAGCGTTATTTCATGTGAATAATTTTAAACTTGATCTATACATATTATTTAGTATCTTCTTGTTGTGTTTTATTTTGTAAATATCATGTTTTGTGTCTTTGTGTAGTTATTGATATTTATCTATCATGATGAAGTGGGAGTTTGTCCCAATCTATTTGGTTTGTTATTTTTATCTACAACCCATTGTATACTAGATTTTAAGTGTCATCAACTGACACACATCCCTAGATAGAGCATGTTGGGACTTAATACTTTAGTATCAGAAAAAATCATTGAATCTCTCTTCATGTGTTCACTTAGGTTTCTCTTTACTCCTTTTTATAATAAAAAAATAAGAATAACTTGTACGGTTTTTCATTTGTATTTTTTTCCCAAGTATGAAACTCTGTGTTTTTAAAACCAAAAATCTATTTAGGTCTATGAAAATTCCAAGTTTGGAACATTTTGTTGGTTCCTAATGTGTTTTTTCAAATTTTCTAAAACTTCCCTACCACAAATACCTTTCCTCCCACCTTCAATTTCCTTTGCTCCTTGTCAAAATTTGTAACTTTCCCTTCTATTCATGTCAACCTGTCTAGGTTTGATTCCTTTTACTCCTATTGGGTCACCGAACTTTTCCCTCCCTAACTACTCTACCCTTCTCCCAAGTACTTGTTTCAAGTAATCCCTAAACTTTGATCCTTGACATCTTACACTATATATTCTCATCAGAGTTAAACCATTTGACATTCCTCATTTTTCATACATCCATGTCATGAGTTTTCAACCATCTCTAAATCCCAACAACCTAACCAAGTGCACAAGGTATGGCTTTTCCCTAACCCTCAACAATTCAAAACGCCTACCTACTTTATACGATCTTTTCACCAATTTGTTGAAATAGCTCAAAAATACCATGTGATCGTAAAAAAAGGTCCAAGTACACAAAAAAAGTATTAATAGTTGACAAGGTTGTCATTTCACCACTCGATGAATTTTTCACTTGGTTATGGCATGATTTCAAAGTAGTTTTTGATGGAGAAAGTTGATATTTGGTCAAGTTTCCCTCTAATAACTAGTTTTGCCTTGCAATCACCCATGATCATTAAATAATAAATTTTGTACCTTAAACTCATAGTGTAGGTAAAAAGACATTGTAGCAATCATGGTGACATTAATGTAGGTATTTGAAGTGATAGAGATCAGATTTTTACATTTTTCTCACTTGGTAATGATGATGATGGCTCAAGTTATCCATTAATGTTCAATGACAACCTCTACAACTAACAAACTTTATTTGATTGACCACCATGATGAATATTTTATGTTACAAGTGTCAATTTGAAGAAAAGAAGCAAGGTAAAATTTGAAATGATACATCTATATATTTAATGTTATTGTTAGGGTTTTGAATCATAATTCATTCTTTATGTTCTAGGTAATTCACAATAGATTTTGTATACCATATTGGCTTTACACTCTCAATTTACACTTTTGCAATCATCACACAAAGTGATAGAGATCAAAATAATGAAGTTTTTCAACATGTTTGAGTTTTCTTGTAAACCCCAATGACACTGATTTAAGTGCAACCATTAATGATAGCAACAACAATTGTCTAAGCAACCTCTATAACACTCATCCATCACATTTCTTTAGTTCATCTTGGTTTTGAGCCAAAATTCTATATATTTGTATTTTTTATTGTTTGTAAGGGTTTATCATTTTGGTTTTCATAGAACTAATGTATAGAGATTTCGAGGTTTTCAAAAGTTATTTGTCAATCTACTATTAGAGATTCTCACTCACAATAGCTACACAAGACAATAGTTATAACCATATGTCCCTTTGGTCAATTATCGATATTTTTGTAGGTTTTCAATAGTAGGGTATGATGGGTCTCTTACTATTTATTTTCTTCTTTCATCATGTTTGTTGGTCAAATTGTAATAAAGATTGGATAAGTGTTGCAATACTTTAAATTTAATACAATTTATTATTTTGTATTGATCCCTTATTTGCCACACATGAATGTTGATGAGTTTGGAAAATGGAAATTAGTGTGATTACAATATATCATACCTTTGTTGTAATTTCTTGTTTATTTTTTTAATGATTGTATATGAATCTGACCCCATAAGGCACTAGTATTGAAGACTCAAAACTTTCACATACATTAAAAACCATCAAAATAAATTACTAGTAGTTACAAGAAGTAGGAGGTGGACATAATATATGTTGTTTATGGTTCAATAATATAAACTAGGAAATTATTTTAAGCAAATTATATATATTAAAATATTAGAGAATCGTAGTAACATATCCATACTTTACCAATGTCTATGAAATTATAAATGAAACGATCTCAAGGGATAGAAATCTTCTCACTACATATAGTTATAGTGTGCTTTTAAATTATAAAATCGGCTTTAAAAGAGGTCTCTTCATCTAGTGATTCTTGACCTAGTGATTAAAATAGGGGTCAAGTAATACAATTTGGGTATAGTTGTTATTTTTTACTATCCATTTTGTTTGATTTGAATACCTATTAATGCATACCTCTAATAAAATCCTCCTAGGTTTAAGCTAAGTCTAAAGTAAAGGAGAGATTACCCGCTTTCAAATAATGCCTTCAACCATCCCCAAATTGTTGATGAACTTCTATTTTACCTTCTTGATGACACCCCTATCCCTAAAGGTGTAATACCAATTCTAGGATTGAGGACCTACAACTTTTATACCTAACAATGTTAAAGCTCCATACATACAAGAGCCTCCATAGAACCATGATAAAAAAAAACCTCAATGCACCTACACCAGTATCTCACTAAATTGAGATCCAAAATCTCATTTGTGTCATCCATGTCAAAAATATAAGACATCCAAATAACTCCTTAAAGTATACCACATGACCAAACACCTAATCCACTATGAAGTGCTTAGAAAATGTTCTCCATCATCTATTAGAATTCCAAAATTGGACACCATGGGCACAATATGACATGTACAATAAATAAAAATAAAATTGAATTTCAATTTTATTTTTTTATGATAAATAGAAAAATCAATAAAAGCCAATAATATCATTGTATAGTGCTATGAAATATTTTTTAATCAACTAGAATAAGTTAAAAATCTAATACCATGGGAGAAATTTAAGGTAAATAAAAAATAACTTGGTATTGTTCCACTACCAAGTGGATTTTTCCAACTAATTGGTGGTGGTAGTGTGGGTAGTTGGCACTAGCTAGTGGTGGATCTAACTGGTGCATTGGCCACATAGCCTAGGAAAAGAGGAGGTAGAATTAGGGTTGAGGAATCCAACAAAGGTGGCATGTGGAGGTGACTTGGCCTAGTTGAGAAATATTTGGGTAGAGGTGGTAGAATCCATGCCTCCTAGATTGGGTATCAACCCTCCATGGCTAGGCATAACTAGGAGCTCCAACCCCCTAGTGACAAGAGGCTATTCCTAACTGCCACTAACCTAGCACCTACAAATATTTGTTGGTCCCTAATGTGACCAAGTACTATGGCCCTTCAAACCCCTCTATCATGATACATACCATCACAACACTTATACCTACCTACAATGATGATCTCACATTATATACCATCCACCAACCACAACTGCTAAAAATTTTCTACCCATACTTTGATGACATAGTGCTTGTACAAGAGGAATATATCTAAGAGTATGTCATGAAATATTCTACATGAATCAAAAAAAAATTATTACAAAAAATCATATGGCCTTTATGTACCATACTAAAAGCAATGGATCCCTATGACTATACAAATTTTGATTGTCTAAGATTCCATCAAATCTTTTAAAATGGCCAAAAAAAATTTGACCCCAAGCCTTATCAATTTTTATATTGATCCGTAGGTTTTTGAACCTTCTAGATCTAGTGGTCAAGTTTATTTGACCCAAGATATTATCTAAGAAAATTCATCTCCAAAACCCTCACAAAAAGAGAACCCATAAAACCCATTTGCCAAATCAATAAAACCCCTAGGTTTGAAACATCTTAGATCTAAAAACACATAAAAACTTGAAATGTATTTTTCAATACCATGGATTCAAATATGTAGAAGCGTCCACTAAAATAAAGGGTTAGTAACACCACAAAGATATGTTCTCCTATAACTTTAGAACCAATCCCTAATACTAAATGAAAGGATATTATAGAAAAGTATACAATTTCCACATAATCCTCATGAAATAAATGAATACAAAAGAATAACAAAATATACCCACATAATAACACCAAATGTACCTTGAGAAAACCCTTTCAAGGGAAAAACTTGGCCTCTAGAAGAACCTATATAGAATCAATATATTATATCAAGAACAAGATTATAATACACTTGAAAAGTGTCCATGCAAGGTCTTTGAAACATCAAGCTAATTGATTGCACTCTTCCATATGAACAAGAAAATTAGAACCATGTAGCCACACATCTCAATCTATACTTCCTATAATTGCGTGTGTAACCTAGAAGAGATTATCAATCCAACATCTAACCAACAAGTCAAAGGTTCCACGAGAAAATCTCAACAACTATTTATGTGCTTTCATTTTATAGAACAAGCTTGTACAAACCACTAAATAGTATTGCATAAACTATTAGTGTCAAAACCATGAACTCACCAAACCATGGGCCCAAAATTAAATATTTTTTTGCATTGACTTTAAAAGTAAAATATTTCTCCAATGTGGCACTCACATTAAATATTTATCCTATTGTCCCATACAACATGCAAGTGTCCCCAATAATTCCTAACCCATATGGTATCGACATCTTTAAGATGTATTACCATTAAATATTTATTTTATTACTAACATTATTATTATGTAAGGTGTACAATACACCTTTCCCAATAGTTCCAATCAAACCAAGTAGTTCTCATTCATAATGCCTTAATTATGCAAGTTAAATGAAGATAAAATAATTATAAACTAGCAATAAGTGTCCCCATCAAGGATGATTTAAAGAAATTTGAACTCGTGGATAATTTTAAATGCAAATTATTTTGACATTCAATAGAAACGAGGGGTAAAAAAATCAACACAACCAAACCCGATCACCAATGATGGATAATCAATAGGTACCTTTAGATTAAATATGGGGATTTTCCCCAATGAAAGAATGATTGGTGGTTCATATTCCTTGCCAATCACTCATAAGGAATTGTACTCTCTAATCACACATTCGATATGAACATGGATGGGTATAATCACTACACTAGTACAATAAACATTGGTCAATATAGAATGGTGCATCTATAGTTGTGATACAACTAATGACTTATATTCACTGTATCACTATCCTAGTAGTAATACACCATCTAACCAACTAGAAGCCAAAGGTGAGAAAGGTAGTTGGTGTATTAGGATCTAACTAGTTTGATCCTTCTTCAATCCATTCAATTTCCATGCTACTACTCATGCTACAATCCCTTCTCACCCAGCCTAATCATTTTATCCCCTTCACATCCTCTCTAAAGAAGAATGAGCCAATCCAATTTCGATGTATCACATAAGTAAATTAGGAACTAAACAAACTAGTGTGATGAGTAATTTTTATCCCCAAGTGGATCAAAACTAAATCCAATTATTTATTTCTTGGCAAGAGGTGGAATAGTTTAGGTTTATTCTAGGTCTAGGATTCCTCAAATTGAATGGAATATGTTGGTTTATGTGACAAATATAGACTTGAGTACACTTTCTATCAATTTCACTCTAGTTGAAAAGGGGAAACTAATTCAAGAATTTTGAGACAATGATATTAAAAGGTTTTGCATATTTAGTGGTGGTTTCTCATAGGAGTGGAATACAAATCAACATGTGAAATGATTATTATCCACTCGATGGGGTTCTCATCTTATCTTGCTCCTCTCATTCACTAACATGTATGAGCCCATCAATATATTAGGTATTTTGAGTGCAAATTGTATGTCACTTTCCTATTCCTTTTGATTGGTCTGGACTTCCAAGCCTAGCAATGCATTGGAACAAAAATCATTGGTTTTGGAGAGACGTGGCCTTTAGAAATAGATTGGGCCATGGCCCTACCTTTATCTCTTATAGTGAGCCTTGGGTGGTTTGGAATCTCAAAAATATAAATTCTTCTTCACAATTGAGTGATATTGTTTCCAAAGGATTGATTAGTGGTTGACTCCATTGCAAGTACCCAAGAACTAGAGATTCTTGGTAATATCAAGAATGGGAGAAAACCAATTTATTATGGTGATATGATTCAACCCATTAACCCATAATCCATTGTAGGGTTTATTGATTTCAACTCAATCTTCAACACACGCACTATTTGCATTTTCATTGGTTGGTTGAATATCCCAATAGCTTAGTCCATTGTGGAGGGATATGAGCATGAAATGGAATTTAATTAATGCAGATTTATAGGTAGGGGATCGAATGGACTACTCTTTATTAGAGCTAGAGAAGTGCCACTCAACTCCAAAGATTGCACTTGATTCTTTGTCCACCAAGGATGAGGAGTACTTCTACCTAGGGGGGAGGGAGACAAAAAAGTAATGTATTCCCACAAGTCATTTTAGTTCCTCCTAGTAGCTAAACCAATCACTTGACCTTGAATCTCCCATTAATAAATCATGAGCTCCCATCCCTTGATAAGATGAATCAATCTTGGCTCCCACCCATGATCAATATTTAATTTGATGAAAATAATGTGAATGATGATTGATTCCCACATCAAGGTAAACCGCTCAATCAATATGGGAAAACTAGGAGAAAGGAGATTCAATATAAGTTGAGACTACAAGTCTAACACTCAAAATGTCATTGATTCAAGATGCACCAAAGGGGAGTAGCATTAAAATTCCAATGCAATGAATAATCAATACTAAAAAAATTAGATCATATGGGGATATTTATAGCTCAAATACAATTAATAAAAGGATTATTTGGCTTGGCAATCAAATATTATCACTGCTTCCACCTCATTAGGGGATCAACCTTATCAATTAATCTCTTTTAAAATATTTCCTAGGATCAAAGAGGGGCCTCGATGAATCAATCCTAGCATGCCTCTATATAAAGCATAGCACAACTCGCAACAAAAATAGGCATGGATTGCTTGAGTTGTATTGTCCCTTCTACAAT
This sequence comes from Sequoia sempervirens, assembly GCA_007258455.2. Classification (NCBI taxonomy): domain Eukaryota; kingdom Viridiplantae; phylum Streptophyta; class Pinopsida; order Cupressales; family Cupressaceae; genus Sequoia; species Sequoia sempervirens. Next base: position 650,647,687 of record VDFB02058242.1, on the reverse strand, counting down.
TCCCACCATCATGCTTGACTAATTCTTTATGCTAAAAGCATGGGCTTGGTCGAAAAGGAAAGGATCCCACCACTTTCCTCTCTTATTACTCCCCTATGGTCAAAGGATCAAGCTAGCATCTATGGATTGTGGCATGTTTAAGCATCTACTATTTGATAGGGATTTCTCATCCTCTAAGGGGAGTGATAAGTAGCTAGTGGAAAAAGTTGAATCATTATTTATCATCATGGTGAAAGACAAAAATAAAGCAAGGGGTCAAGAAAAGACTAATAAAATTCCAAGATGAAATATTAATTGGTATGCATTGTTGGAAGTCAAATTCAAGTGATGTGAGCCGAGAACCAAACTTCTTCCTTAAAGGTGGAAGTGATTGATTTGATTCATCTTACATCTAGAAGTGAACTAATATTTTCTCATTACATTTCAAGAATAGAAAGGTTGGGTATGAGGATATCTCCATTAGCTAGAGAAAGGATAGGAATGGAAACAATGGAAGCACGAAAAGCTGGGATGGCTAGGGATTCAATTAAAGATTCTTCTTGTCTCCTACTAGTGGTGGGTGATAAGAGCAATAATTATCCCAATCAAATACTTCTTCCTTCTACCATGGATAACCAAATTGGAAAGAAGGCTTTGATCCACTCAACCAAAATATCCTCCCACCCACCAACATCTTGACCAATTCCAATTCCATATCCAAACCCAAAACCAAAATTAGTTATATGTCAAGTGGCCAAATGGTAATTTTAGTTGCATGCTTATTTTTGGGTCCTTGGCCAATTGAAATATCCTAGTGAGGTTGAGTGGTTATTCGACAAACCCCTCACTAATGCATGATCCAAGAATGGAGCAATTTGAAGTGCTAGAGCAGTTCCATATCCATTTTAGGATTGAGATTGATTTTTTGACATCCATGAGTGAGTCAAAGATCTAGAGCCATAGCCAAATCTCATTAACCCATAGCCTCCCACTAGCCACTTCTATGTAGCAGTGGATTGAGCAATTCCTCTCAATATATATGGAGTGAAACCAAAGTGAGCTAGGGAAAAGGTAGTGGTACCAAAGTCAATAGTTTCAAATCCATATCCATGATATCCAAAGTCGTAGGTAGTATTAGTTTTAGTTATTGATTCCATCAATCGAGACTCACTAATAAGGAAGTAATGAGCTATGGGAGCATGCCCACTTATTATTTACATGAAAAACCCCTATCAATATCGAATTGAGAAATCAATAAAAGGTGAGAGAGATCCTAGGGCTTGGCATACTTTAATTTGAATGCATTTGATACTTGTTATCCCTAAGGAACTACGTATGTTTGGTCTCAATCATTCTATAATAGAGCCAACATCCCCAACTAGTGGTTGAATAGTTGATTAAGATTAATGTGTTTTATTCCTTGCCTTCACCTAGTTTGAAGTGGATCTTCTCTATGTATGTCGAGCCCCTTATTTTATATAGATCAATTATTATCTTGGTATTCTACATCTAAGAATTTGAGGGGGATAGAGAGAAAAGTAGTGATAAGCCCTTAGAGAAATATATTAGGATTGAGAGGAGACTATTTTTTTAAATGAGAAAGGTAGGGCCCTCTCCCAATAGGCGCATCACTATCAAGAATCCAAAATGGCTTCACCCTATACATAGTGGGGTGTCACTTACTTCCTTCTCCTCTCCCTCTCAATGCTATATAGATAGGGATTGGTGAGAACCCCAAATTACAAAAAGGGGATCCCTCCCCTTCCTTCACACCTTTCAATAGAATTTGGTATCCTATCAAGTGGCCCATAGGGCCCTTGAGATGTGGAAAGGGCCCTTGACGTTATATAGTAGGGCCCACACTTGACATTTCTAAAGTTAGGAAGCTCCCTATCCATAGTGGGGGCATGAACAAACCGACTCCCTAAAGTTGATAGATCCTATTTAAACTTAATTCCCCCACCCTACACAATAACCAATCTATCCCTACCCACACTCTTTAGAAATTCATCATGTAATGCATGAGTTGGACCCATATACCTCTCTTCCTCCCACCCATCCCTATTCTAGATTTTTTTTTAAAAAGAGTACTATATTTTATGTGAGAATCACATTTGATTCCCAACATTTGTTCCCCATCAATCAAAGACCAAGGTAGCAAGGGTAGGACTCAATATTTTTATTTACACACCAAATTCGTTTGTATATGTTAACATAAGGGGAACCTCTAGAAGTATAGAAAGTAGGGGTACTCACCTCACTCATGTTACATATAGAGTAGAACTAGGTCTTCGTCCTTGGGGTAGAGTTTGTAGGAGTAGGAGATAGATGAGATATGGAAATCATCTAGTGTTGGTAATGCATGAAAGGAGCAAGCTTGGGGCGGGTGGTAATGGTGGAGCGTGGGGGCCCTAATCTCTATAAGCATGGGGACTCCTATACTTGTAAAAAGCAACAAAGCTAGGTGTTGGAGGAGTAATTGAGGAACATAACTCCTCTATCTACTCTCCTAGCTTCAAGAGGCCTTATTTATCCTATCTTATGTGCCCCACCTATAGATATATCTACTCGTGAAAGAATCCATATCTATCCTATCTCATGGGAAATACTTTGATCTATGAGGTTGCCCTCGCCTAATATTTCTCTTGAGTGGGTATCAAGACTACTCTTTAACTCAAAGAAGGATAATTCCACTAGTGGGACTTTAACACCTGTAGGCCCTAAGGGGTTGGGGGGGTACTTGAGGCATTAGGAAAAACCACCTATGCTTCATCCTTGACACAAGAATGCTAGAACAAAATATAACTCTATACCACCAAAGCCCAAAACCCTTTTTTACATAGTCCTACCATTGGGGGGAAGGGACTAACAAGAGTAGGGAGGTACAATACATTCAATCTCTACATTTATTTATTTTTAGCATAAAAAATGATTTTAGAACCCAATAAATCCCCACCAACCTCCTTGATGAGGTAATATTTTAAAATTATTATTAATAATTCCCCCTCCCCACAACCACTAAACTATCCCTCCTAAGTTATTGTTTATAGGTAGGGGATATGTAGAGAGGGGAATAAGTAGGGGTCATTTCACTATAGAGGAATAGGTAGGACCCCTACTTTTTATATCGAACCTAATCAAGGAAGAGTTATAGTTATAGTCAATAGGGGGTTCCACCCCTATCCATTAATTGAAGGCATTAGTTATATCACACACATATATAAAGGAAATCCCTCCTATAACTATTGTGCATGATGGTTATCTATTCAATTAATGGTGGAAATATTTTCAACAAATGTGAATATGTACACAATGCTCAAATTGACTTTAAAATGTTGTACGATGAGAGAGGATAAACCCCAAGCAAAAAGTGTGAGGTATATAGGCTATGAGATCCTTCAACATATAATTACATGCACTTACATAGCTCCAACTTGGTTACATGTGGATCCCTAATATTAGGATGCACAACTATTGGTCCCTTTCTCTTACTCGCTTTCTTATGTAATCTTTAGAAAGGAAAAAGTTAAAACTCAATTGCACATAAAAATTTCTCAAAAATATTATAGGAAAGTATTTCTTATAGCATAAAATCCATCTAAATTACTATCAATATCCATATTTTTAACTTTTAATTATTCATTTTAGGAGGTTCAACTTTAACTTCATCATATTGATGCACCATATAGATTTTGGATGATCAATCTTGCACTCTTATTAAATTATCTTACACTTTATTTCAAGTATGTGGGACTCTAAAATTTATTCCTTAACAAAATTAAAAAATGAGCAATATTTAAATGAGGCATTTCATTGTGTAACAATACAAGATTAGTGATCAAGAATGATGAGTTTCACATCATAGTTAAGTTTCACTTTTGCAAGCATATATTCAAATATAGTCATTAGGATACACTAAGATAAGGGTTGAACATTGATCTATACATTCTCATTGGAGCACCTAAAAGCATGGTTAAATGAAATTATATTAAGAATGCAAATACTTCTAGTTGTCTATATTTTTTAATAAAATTACAATAAATATTTTAGGTCTAATCAATAAGAAATGACCATTTACCAATGTTCCATTCTAGAATATGCCTCAAAAGGTACCATAAGATACCTAAAAATTTACTATAAAGACACCTCACTACATTTTAATCAAATTACACCATTATAGATATCACATGAGATATTCTGAAATAAGCTAACAATATAATAAATTATATAAATAAGTAAGATAATAATGAAATAAAGTATATAAATTTATATTGATCCTATATGCACAAACTAACCACAACAATGATGATATTCAATATAATCCCTCAATTAAGGAATATCTCCACTAATCATATATTTTTAAGAGCCTTCTTCACTTCTTCATAAACAACATCAACTTCACTCTCACTAGAAATCTGCAAAAATAAAAAATTAATAAAAATTTGCAAGCTATCATAAATTTTATTTTTAATCATTATGTAGCATATAAGTAAATGTGTCTTTCGAAAAGTTAAATGATTAATGAAGGAAGAAAATGATTACTACATTGAAGACAATTTTAAGAAATATTTCATTCAAAGGCACTCTTGATGAACTAAACAATATGAGAGTTTAGAAAGAAAAAATAACAATAAAAATATGAAATATAATAAAGACATTTTTATCAAGTTAAAAAGTTGAAATATAATATATATTTGATTGATACACTTTCACAAAGTTCTACACCCCAATTTTTTTTAAAGGAGCTTAAAATTCAATATCATCATCATATTATATATATGCACTATAGATATAAGTAAAAGTAATTTTACCGGTCTCCTAAAGGAGACACCATTTTGGTTTACAATATTGCTTTAAAATCTATAATATGGATTATTTTTCTAATTTTCATAGATACTGCTTAAAGAGATGTGTTCTACATATATGAGATTTTTTGTGTATTGCTAAGTTTTTAGTCAAAGATGGCTTGGTAGAGGTCACTGAAAGTATGCCTCTTAAAATTCTATTCCATGTGTTTTCCTCAAGTCTCAGACAATAGTGGTTTGTCTCCTTGTAATAAAAAAAATATATATTCCTTTATAACCAAGAGCTTTTCCTCTACATCACAATAGGTTTTACCTACTTGGGAGAGCATGTTGATAAGCACAAAAAGAGTAATTCGTGGTTAGTTTTGTGCTCTCCATAAATGGATGAGTTGAAAATGGGTTTTCAACAATTTTTCCCAAGTCTTTTTATAGATTTGTAAAGACATGGAAATTTTTATGTGATTTGAAAACACTTTACATCATTATGCATAAATGATTGTAATATTTTACTGATTTTGTTAAGGGGTGATGTTTGAATACTAGTCTTATTGATTGTGTCATTCAATTCTAGAATAGATGGATTACACAAGATCAATATTTCAATATCTTAATTGATCACCTTCAATAAATGGGTTGTATTCTTCTTCTCTTTATATTCTAGAGCTCATAGAATTATTTTCAACACTCAAGAAGGAATTAGCTCAATCCACAATGGGTGATCAATAGAACAAAATTAGTGACAATAACCACATTATCCACCTCCATTACTACCATGGTGTAATCAAATTCCTTCATTGGGTTTGTAAGAACATCATGAACTTCCTTGTCAAGCACCAAAAGGTTTTCCTATTTTTTTTAGTGATGGTAGTCAACATTTAGATGAACATATCTCAACATTCACAAGAAGTGGAATTTTGAGTCTTGATCATGAGGACATTACAATTCAATTACTCATTGAGTCTTTGGCAGACATGGCTATAGATTGGTTTCATAATCTTCAAGAAAATTCTATGACCAATTGGAACACTATAAGTGACAAATTTCCTATGTGCTTTAAACTAGCTAAAGATGTCATATTGTGTTTCCTAAAATTTTAAGTGCCAAAAAAGATGATAATGAAACCCTAAGAAAGCCTATTGTGAGATTCAATTATGTAGTCATCATAATCACTACTACCCTAAAGCCATTTTTTATATTCTCTTAATTTACTCATAGGTGCTCTATCACCAAATATTTCTTGCTTTCTCAAAATAGTTCATATTGTTAAATTGAACAATACCCATGAATATGTAATTGAATTGGAGGGTCATATAATCACATGGAAAAATTCAAGAAGATTCAATCAAGCCATATGTTGATTAGCTTACCCTTTATTGCAAACAGTCCTAAATAAGGTGGAAAATACAAAGAAACAACTTCCCTTAAATGTTCTACTACTTCAACAATATCCACCACCTCTAAGGAGACATAGTTCTTTCAATATTTATAACAATAAGCTTTGTTGTTCTACTCCTCCAATAAGGCTAGTAGAAAACACATCTTCTTAGTATTGCATAAATCATGTTTTTCATGGAATAAATAAAAATGATGCAAGGAATTGTCCTTTAATACAAAGGTTCAAACAACTAATGATAGTTCCAAATGCAAATCAAGGTTTTTCAAGTGCTCCTCAATGTCTAGAAGATGAACTTGATAGAAACTCTATGAGGGGATATACCTAATATGATAGATTTTACTAGGTAAGAAATAATTTACATAATCATACATTGAAAGCTATCATGTGTTCACATAATCAAGAATCATATAATCCAAAATGGTGCGGTCATTAGGGGGGGTGTCCAAAAAGGATTGTCTAACCGTGCAACTTATATTCAACGCATTAGAAAATAACACAAGAAAATGCTCAAACAACATGAATAATCATTGATTTAGTAACTTCCAGTCTTACATGCATCATATGCCTCATATACGAAATAACTAGGGCTCACAGGCCTACCGCAAGGGCATTACAAATATTACAATTAGCATGATGCCTTATTACATTCCACAGCCTAGAAGGTTGGATTGAACTTTCTAATTCCTAACTCATGAACTACTGATTAACTTCTAACTAATTGCCTTCCAAATGATTACAAATATGAATCTTTAGCTTCAATTATGATCCATGTCGACCTCAAGGGCTTACAAACCCAATGCAAGATCAAACGTGTAGGTCAGCCTCAAACATGAAAATATAACCCTTCAATAAATTTGAAATGAATTTATGATCTCCAAGAAAGTTCCCCTTGGACCTAAAATTCCTAAATCAAGTTCCATTTACCTTTGCATGTTCAAAAAAAAGTCTGCACAACCAACTGAGCCAACTAGGCCATGAATGCTTTGTCTGGGAATTGATAGTGAAACTCTGAGAGTGATAACTTTTTGTAAATGAATGTGAATCTCCCGAAATATGGATATGTTGTAGATGACCTCATGTAGAAGCAATATCCTACTCCACAAGCTGAGAAATGATACAACGGTAAAATGTGGAAGAAACTGCTAAGACAACTACAAACTGATCTGCAAGAAAAGAAATATTTTTGGTTGATACAGGATTGCTTTACAACCAAGGATGCTCCTGCATCAGACACTCAAGGTTGGAAGAAAAGTTCAAGTCCCTCACTTTCCAGGGGCTAGAGGAAAACCAAAGTGGTCCACATCAGCTTGAGAAATCCATGTTGAATCCTCCATTGGCCTGCCTTTACACTTTACCAAGTACTCCTTGTATTGCTTGTTCCTAGTGCTCCTTCCAATTCTGGTACTCAAGATTTGCTCAATCTGCTCTGGTGGTCGATGTGGTAATTGCTCCTCCAAACCAACTTCTTTGGTATTGCCACTTGACTGTCCTTTATGGTACTCATAGATGTCTACAACATTGAAAATAGGTGATATATCAAGTGCCTCTAGTAACTCCACTTCATATGCATTTCCTAAATCAAACTTCCTGAGAATCTTACATGGTCCAATCTTCCTCATCTTGAACTTATTCTATGTTCCTATTGCTTTCCTTCCTAAGATATACCATAACCTCATCCCCAACAACAAATTACTTGTCTCCTTTTAAGATCTGCCTTCTCCTTGTACTTATTGTTCATGTCCTCCAAGTGTTTTTGAACCTAACTATGCAATGTTTCCATGAATCCTACAAAAGCTTCTACTTGTACACTCCTCTTAGTCTCCATACTGGTGTCTTTGAGCTCCACAACTCCTCTAGGATGCACTTCAATCACAATCTCAAATCATGTCTTTCATGTACTCTAGTTTATAGAATTATTGTTGCAAACTCTACTTGTGATAGAACTATGTCCCAATTTCTTGCCTTATCTCCTATAAGGTAGGGGAACTAGCCACACCAAGGCTCCAGGTCATAGAGAACCAAGAGCAGAGGGTTGATGTCACGTCTCAATCCTGATGCAGGTTGCTTTTGGTTTTGTGTGGACTCAATACATGTTTTGATGTGCCTGGTAGAATAATAATTAATATGATGGTGTTTTGGTGTGGAGATAAATGAAAGTGTTTATTTAAATTATGAAAAGTATTGAATCCGTTTTATTTTGAAAATGAAGCAAAATAGAGTAGAAATATTTTAATTAATGTAATGCATTGCTTTATTTATATCTTAATGTAATACTAACTCAATTATTGTTGTGTGCCTGAGTGCACTTGAGTTGCAGGAAGTCGAAGACCAAGGGTGTGATTAAAGAGAGGAAGTTAGCATCTTGACAAGACAAAGTAGGAAGACCTCTCGATCACACACACGCACTTAGTTCATATAGACTGCATTTAGGAATGTCTAATTTTTGTGTGTTTGTTTTGAATTATTTGCAAATTAAATAATAATTAGTAAATTAAATAAATGATGAAATGAAAGCATGATAAAATAAAGGATTAAGTTTTAATTAAAGCTAATTATAGATTTTTGATTTAAATACTCATGCATTCTATTCTTAATTTAATTTGTGTTAGTCTTGGAGTTAATAAGTTAACCATTAGTTATAAGATATTTATTTTATAATTGAGTAAATATTTTCAAAAGGGGATTTACATGCAATTAAATTGAAAATTATTATTATTATTAAAATCAATTTCAAGATTAGGGAAGAAAATTGGAAATGGAAAAGCAATTTTAAAAAGGGAAAAAAGAGTTCCTGAGAAGGTAACGGTTCTTGAAAATATTCTTGAAAACAAGCTCTGCAACTCTACTCTCATGGCTGCCAAGAAAATGTTGAATCCTTTAGCTTAGTGAGTTTGAGAATTTTTCTTTGGAAGAAAGTGGAAAATAAAGAGCTAGAAAAGCAATTGGAAAGAAGGAAAGAGGACAAGCTTGCTCAGAAAAACCAGTTTGAAAAGGGCAAAGGAAAGAAGTAGTTTGAAGGGCATCTCCAACTGGAAGCGTAATCTCCAGGTTTTTCATTCTTTTTCCACAAATCTTATGTGAAAATGAAATTATTACTGAAGAAAGCGTTTGAATTGTTTGTCTATGAAATTGAGAAAATCTTCTATCCTTTTGTGCGTATTGAAAGAGATTCGCTGTGAGTGCAAAGAATTGTTTGTGCAAACTTCTTGTATGTTGTGTTTGTTGAAAAAAAAAAATTCAAGGAAGTCTGTACTTTATTTTCAAAATCCTTTATAAATTTTTAAAAACAATTTCGTTCTCTGTATCTTCTTCAGAAAAAATCATTCTTTCTAGAAAAATCTCAGAGTAAATCCTGTGCCTTATATATATATATATATATCTTCTTCAGAAAAATCTCAGAGTAAATCCTGTGCCTAATTGGTGGTTTTTGTTATATATATATATAGAAAAATCTCAGAGTAAATCCTGTGCCTTATATATATATATCTTCTTCAGAAAAATCTCTGAGTAAATCCTGTGCCTAATTGGTGGTTTTTGTTATATATATATATATATACACATACTATAATCTGTATGAATATATATATATATATACATATATATATACACGTTTACAAAAACTATACGAGCGTTACATATTGGTATCAAAGCAGCAAGGTTCAACTCTAGGACCTATGCCTAATTACGCTTGATGTTATGTTTTGCCAGGGTAACCCTAATGGAAGGTATATTATCAGCGGGAATGGGGAGGAGGATCTCGTGGTGATCCCAATGATAAGTTGGATCAGATTTTGGCCATACTAAGTAGGCAAGAGGCCAGGATTGATAACCTTGAGCAGGTAAGACAAACTGGGCCAACAAGGTCTGAACTTGGTGAGAGTGAAAACATCATAAATGAACCGAATGGAGAAAACCCTGAAACTGAAAAAGAATCAAAGTAAGCTAACAAAGGTAGCTGAGGAATTGGGTAAGGACCTCAAGAAGGTGGTGCCACCCAAGTTTGATGGTGAATCCTTTGGTGATGGGGCAGAAGCTTGGATTATTGAAATGGAGAGGTACTTTGCCCTTCGGAACCTGTCCGAGGAAACTAAAGCAGAATGGGGATCCTACCAGCTCACAAGTGAAGCTGCTACATGGTGGGAGAATGAAAGGGCTGATAAACAATTTTTGCCTAGCAAGGTAACATGGGAACAATTTTTGTAGATTTTCAGGAAGAGGTGGCTTCCACAGTCTTATTTTGATAAGAAAATGACAGAATTCCAGGTGCTCATTCAAGGAGGAATGACAATGACACAGTATTGGGAGAAATTCTCTCACTTGCTTAAGTACGTACCTCAATACCAGCATGATGAGAGGTTTCGAATTTGGAAATTCATTATGGGATTAAGGCCTCAAATTAGAAATGAGGTGGATATGCATAGACCGGCTACCATGGATGAAGCCTTTGAATTGGCACTTTTGCAGGAACATAAAATGCAACAGGTTGCAAACTACAAGAAAAGCAGGGAAGCCAAGTATGGCAATAAGAAGTTCCAAGGAAATTGTCAAGGTAACAATAACCAGAGCAATCAGAGCAATCAGGGCAACCAAGGAAATAATAACAAGCAAATCAGAAATTTGAAAAGGGGTGGTAGTCCTCAAAACCGTAATGATGGAAACCGGAATAATAATAAGAGGGCTAATTTCAATAAAAAGAATGACAATAATAGGAGGGATTTTTCTGACAGGCCTAAGGCACCTCATGGGGGTTGTTATACTTGTGGTGATGAGCATTACGCCAATGTGTGCCCTCAAAGGGTTAACAGACAGAACAACAGGAATCAACATCATATCCATGCGGCGATTGACAATCGCCAAGCAGATTATCAATCCTCTCCTATCCAGTTATCGGGTAAACTTTTTGGATGTCCTATTTCTATTTTGATTGATACTAGTGCCACTGATAGTTTTGTGGATCCTCATGTTGTATCTAAATTATCAGTTAGACCGGGCTATATGGAAAATTCATGGAAAGTGCAGTATGGGAACCGGATAGAGAGGAAAGTAGAGCAATGCCTGTTTTGTAGCGAACATGAACTCCCTAGTCTCAAAATGCAAGTTAATTTGTATGTAGCACCATTGGGATCTTATGATGTCATTTTAGGGATAAATTGGCTTTCTAAGCATAAGGCCCTTGTGGATTGCGAAGATAAAACAATAAGGTGTCTTGATGACCAAGGTAATCATGTGGAGATTTGTGGTGTAAAAAGGCCTCTGGAACTTAGGCAAGTCTCTGCTATGCAATTAAAGAGGGCAAGTCAAAAGGGATGCACTATTTATGCAATAAAGGTTAAGGACCTTGATGAGATAGAATTATCAGTTAATGATCATCCGATTCTAAAAGAATTTGAAGATGTTTTCCCTGAAGAGCTAATTGAGCTACCACCTAAGCGTGTATTCAATTTTTCAATTGATTTGATATCGGGTGCGGAACCTCGGTCCAAAGCCCCCTACAGGATGAACAAAACAGAGTTATATGAGCTAAAAGCCCAATTGGAGGAATTGTTGAAACAGGGTTTCATTAGACCAAGTGTGTCGCCCTGGGGAGCTCCTGTTATATTTGTGAAGAAGAAGGATGGGACCTTGAGGTTTTGCATTGATTACAGGATTCTTAACAAGGTTACTATCAAAAAGAAATACATGCTTCCCCGTATTGATGATTTGTTTGACCAGTTAAAAGATGCCAAGGTATTCTCAAAAATAGATTTGAGATCGGGGTACCATCAGTTGAGGATAAAGGATGAAGATATTCACAAGACTGCATTCAGGGCAAGGTACAGGCACTACAAATTCACAGTGCTTCTGTTTGGGCTAACTAATGCCCCTACAGCCTTCATGAATCTGATGAACAGTGTTTTTCGAGACTGCTTAGATAACTTTGTTTTAATCTTCCTTGACGATATACTGATATATTCTAAGTCAGAGGAAGAACATGAGAAGCATTTGAGGATAGTATTGCAGCGATTGAGGGAACATAAGTTATATGGGAAAATGTCCAAATGTACCTTTTTTCAATCTAAGGTGCATTATTTGGGACACGTTATTTCAACAGAAGGGATAGTCGTGGACCCAAATAAGATTAAGGCAATCTTAGATTGGCCAGCACCGCAGAATGTTTCAGAAGTTTGAAGCTTTATGGGACTTGCAGGGTATTACAAGAGATTTGTGCAAGGGTTCTCGACAATAGCAGCACCCATTACCGCACTCGAAAAGAAGGGAAAAAAAATTGAGTGGAGTGACAGGTGTGAAAAATCTTTTCAATTGCTAAAAGAGAAGCTTACTTCTGCACCTATTCTAGTTGTGCCTGACCCGAATGGTCATTTTACAGTGATTACTGATGCATCAGGAGAAGGGGTAGGAGTCGTTCTCATGCAGGAAGGACAAGTGGTGGCATATGAATCGAGAAAGTTGAAGCAACATGAGTTAAATTATGCACCACATGATTTAGAGTTGGCAGCCATAGTTCATACCCTTCAAATGTGGAGACACTATCTCTTGGGTAAGCCATTTGAATTAAAAACTGATCATGCGGGATTACAGTACATCTTTACTCAACCCAACCTAAATGCTCATCAGAGGCGATGGTTGGAATTTCTGAGTGAATATGACTTTGGCATTGAGTACATTAAAGGGAAGGAAAACAGGGTAGTAGATGCCTTAAGTAGGAGGAGACATCTAGCAGCCATGGTTACCATAAAATCTAGTTTCAGAGAGCAGGTGGTTCAGGCTTTATCCGAGGATGAGCAGTATGAAAGGGTGAAACAAGCCCTAGAGTAGGATCCTTCAAATTGCAGATTTGTTGGATATGTATTTGAGTCTGATGGACTCTTGAGGTTCCAAGGTTGTATGTATATTCCTAACTCTACAGGGTTGAGAGAGTTGGTGCTAGAGGAATTCCATAATGTGCCATACTCAGGACACCCTGGTGTGACTAAAATGGTTGAGGGACTCAAGCCTCTATATTTCTGGCCAGGACTCAAAAGAGATGTTACTGCATTTATTGCCCGATGTTTGCAGTGCCAGTGAGTTAAGGCTAAGCATGTCCATCTGGCAGGACTTTTATATCTGCACAGGGTGCCAAAATATAAGTGGCAGGTAATAACTATGGACTTTATTCAGGGATTGCCGATGTCAAAGAATCGACATGATACCATCCTAGTTGTGGTGGATAAATTAACTAAGGTAGCCCATTTCATTCCTGGGAACCTCAAGGATGGTTCATTGGTTTTGGCGAGAAAATTTGTACAGGAAATCTTCCAACTGCATGGAGTGCCAAAGGTGATCATTTCAGATCGTGACACTCGGATGACTTCCAAATTTTGGACTACTCTAAATTATTCCCTGGGAACTAAATTAAATTTCAATTCAGCATATCATCCTCAAACCGATGGTCAGTCTAAGAGGGTGAACCAGATTGTGGAGGATCTTCGAATGTATTGTATGGAGCAGCAACACAAATGGGAGGAGTATTTTCCTTTGGTGGAGTTTGCTTACAACAACTCCTACCACGCCTCTTTGGGTATGGCACCATTCGAGGCTCTTTATGGACGTAAATGTCGAACACCCATCAGTTGGGACAGGGTTGAGGACAGGATTGTGATTGGTCCCGAAATGTTGAGGGAAATGGAAGACCAGATGAAGCTTATTAAAGAAAAGCTTAAGCAAGCTTCAAATTGACAGAAGAGTCTTGCAGATAAGAATAGAACTTTCAGACAATTCTTTGCAGGAGACAAGGTCTTTTTGAGAGTTCGGCCGCATAAGAGTTCAATCTCTTTCGGCAAGAACTCAAAGCTTGCCCCTAGGTTTGTTGGGCCTTTTGATGTCTTGGAGGTGATTAATCTGGTTGCTTACAGGCTTGCTCTGCCACCATCTCTATCCCAGATCCATAATGTTTTTCATGTTTTGGTGCTTAAGCCCTACCATCTAGATGTAGCTCATATTCTTGACTAACGTGTGTTGCAGGTACAGGACCCAGGAGTGATGCAGGTGGAGCCCGTCAGGATACTGGAAGAGCGCAACGTTAAGTTGCGTAATAGGGACATTATGCAGTATAGGGTCCAGTGGGACCAATACTCGGAGGATAATGCCACTTGGGAGAATGTTGTAGACATTGATAGAGATTTTCCTCATTTGAGATCTTAGCATGTTTTTCCTTTCTTGCTTTTAGAGACTTATGATACGCTGATGCTTCAATTTTTGTTGTGTGGCTTTGTAATAAGACATCGAGACGATGTCTCTTCCTAGTGGGGAAGGATGTTGCATCTCAATCTTGATGCAGGTTGCTTTTGGTTTTGTGTGGACTCGATACATGTTTTGATGTGCCTGGTAGAATAATAATTAATATGATGGTGTTTTGGTGTGGAGATAAATGAAAGTGTTTATTTAAATTATGAAAAGTTGAAAAGTATTGAATCCATTTTATTTTGAAAATGAAGCAAAATAGAGTAGAAACATTTTAATTAATGTAATGCATTGCTTTATTTATATCTTAATGTGATACTAACTCAATTATTGTTGTGTGTCTGAGTGCACTTGAGTTGCAGGAAGTCGAAGACCAAGGGTGTGATTAAGGAGAGGAGGTTAGCATCTTGACAGGACAAAGCAGGAAGACCTCTCGATCACACACACGCACTTAGTTCATATAGACTGCATTTAGGAATGTCTAATTTTTGTGTGTTTGTTTTGAATTATTTGCAAATTAAATAATAATTAGTAAATTAAATAAATGATGAAATGAAAGCATGATAAAATAAAGGATTAAGTTTTAATTAAAGCTAATTATAGATTTTTTATTTAAATATTCATGCATTCTATTCTTCTTCTAATTTGTGTTAGTCTTGGAGTTAATAAGTTAACCATTAGTTATAAGATATTTATTCTATAATTGAGTAAATATTTTCAAAAGGGGATTTACATGCAATTAAACTCAAAAATTATTATTATTTTTAAAATCCATTTCAAGATTAGGGTAGAAAATTGGAAATGGAAAAGCAAATTTAAAAAGGGAAAAAAGAGTTCCCGAGAAGGTAACAGTTCTTGAAAATATTCTTGAAAACAAGCTCTGCAACTCTGCTCTCATGGCAGCCAAGAAAATGTTGAATCCTTTAGCTTAGTGAGTTTGAGAATTTTTCTTTGGAAGAAAGTGGAAAATAAAGAGCTAGAAAAGCAACTGGAAAGAAGGAAAGAGGAGAAGCTTGCTCAAAAAAACCAGTTTGAAAAGGGCAAAGGAAAGAAGTAGTCTGAAGGGCATCTCCAGCTGGAAGCGTCATCTCCAAGTTTTTTATTCTTTTTCCACAAATCTTATGTGAAAATGAAATTATTACTGAAGAAATTGAATGCCAAGCGTTTGAATTGTTTGTCTATGAAATTGAGAAAATCTTCTATCCTTTTGTGCGTATTGAAAGAGATTCGCTGTGAGTGCAAAGAATTGTTTGTGCAAACTTCTTGTATGTTGTGTTTGTTGAACAAAAATAAATCAAGTCTAGACTTTATTTTCAAAATCTTTTATAAATTTTTAAAAACAATTTCGTTCTCTATATCTTCAAAAAAAAATCATTCTTTCTAGAAAAATCTCATAGTAAATCATGTGCCTGATTGGTGGCTTTTGATATATATATATATATATATATATATATATATATATATATACACATTTACAAAAACTGTACGAGCGTTACAGCTGCCCTGTCTTACCTCAAGCTACTGGGTGTTTGGGACAAGAATTGAGAATGAAGAGCACTCTCAAGTGCTTCTACCACTCTACAGATCTGAAAGTCTAAATGAGGCTAGACGAGTCAGTTTTCTAGATTCCCAAATGTACCTCAGATAGCTCTTTGTCCAAGGACGGCAGCACAGGTCTAGGACGACAGCACGGCGTGCTAGCATTTCTTTGCGTGATGGCGTTCGTACGACTAGAAAGCGTGAATACAGTACAGAAAGTAGAAAAACCTACTAATTGTCTAGCTGGTTAATTATAACGAAATAAACAAAATGATGAAATAAGAGAAATAGTTGTGTAAATGATAAAGAAAGTAGATGAAGACAAGGGTGATGAATATCAACTCACTAAATCTCCAATTCGCCAGCGAGCTCCATGCGCACGTTCACCTACCCACAAGCGAGAGAGGGAAAAATGTTGGGCTATATAGGGGTTTGCCTCAGTCAAACCCCCACTTTGGTGTTTCCACCTCTACGAACAGCCAGAAAAGCCATGAAGTAGAAAATGTGATAAAGGAAAGAAGAAAGGAAGGTACTGAACATTACAAAAGATACAACGCTACTCTATCAAACCACAATGAGAAAGAGAAAGTGATGCAATACCACCTCCACCCAAAGGCACTCAAGGCCAATGAAGGGAGAATGCAAGACAAGAGCTTTGAAAAGTTGACACAGCGTCAGTAGTGACGAAGGGAGGTCTCGCAAGACTCCAAACTCACAGCTTCTATGGTAGCACAACACGTACAAGGATGAGGTTGATGGAGTAACTGAGCTGCAATTCTCAATGGATTTGCAAAAAATGCTCAAGAGATCAAGTAGAATGTTGAAGAAAATGTTGAAGAGAAGCTAAAGGATGGAATGAATGAGCAAGATAGTCATTTCAAGACCAAAATGGGAGAGAAGGAGCCATTTTCAGGTTGGTTGGTTGACACAAAGGCATTACGCTTCATGCCCAATAGAGAGTATAATGTCCCTACAGACACTAAAGGCAGGAATCTATCAAGGACGGCAGTGCGCCGGGCAAACATCCGCACGTCACGCTCGTGTCCCCAACAAATATTCCCCCATCGAAACACAAGATAAATGACAAGTGGATGGAAGGCAGGTGGGTGATGTGGAATTTCACCTTCAGGTTTGATTTTCTAAGGTGGAGGGATGCAAAAAAGGAAATTTACACAAGAGGTACAAATTTGCTCCTATACATTTTGCCCCCACTTTAGCGAGCATGAGTATCGATGAGTGTTCGGTAAAGCAGATCGAAGAGTTAGAAATGTATACCTGAAACATTGAGGAAGGAGACTGCGATCTAGCGAGCTCGAAAGCACAGGGCAGGCAAAGGACTCAACAGGTACTCTCCTGAGGAGGTTCGAACAAAAGGACTTCGTAGCTCTGTGGAACTACAAAGTCGAACAAAGTACACCGAAGGCCCGCAGACCAACAATGGACAAATCTTGCAGGATGCAAGCTCTTCACAGGCCCTCAGACTTGCAAAGAAGGTGCCCCTCAGGTATTCTCTCCTGAAGGAAGCCTAGTGTAACGAGACTCCGAAGAGTCGGATTGGAAAGCAACTTCATAGGCGCACCTGCAAAGCAACATGTTAATCTGCAAATAAAACATGTCAAAAAACAAAAAGTAGCCACGCAGGCAAACAAGCAGACAGTCATGCAGACAGTCAAAAAATTGAAGAGCTTTCAAAGGGGTCTCGTGGGAACCCTTCAAAAGATAAGGGGTCCACTCAAGGGATGCGTTGTTTGAAAGTGAGATAGCATTTTTCGCTAATCAATTCAACATCAAGGAGTCCTTTCGAAATATGTTCACTTCAAGGAATTTGAAGGAAGAAAATGCCCCCTCGCAAGGGGAAGGTCGAGGGTTTTCCCACAGGAAAAGTTGCTCCCTCCCCGGAGAAAAGTTCCTCAAGTTCTTTCTTTGCGAACCCATGACGAAGGAAACACGTTTCGCTAGGGGTCCTTGTTGAGAATGCGATTTTTGAAAAAAATCATAAAGATTTTTGAGAAAAGATTCGTTGGCTACAAATGCATTTTTTGAAAATCGAAGTTGACATGATAGCCCCCCCTTAGGATGGTGTGTGTTGAGCACAGAGGCACATGACATCCTAAGGAGGGAAAAGCAAGAATGGAAAGGTGATGTTGTGGCCCACGGAACATAGCGGGATGTCACCATGGTAATGTTGTCATGCACACAAGGGACAACACATGAGCACCACAATATCACAACTTAAGCAAAGAAGAGATAAAGATGGAAAAACTATAAAATAAAATAAAAACAATAACATCACAAACAAGGGACACAGGGGTGATCTGATATTTTGGGGTCAAAACTGTTCATAAATATATATAAGTATAATAATAGTATATAGATGAACTGTCATCAACCCCATACTATATCAGACCATATGAAGAATGCACGAAAAGACAAAATAAAAATAAAAAATTGGGTCAACATGGAAGAGAAGCCAAAATGCCCCCAACACTTTGCATCATCCCCAATTTGCTGAAAATCAATACACATAATAGAGGAAGAATGATGCCACAAATAGAGGAAGTTTTACGAAACACAATCACTCATGTATCCCAACACCTACAAGGGTGACAAGGGTCATCTAGGAACACATAATGCAAGCACAAGAGAACACAACACAACACGCACACACCCCCTAACACTCATCAACCAAGAGGTCATCGGCCTCCCAATCTAGATCATTATACAAGGAAGGTGGACGAGCCTGCAAGGGTGGAATGTCAAGAGGGGAACCCTCCAACCCTCTCGCAACAAGATCCAAGGAAGAAGTCCCCGCGAGGTCTTCTCTGCTCGGTTCCTGTGGAGCAAAAGTCAACAACTTCGCAAAGATTGTTGACAGGGTCGAGACCTCGTCCAAAGAGTCAAACATGCACTTCACCAGAGTGTCATGTATTACCTCAACGGATGAGGGAGGCAGTGCCCGAGATTCACTGCTAGGCTCACCAAGTGACTCGGGAGCAGTGATGAACTCAAGGGATGTCAGAGCCTCTTTTGTCACAAGGATAGCGCACGATAATGCAGAACCACCCTTTGAAGAGGGTGGACTCCTCTTTCGACCCCCATTTCTAGCGGGGCCATTCTCCAATGTCCGCTTTGTCGGAGGGTGTGAGACCCCCACGAACGAGGCATAAGGTGCAGAGGAGGAGGAGAAGACTGCCATGGACACCACCAAGGCGTTCGACATGTCCACGGACTTAGGGAATGGTGGGATGTCCGAAAGGGACATCAAGAGCGACGACTCAACCAAAGGAGCAACAAACACTTGCACCTTTTTAGGGTCAGGGGTATTTAGGCTCGCAACAGGAGTCGAAGGCAACACTAAGGCTAACTGAACTGAAGCAGAGGGGATGAGAGAGTAGGATGCAACAGCAGGCCCTGCAACAGGGGCAATCGACTCCCCTTCCTCTCTAGAGAGGCCTACTCAGCCACCAGAGCCTTTTGTTGATGCTTGTGGTCACGCACAAAGCGGTTTTTGCGACTCCAGGAGCTAGAGACCGAAAGTTGAGATGGGACAAAAGGCTTCTACTCGGCCATCAGAGTGTTCATCACAACCGTTTCCGGCGAAGGGAGCAACTTCTGGATGGGAGCAGGAGGGAGAGATTAAGAGGAGGTTGGAACAAAGGCGGGGAGAGTTGGCTCTAATGCCTCGGTGGTAGGCCTCTTCCCATTCACTACCTTAGGAAAAAGAGCAGTAGGAGGCCGTAGAGGTCAATACATAGAGGACTCCCCACAGGGACCCTTCCTTCTACCACACCAAACGGGCCTAGGCACCATAGGTAGAACAAGAAGTTCGAACTCTAGACACTTGGGATTTCGCCAAGTGGGCACCATAGGATTCTCTATCAATCACTTAGGAGCGGAATCCGATGACGTCGGAGTAGGGCGAGAGGAAGCAACAGGCTGGACAGCGGAAGAGGAAGAAGACGACCCTCGATATCACTTCCCTTCTTCCCTTCTCTAAGCCAAGGTGGCATCACTGTCAGCTTTCAAACATGCCCTATCTGAAATGGCATAAGAAGATGGAGGGTATCTTACTTTTGGCGTTAAGCGCCCTTTCTTATACTTCTCATAGGACTAGTACAAGTGGTTCATCCTTAGCGGAAGCGAACCAACAGGTGCAAGCCAAAAGTGATCTAGAGAATAGCTTCCACGTGCAACCGGTGGTTTATAGGTAGTGTCATGGATTACATGCACTAAACCCTCATGGATAAATTTCAAAAACTTATGCATGATCAAGGGAACTGCATTCCTTGTGGTTTATAGGTGATGAATTGGAATTTTCCCTTGGTAAATTGCTAGCGGTGAATTTTCAAAGAGCACATTTACTGACTTAGGTCCAACAAGGACTAACAATGTGATGCTACCAAGGGGAGGTACGAAAATTCTATTATGTGTATGGATGGTACTCTCAAATGCGTCATACCCATCTTTGTGCAAGAAATTGATCAACATAATATCCTTAGTAATCACATTTACAGGACATGTCAGGTCAACAAGAACACCTATTATAATGTTCATGTTGATTCACGCAGGGATGTAAAGAGGAGATGGCTCTCTATTATAACCCATCGACAGGTCCTGCAAGGTGAAAGTTATGCCAGAGGAACTACTCGCAAGTTGCATAGAAGGGATAGGTAGATGCAGAAAGGAGGCCATTGTGTACACTAGACAGCACTTTCACAGAGACCACAAAGGTTTCGCGATTAGACAATGACCCGATTAAGGTTTTGTTCTATGACGCTTATGGAACCTTCTAACTACGCCTCTAGGGGTCACAAGTTGGGTTGTAAGGCGAAACGCCTCACAACACTCACACCTACAACGCTCCTAGGATACAAGGAAAGGACCCTTCAGCACCGCCAAATAGAACCATAATGATTCACATCAAGTTCACCAAAAATGTAAGGTAGGGGGACCAACCACACCAAGGCTCCAAGTCACAGAGAGCTGAGAGCGAAGGGCTACCCTATCTTGCCTCCGACTACTAGGTGTTTGGGACAAGAATCGAGAATGAAGAGCACTCTCAAGTGCTTCTACCACTCTACAGATTTGAAAGTCTAAATGAGGCTAGACAAGCCGATTTTCTAGAGTCCAAACTATAACTTACACAGCTCTTTGTCTGAGGACAGCAGCGCGGGTCTGGGACGACAGCACGGTGCACTAGCATCTCTTTGGGGTGCTGGCATCCATACGACCAAAAAACATGAAATACAGTACAGAAAGCAGAAAAAGCTACTAATTATCTAGCTGGTTAATTATAACGAAATAAATAGAATGATGAAATAAAAGAAATAGCTACATAAATGATAAAGAAGGTAGATGAAGATAAGGGTGATGAATATCAACTCACTAAAGCTCTAGTTCTCCAGAAAGCTCCACGCGCACATTC
This sequence comes from Sequoia sempervirens, assembly GCA_007258455.2. Classification (NCBI taxonomy): domain Eukaryota; kingdom Viridiplantae; phylum Streptophyta; class Pinopsida; order Cupressales; family Cupressaceae; genus Sequoia; species Sequoia sempervirens. Next base: position 650,626,323 of record VDFB02058242.1, on the reverse strand, counting down.
ACCTACACACAAGCGAGAGAGGGAAAAATGTCGGGCTATATAGGGTTTGCCTCAGTCAAACCCCTGCTTTGGTGTTTCCACCTCCACGGACAACCAAATAAGCCATTAAGTAGAAAATGTGATAAAGGAAAGAAGAGAGGAAGGTACTAAACACTACAAAAGATACAATGCTACTCTATCAAACCACAATGAGAAAGAGAAAGTGATGCAATACCACCTCCACCCAAAGGCACTCAAGGCCAATGAAGGGAGAATGCAAGACAACGAGCTTGGTCAAGTTGACATGGCCGCAGTAGTCACGAACAGAGGTCTTGCAAGACTCCAAACTTGCAACTTTTATGGTAGCACAACACATACAAGGATGAGATTGATGGAGTAACAAGTTGTTGCAATGCTCAATGGAGTTGTAAAAAATGCTTAATAGATCAAGTAGAATGTTGAAGAAAATGTTGAAGAGAAGCTAGAGGATGGAATGAATGAGCAAGATAGCCATTTCAAGACCAAAATGGGAGAGGAGTCGTTTTCGGGTCGGTTGGTCGACACAAAGGCATTATGCTTCATGCCCAATGGAGAGTGTAACGTCCTTGCGAACACCAGAGGCAAGAATCTGTCAGGGATGGCAGCACACTGTGCAGTCCGCCCACTGCGCTCACATCCCCGACAAATATTCCCCCACCAACACATAGGACAAACGATAAGTGGATGGAAGGCAGGTGGATGATGTGGAATTTTTCCTTCAAGTTTGATTTTCTAAGGTGGAGGGATGCAAAAGGTGAATTTACATAGGAGGTGCAAATTCACTCCTATACATCTCCAACCAAACATCTCAATAAGTTATCCAAACTCCTATTTATTACCTTTGTTTGTCCATCTATTTGCAGGTGATATGTTGAATTGAATTTCAGGTTTGTCTTCATCTTTTTCCACAATGTCCTCCAAAAGTATCCAATGAACTTAGTGTCTTTGTCTAAAACTATACTCTTTGGTAATCCGTGCAATTTCACAATCTCCTTGAAAAATAAGTCAACAACATGCACAACATTATTAGTCTTCTTGCAAGGAATGAAATGTGTCATCTTAGAAAAAATTTCCACTACTACCATTGCAGAATCATACTCTCTTTGTGTTCTTGATAATCCCAATATGAAATCCATGCTTATATCTTCCCAAGGTCTCTCTGGTACTGTCAAAGATTTATACAATCTAGTATTCTAAGTACTCCCTATTGCGACTTGACAAATTCTACAATTTTGAACATACTTCCTGACATCCTTATATATATGCGGACAAAAACAGTGTTCATTCACCACAACTACTGTCTTATCCACTGCAAAATGTCCTTCTAGTCCTCCACTATGCTTCTCCTTAATTAGATTATGCCTCATTGAACTCCTTAGAATACACAATTGATTTCCTTTGAACAACATATCTTCCTAAATGAAATAATCCAACCATTGACTTATGTCTATTACTACTGGTTCCTTACATGCTCTCCAAGCTTCAACGAAATCTAAATTGGATCCTCATACATTTGTTTTAGTTCTTTAAAACCTAGTACTTCTATGTTCATTCTTGTCAATAAATTCCTTATTATGCTCAATGCATCTGCAACTTTGTTTGACTTGCCACTCTTATGCTTCAACACAAATGTATAACTCTGTAAGAACTCAACCCATCTCATATGTCTCTAGTTCAACTTACCCTGACTGTTCAAATACTGCAAGGCTTGATGATCAGTGTTGTTACCATCACTTTAGGCATCCCCTTCAAATTAAAAAAAAACAAACACACCCTCTATTTAGTTTAAAAATCAAAAGTTTTATCTTATTGGCCTTTTTGTTTAGTTTGCAAACCAATATCAGAAGCTAACAGAGTTTTATAACTTCTCCCCCACCCAACGCTTCTAAGGACTTGACTTCAGATCTTTTTTGTTAGTCTTTTTCAGTGGTTGTCAATCAGCCCTCAATTATCAAAATATCTTTATGGTCGATTAAGTGAATCCAGGAATGCAGATATGGATAGTAAGCGAACTTGGTGGATTATTGTGAAGTTTGGAAACCTTTGTTGATTCTCGACAGGGTTCCCAAAACTTCACTATTCTCGTCATTGCTTTTAAAGCTAAGGATGGTCACTTTCCTAAACGTTGAACCTACAAAGGAAAAAAGGGGTGATAAGCATATTTAAGTACATAAGGGGTTGTTACAATGTGGCAGAGTATAAATAGGTTTTCATAACCGGTGTGAACTCCGAAGTTATTTTGAAAACCCTACTCAAAACCGATAACCAATGCATTCAAAGCCGAGTAATGCTTCATTGACATAAATGTATTTGCAAAAAGAAAAGATGCTTGCAGAAATAAAAGTTACACAAAGAGATACATCCATAAATACCAAATTCATTCACTGTGAGCATAAAAAATGAAAGAGCTTATTACAAGAAAATATGAACATGAAGTATAACAAAAGATTGCAAGAACACCCACATTACACAGAGCAGTTCGAAAGCCAAAAAGATATATATGTGTGTGTGTGTGTGTGTGTGTTTTGTGTTACATCACAAAAAAGGAAGGATTTTTCATCACAAGGAGTTTTAAACACAAAGAATGAAAATGAGGACCCTAATTGCCTCAATGATTTCTTACATATGCTCAATCTGCGCAAGGGAAAAGAGGTTTTCATTAAACTCCACAAAGTGGGAAAAGGTCTCCATGTTGTTGCACTCAATTCTAGAATGTAAAAGGGTGACTACTTGTCCAACTCGGTCATTTTGCAGTGCAAAGGAAATGCAAATTGCATCACCAACTAAACCCACATGTGGATGCATATATAGACCTCTTAAGCCATTTTCGACACATGGTTGATACCTTGGCCTCACCAGATGCTCAACAGCATGGATTCCCCATTCAAAGCTCCCAGAGGCACGCATGATATTATAAAGGAAACACTCAAGGAGAACAGAGTTATGGACACGCACCTAAGACATGAAGTGCTCGCCAATAATCTTCCTGATCACCTCCTCCTCCGCATCACTACGGATGAGGAAGATCTCTCTAAGTTGGTATGCGACGAACCTACGCACGGCACTACACTCAACACCCTCAATGACTAGAAAGTCACTCCTTGCTTCAAAAGCTTCATCGCTCGAAGTGCTCAACATACTTGAAACTAAAACTAGCATTGTGCGAATGAGAAGTGATGAAGTTGATTTATAGAATGGAAAAGGCAAGTTAGCGGAATCCACTTGAGGACAATTAATGCCTAAGTACATTCAAATTGTTGGGAGCTTAAAGAACTTAGCAATGTGATGTGATGGAAATTTAGTAAGCTGGATTGATGAGATCTTCTACATTTAAAGAATCTGCATGGAAGTAATCTTAAGTGACACACTAATAGCCACTAGAAATGAGAAGTGGCAGATGTTGTGCACGAGTATGTGCCATGGGGCCTACTCACATCAAGTGATGGTTCATTTTCCTTGTCCTATCAATCGGAAATAGTAATGCAATCACAACCACCCCTCAAAATAGTCATTAATGATTGTATTGTCATAATTAGGTAGGAATCACTTGATTTTTTGATTAATTGTTTATTTGGTGGAGCGGCGGTTACCATTATTTTCAAGAAATTCGGACTGTTAGGCTAAGGTGTTGTTTCAAATATGTTTATTTTGACATTGTAAGTGTCCAAAAATTTGATCCCCCTTGCACTATGATGCATGAGTGAGAATCGATCATAATCGAAGGATCAATTTTACAGTTTGATATTTCGTTGTGAATGTTTGTTGTATGTGTGCAATGGATTTGTGAATAGAAGGCTAATGTTTATGAATAAGTTTGTGAGCTTAGATTAACCATTTGAATATTCCTTCCCTTTGGAGATGTGATGTTTTGTGGTGTTTTATTCATTTATTTACAATGAATGTTAAGTTGCAAATGAGTCGTGTCAACAAGCTCTTAATAATCTAGTATGTGAGCTACGATATTGATTATTTGCCAGTCCAATTTCAAACATTAAAGTTTTCTTTAGTTTTAAAGCAATTCCTATCGCATCTATTTTCATGGATATGGATAGATGTTAGTTTTATTTTCCTACTTTCTGGTTAAAAGCATTCCCCACTTTCATTATATTTAAAAATCCAAAATTTGTATCAGAAGAGGGAGTTGTACCTCAATTAAAATTCAAAGGATGATCACCAATGCAATGGTGATCTCTCTAACTATTGTTGATCAATTAGTCCTTTGGGAAATATAGAGTCATTTTGAGATTATTTAAAGGAAAAATATGTCAACCAACAAGTGTACAACACAAAATCTTTAGGTAGCAAATAATGTCTCTAGTTCTTCAAGGCTTGAACTATGGCATAGAACTCCTAATCATAAACTAAATATCTCCTTTTAGCATCATTCAACTTCTCACTGAAATAAGCTATGGGTCTTCCTTCTTGACTCAACATTGCTCCTATTGCATTTCCATTGGCATCACAATCAACTTGAAATACTTTATCAAAATCAGGCAATACTAACACCGCTTGTTGTCACCTTTCGCTTCAACAATTTAAAGCTTCTTTATGCCCCAAATGTCCACTTAAAGTATTTCCTATCTTCTCTCATTGTTTCTGCCATGGGTGTGCAAATGCTACTAAAGCTCCTGATGCATTTTTTATTGAAACTTGCCAATCCATGGAATGATCTTACTTCTCCAATGTTCACAGGTGTAATCCACTCAACAATTGCTCTAACTTTCTTAGGGTTCATCTTCAATCCTTCAGCAAAAATGAAAAAACCCAAGTACACCAGCTATGTCTTCATAAAGCTACACTTATTGATGTTTATCTGCAACTTCTCTTCCCTCAACCTCTATAATACTTGTCTGATGTGCCACAAATGTTCTTCTCTAGTCTTACTAAAAATTAGAATACCATCCAAATAAACAATCACAAACTTACCCAAGAATTGCTTCATTACTTTGTTCATCAACCTCATGAAAGTGCTAGGTGCATTGGTCAATCCAAAAGGCATCACTAACCACTCATGCAATCCTTCATTAGGCTTAAATGTGGTCTTTCATTCATCTCCTTCTCTAATTTTGATTTGATGATATCCACTCTTTAGGTCAATCTTTGTGAAATACTTTGCTCCACTCAAACATTCCATAATGTCATCCATCCTTGGCAACGGAAATCTATACTTGACTATGATCCTATTGATTATTCTTGAGTCTATACACATTCTCCACTCTCCATCTTTCTTTGGTGCCAATACATCAAGTACCACACATGGGCTTAAGCTCTCTCTGATCAATCCTTTCTTCAACAACTCTTGTATTTGTCTGTTCAGCTCTACATTTTCTACAGGTGTCTTCTTATGTGTTGCTTTGTTAGAAAAACTTCCTCCAAGTATTAGATCTATATGATGGCTGATGCTCCAGACCAGTGGTAAACCATCTAGTACATTCTCTAATATGGTTTCTTGATATTCTACCAACAGTTCTTTTTCTATCTGCAACGGATCTTCATCGTTTGTGGTAGAATTCTCTATCTTCAAACAACTGCGCTTCTTTGGAATCAATCCAAAACACATGTTCTCATGCCTAAATCCTTCCAGAAACTTCCTTCCATCTACCAAACATAGTCTGGAAATACTACAAACTTCACTTCTGTCCTCTTCTCCAAAGGCATCAATATAGTTCTCTTGCCATTTGAAGTCACAGTGTAGGTATTCCTTCTTCCATCATGAATTTATTTCACATCATATTGCCATGGTCTTCCTAATAGTAAATGGCATGCATCCATAGGCATAATATCACACAACACTCCATCCTTGTATGATCCTATATGAAATTTCACCAAACACTGCTCATTCACCAAGACCTTATGTTCATCCTGAATTTGTCCTATCTTATAGAGCTTTCGATGTCTCAATCTCCTCAAATTCAACTCGGTTACCATCTCTTCTAAAACTAGATTATTTGTGCTACCATTATCAATGCTAACTTTACATACCTTTCCTTTGGATTTACACCTTGTTCTGAACAAATTCTTCCTTTGCGGTGGTTCCTCAATCACCTCTTCATGCATCAAAGCTCTCCTCATTACTAATGACTCACCTTTATGTGGTTTCCCAACTGAATTAGGGGATCCAACAAGTTCTTCATCCACATAAGTTATTCTTCTAGTATTCTCAATTCTCTTACATGTACTTCCCTAATGATATTCAAATGCTCTATGTCCTTCACCTCCACACTTGAAACAGGTTCCTTTGAATGGTCTCTTCTCAGATCTTTCTTCATCTCTCCTATATCCATCATTGTGGTAGGAATTATGACCTCCTCTATCATTGCAGTAGAATTTTTTGTATTATTTTCCTCTGTGGTATGAATTGTTATTCTTCTCTTCATTGTGGTAGGGTTTTACATCCTTATTTTTCTCTGCATGTGGTCTTCTTTCTCTGGATTGTGATCCGCTCCTATGGAATCTTCTTCTTGCACTTCTCTACCTTTTCTCAAACTCTTTTTTCAACTTTTCTTCTACTTTCAACGCAAATTGGTATATGCTTCTTCAACTGATGTCATCTTTACCAAGCTCAACTATTCTTGAATGTTTGTTCTCAGTTCATTGATGTACCACGCAACTTTCTCTTTGCTTGCTTCACTATGTTTAGCTCTAATGATCATCTTGTAAAATTCTTTAGTATAATCCTTCACAAATCTCTCCTTTTGCCTCAGGTTGTGTAATCTTTTCAACAATTCAAACTCATAATCAATAGGTATAAATTGATTCTTCAACTTTGTCACCATCCTATCCCACTTTATTATTTACTCTTTTCCTCTTTTATTTCTATCAAATTGAACTTCTTTCCACCATATAGCAACATGTCCTTTTAACTTAGTTTTCGCAAATCTCACTCTTTCTAGATCTTCAATTTCTTCATATTCAAAGTATTCTTCCATATCATTGATCCAATCAATCAATTCCTTTGGGTTTAAATTTCCTGCATGATTTTGAATTTCAATTCTAGGTCTCCTACTGATCTTGGAAATATCTTTCAACATCTTCACCTGATTTGAATCTTCTTCTTTTTCTTCTAGGGTTTCTTCATTCTAATTTGTAGCATGATCTAATTCAACATCATCACTTTCATTTGCATGTCTAGGGTTTAGACATCTTCTATCTTTTTCTACAACATCCAATCGAAGTCTCATTGCTCTCATCATTTGCTACATTTCATCCATTCTTCTAGCAACATTCACCATAGCAGGTGCTCTCCTTGGCGGCATCTCTCCTTGGATCTGGTGCAACTGCCTCAATTCAGCAATCTGGCTACAAGGGTTTCAACTGCCTCATAGTAATCAGTTGAAAACACATGCAGCCTGCCTCAAGTCAGCAATCTATTCACCACAAGGAATGCCTTCCTAGGATTCACAAAATCACTCTGATACCACTTGGTATAGTCATAGATTGAGGGTCTAGAAAGGATTGTCCAACTGTGCAACTTAGAGTCAACACAGTGGAAAATAACACTTAAATGCTCAGCAAACATGAATAACCATTGAATCAATAACTTCCAATCTTACATGCATCATTTGCCTCATATGTAGAATAACTAGGGCTCGCAGGCCTACTGCAAGGGCATTACAGATATTACAATTGGCACAATGCCTTCTTACATTCCACAGCCTAGAAGACTGGATCGAACTGTCTAATTTCTAACTCATGAACTACTAATTAACTTCTAACTAACTGCCTTCCAAATGATTACAAATATGAATCTTTAACTTCAATTATGATATGTGTTGGCCTCAAGGGCTTACAAACCCAATGAAAGATCAAACGTGTAGGTCAGCCTCAAAAATGAAAAGATAACCCCCTAAATAAATGAAATGAATTGCGGATCTCCAAGAAAGTTCCCCTTGGACCTAAAATGCCTGAATGATGTTCCATTTAGATTCGCACATTCCGAAAAAGGTCTGCATAGCCAATTGAGCCAACTGGGCCCTAAATGCTCTGTTTAGGAATTGATAGTGAAACTCTCAGAGCGATAACTTTCTGTAAACAAATGCAAATCTCCTAAAATATGTATATATTGTAGATGACCTCATGTAGAAGCAATATCCTACTCCGCGAGCTAAGAAATGATACAACAGTAAAATGTAGAAGAAATTGTTGGGACAACTATAGACTAAACTGCAAGAAAAGAAATGTTTTTGATTGATATAGGATTGTTTTACAACCAGGGATGTCCTGCATCACAAACTAATCGTATTTTGCCTACTTTTCTCAAATATGTGAGTGAGGAGGATTTTTTATTAAAGAAGAGCCTACTATTACACAAGTATGTCAATGTTTTGTAAGGAACAAGAGGTCACAAAAACACCTCAAAATCTCAATTTCGTTGCAATTATTTGTTAACGAGAATTAAGAAAGATTATTAATCAAGTTTCTTATTTTTTCATTAAAAGGGTTGTTTGAATAACTTGCACAAGACATAGTCAAAGAAATTCAATTTATTCAACTGCTTAAGAAATGTTTGCTAAGTAGATATAAATTTTGATGCTAATGGTGGGGATTTTTTTGAAAATAAGTATCTAGGTGTAGAATACACTTCCTACACTAATCTATGAGAGGAGATATGTGCAAAAAAATAAATTAATCATACAGTTATAGGAAAATAAACACAAAAGCAATATACCATAACATAATGGTTTTACATGGGGAAACCCATTTTGGGAGAAAAAAAATTCACTCCAAAGAAACTTAATTAATATTCAATAGTTAATATTTACAATAAATTTGTAAAATCAAAGCCTTTATAGGAGTATCACAAACAAAACATCTAGGGCAATTCTAGCAACATTATAAGTTTTATGTCCATTTTAAAAGATTATTTTATAAACTTATGTGTTTTAATGTTTAAAAAAATTGTTGAGTTTTTCCTAGGTCACAAGTTGGAGTCAAATTTTAGGCTTTTTTTTTGTCAAGTCCAATATTTTGACCTATGATGCAAACATTATCATTTTAACATAGAGAATGCTTACTCTCCAATCATTGGCCTCAAGTTCACTTCCATGTCAACTCCCTCAATGCTTCCACTTCCATATGTCATAGGTACTTCACTACCCACTTAGCTTATGTTGTTGATTTTACTCCCTTCTATCATAGTTGTTATACTAAAACCTCTTTTTATCAAAGATGTTAATTTAGCTTTCCTAGGTCATGTATCTGTTATACTTTGAACACCAACCAACTAATTGTGAGAGTACTCATCTACCAAGAATCTCTACAACTGACACACGAGTCCTATCACTGACCTTGATTGTACTCAAGTGTCTAGAACTTTTCTCTACCTTTCATAAATCCTAGACTTTCATTAACTATCAAAATATTCTTGTCATTGTACAAAGCCAAAGTCATTTTATCTCCTATGCCAACTCTCTTATCTATACAACACATACTTTTGCATGGATCTTTTATCCCATGCATAGGACTTCCTTCTTATTCACTTTAGTACGTGTAATTCCTTCCACTACACACTATTACAACTCTCATATGCACAACCTTGGAGAATTCTTTAGGTGTGTTGATTCATTAGGACCACCTTTAAAGTGATGTCCTTGTCCTTATGTGGAACCTTGCACACCCAACACTGTAAATGCTTTTAGTTTGCACATTGTCATAGTGTTTACACTACTACCATCTATGCCATTCTTTGAGGCTTTAAAATCCCCCTATTCGGCACCTTTTATGCACCTAAAATATCATCCTAAATGGGGTAGATTCTCTTGTATCACTAATTCAATTTTAAAAGTTGAATTTTAATCATCAATCATAGTCTACATTAGAAAATCGACCATTAACTACATAAGAGCAACAAACTAGAGCTATGCTACTCTAGCCATTTCACTTCCAATTTCATTTATAGTCTTAGTTCTTAACTTAGGTGTAATTGTTATTTATTATTTTATATCATTTGATTATACCTAAATGATGGCAGGGTTACTTTATTTCCCTACATTTTGGTGAACCCTAACATTTTTATCCCAACTAGTGCTCTAACTTAGGGTTTTAGCTTCTTCCAATTATTGATTATTAAATCCATTGTTTTTTAATCACCCATCTTGTGTTCCAATCATAAATTTTCTCTATATAATAGAGATCCTTCAATGTTTTCACTTATGATTGATGCATAAAAATTATTTAATGATTATAATATTTCATTATGTGTGATCCATCACGATAAGACATCTAATGATTTGGTTGGCAATGATCACATATTTCTAAGATGCTATCATTTTTAATGTTGTGTCTTCCTTCCCTTTTTAGATGTATGCACTTTATGATGCACATATGTTATAAACCCCTAACTTGAACTCACTAGATTGATGTTTTACACACGCACTTTTTCTAGTATAGATTTGTGTTACTTGCATGTACATGGTGCTAGCTAAAGGTTTAAATTATTTCATGTACACTTGATTACAAATGTTCCATAATAGTATTGAAGAGCATGAAAGATAAGGAGTAAATCGTGCCGCTAGGACTAAATAACACTAAGAGGACCAAACCATGGACGTGGCCTTATCTAGGAACTTACAGTAGAACTTATGGGTGGATATGAAGTAATTCATATACAATTTATTCAATTTGAGAAGTCAGATTCCAATCATTGATCATAGTCTACAACTCTTAATTAGGTTTGGTTTATATTCATTGTTTTATATCATTTTTGGGTGTATAGTTAATGTAGAACTTTTTAATGGTGAAAATTGCATACCCATGTCCTTTTCCCTTATATTTTGGGCTCACTTTAATTGGTGTCCTTAATGTAAGGACTAGTCTACAAGTTGCATATTCTTGCAAGAATCTGACTCGTTGCATCACTGCATCTTGGTCACATCATCATTAAACCCCAAAGATGGATCTTGATCCCTAAATCCATTATTCATCACCCTAGATCAAATATGTGGGCACTCACTTCACCTAGGTCATTTTAGCAGTTGTGAATCTAAACCTTGAACTTTCAAAAATTCAAATTCAAATAAAATTGTGTTGACTTTCTTCTAGTAGCCATTGTCAGCCAAGCTAGCACATAATTGTGTTGATTTGTGTGCAATGTTGTATTTAGAAAAATTTATTCATTCATTTTAGATAATGTGGAAATCATTATGGACAACCTAGGATTCATTGAAGAGCATTTATGAGAGCATTATAGTAGCATTACATCAACATGTATCATCCTAGGTCCATTTAGTGTTTGTTTGTTGTCCTTGATCCTTGTTCCAAAACTATTGAATTAGTCCAACCAAGGGTCTACCTAAGGAGAACATGGCCCTGGTGATTCATCGAATTCTCCAAAAGTGTTTGTAAACATTACCAGTCCTTATTAAAATTTAGATATTAAACTATTGAGGCAAGTGAATTCTAAGAAAACAAATTATTCTTGATTCATTCTTGTGGGTGTAGTTTAGGTCTATGTGTTAGATCATTTCCATGCTTGCAAAGATCAATTGTATAGGTGTGTATCTGAACCAAGACAAAACATAGTCAATTTGCATAATCTAAAATAGTCATCTAAACAAGCCCTAAAAATCTAAAATTTTGATTATTTGATTCCTAACACATTCTATACCATTTTCCCGCCTCCAAAATCCAACAAAATGTCACAATTAATTTCATTCAATTTTCATATTTAATTCAATATTTAAATTAATTGTATGATAGATTAAAATATTTAATTAGCCTAAATATTTCATATAAGAGACATGTTTTCCCTTACAAACTTAAGCTCTAATTTATTTCTCATGATCAACTTAAAAAGCATTTACATAATTATGAAAAGAAAACTAGTAAATGAGGATGCTTACCTTCACTAGAACGCCCCTCCCTGAATTTTCATAGTATTTGGTGACAGGTATGGTCTCCTCCTCAAAAGTTTTGAATCTCTTTTTAATTATCTCCATGTTATCATCAATTCGACCGGATGTCGCTCCTCGCTCTAAAAGTCTCTTCTCCATAGTTTCAAAGCTACATTCCAGATATAATACCATATTGGGGCTGCAAATCTGCACATTCCATCAAATTTCTTTAGAAGAAACTTTGCAGTAAAAGTAACATGACGATTCCCCCCATTATATAGTATACCTGTCACCAAATAGCTTTTACAGAATAAAAGTAGTATGCTTTTATACAATGATTTTTGCCTATTTATTAAATATTGTTTTTTGAAACCATAACTTATTATTTTATTTTATTTTTAAATTATGGTAAAAAAGTAAAACAAAATTATTAGTTAATATATAGATTTGACATTTAAAATTTGTTATATTGAAAGATATAATTACTAATTTATCAATATATCTAAGGTGTTAATGGTGCAATAGCAAATGCTTTCAAGTTAGGTTCAGTTATTTCAATCTGAAATTCTGAATACTGTGGAACATAGTTTCAATGGACATATAAAAATATAGATTAAAATTTATTCATATGTCAAAAAAAATCAATAATCTTAATTTTCATTTGAGCAAGGAAAAACAAATTAGAGACAAAAAAATTCTACAGCTCATGATATTAGCTTAAGTTTCTAGATTTGACTGTGTAAGCATTTTTCCATCAACATTTTAGATAACACTCCATGATCCATCATCAGAATGTAGACAGCAAGAAGAAATAAATCTTGATGATAAATAATGGAATGTGATCCAAAATATTGATTAAAAACATTCACAATCAAATCCAAATACTTCAAACTAAAAAAAATTAAAAACCAATTATTAATTATATAAATTATTTCATTCCTATATATTTTCTATACTATCTCATTATATAAAGTTAAAATTTACTTGAAACAATATAAAAAAAATCCTTAAAATTACTTTTCATGTCTTTTAAATAGCAAATACAATACTCACTGTATTAACTCCACAGGTCATTCCACAGTTCACAATACAGTAACATATTTCTTGCTTATTCTTAATCTAAATCAATATATAAATATTTATAAACATCTCACTGCAAAAAAAACTACTAAATAATATTACAATACAATAGGTGTAAACCAAGGGGTGAAAAATTAGCTATAATAGCCCAAAAAAATTCCTGCCAACTCATAACCCCTCATATTCCCCAGGCACTATGTATGATAGTACATATCCAACATTTTTTTGGTTGTTTATGACTAATTTCTAAAGTTTACAGATTTTGATGGTACACTATTGCATGCAAGCAACAAGATCCTTCAGCTACTTCTCACATTTTTTTGCTCTTAGTGCTGTACTGTTTTCAAATTTTAAAATGTTATTGTTACCTCACTGTGTGCAAGCTGAAATCTGCTGAAATCTACAGGAAACAATGTCGAACAAAATGAAATTTATTGTTATTTCATTGCATGCAAGCTGAAATCTACATGAAACAATGTGGAAGAAAATCAAATTTATTGTTACCTCATTGCATGCAAGCTGAATTCTACATGTAACAATGTGGAATATGATCCTTAAAACTACTTCTAACATTTATTTTTTGGTTTTTTGGTTAATGGATCTCATTGCTGTACTGATCTCCAAATTCCACTTGAAAATTACTTTTGAGGCCTCTCTTCTACAAGGGAGTTCACAAACCATTTGTTCTCCAACTGCGAACTACTCTCCAAATCTTGATAGACACAATAGTTTTATTAGCCTAACTTGAACCACAAATGACTGAAATCTAAGCATTTTAGATCTTTTGTAGTTTATGACATTAATTCAAACCGAATGAACTAAAATCTTTGCTTTCTTATGGAAGTTGATGATGAGCAATCTCCAGAAAGAGTATTTTGTCATTTCAATCTAGTCGATGTAATTTTAACTGATATACAGGTCGACTATAAGAAGCCTTACTCTGGTTATAACTTGCTTAGAATTGAGAAGACAGAGCTGTACCTTGTCCTCAAATGCTTTAGCTTGGTCCACAGAACGTGGGAAGCCATCAATCAGAAACTTCTTGTTTGTAGACTTCTCCATGGCATTCTTTAACAACTCCAATGATGTTTCAACTGGAACAAGTCTCCCTTCTGCCATGCAAGTCTTTGCCTGCTTTCCTATATCAGAATCTTTGCTAACTTCTTCCCGCAATAAATCTCCTAGTGAAAGGTGAACAAATCCGTAATCTTTGACAATTTTCTCACATTGTGTACCCTTCCCAGAGCCTGGACCACCTGCAGCAGAGGGAAAAACCCTTAATCTTGCTAAATCAAGTCCCGGAAGGCCCATTTCCCATAGGAGCATAAGAAGAGTATTTCGATTGGATGTACTATAAAAATTCAATATTATCATCAAAATATTTACAGAAATCATCAATGACTTCTATTTTTTCGTAGATTCTATAGATATGGATAGATAACTATACTTTGGCTACTATGGGGCCAAGAAAAGAGGTGACTTAAATTTGTAGCCTTGGACCTTATTGAAGAATATACTTAAGGTTGTAAAAGAATAAGAGACATACTTTGACAATCCATATATGATCAGATACTCAATGCCAGAATAGATTTGGAGATTCAGAATGTAAACGTCAATTTTGACAATTCATGTGGTAACAGCATCCTGTCTTCAGAAGGGTACTCCCCTGCTCCAAAAACATAAGCCCACAAAAATCTTAAAAGCTAAAAAACAGGAGCCTTGAACATAAAATTGGTTCCCACATGAGTATATAAACGAGGCAGCAAAAGAGAGGGGCTCATGCACGAGTATATGCAAATTTGATCGATTCAGGAGATTAAGCAACTGTCTTCAGAAGTTCAGAGCCACCCCATCTTTGGTTTAAAACTTGAACGGAATATATAGGTTATAATGGGGTAACCAAGCATGAACCCTAAATTACAAATATATATTATACGGGCGTAATGGAGAGAGAGGCACCTACAGGATGTATATACTAATTCTATCAAATAAATCCAGTTGATAAAAACAACTCTGTTTTGAGAAGGCGCCTCCATCATGTAGCCGTATATTGCAGACATTTTTCTCTCAAAACGTGTCATTCTGGGATTGAATACCTAGTCTCGTCCACAAACACACAAGAATATAATTGCAGAAGCCAAAAGGTTTTGATACTGAGCTAATAAGGGTCGGGGCTATAGGATCGAAAGCTAATCTATGCTATGGCAGGGGACGCACAATAGTCTGTTGGAGGCTAATCAATCAAACTGACATGGGAATTACCCCTGATTTCAGAAGGTACTGCCCCAGCCCTGCAAACCATAGAAGCCGAATTGTCTCAACCTGTGTGTAGCTAGTAAGAGGGTTAGACCAGGGAACCACAGTGACATGGGGATTGGAACTAATTACAGAAGGAATTACCACTGCCATGCAAATGGTAAAATTCCATGAGTCTCACCCTTGTGTACTCAGAAAAAGCTTTATCCTACCAAAAGGCGCTCTCTCTACTGAGCATCCAAAAGAACAAACCAATCAAGCAGAAGAACAAATCTGAAGGGACTCACTCAATTTTCAGTACTATTACCCAATATTATTACTAAAAGACAGAATGTCAATACATCTTCTAACCTACAAACTGCCTACAACCCACCGTTGCCCATAACCAAATTGGCAAATTGTTTAGGCCCCCTACAACAGACATGTCATAAGACTACCTTCATGAATAATTTGTGTAACCCATACTGCTATCAAACCAAAACATAACTTTCACTGCATCTGACCGTTCATTCCCTCACCCACTCCCCCACCAAACTACTATTCCTGGGATTTTTCCGGAACCGCAACAAAGCAGAAAACTTATGAGTCTATGAAGAATGAATTGAATTGAGTAGGGATTTGAAGAGACATTACCTAGCACAAAGATAATGAGATTCTTGGGCCTCTTCTTGCAAAGGCCTTTCTTCTTTGGCTGTGGATCCCCATCAACATCTCTTTCTCCAGAATGACCACAACCCATGTTGCTTGACTATTTTGATTTTTGTTTTCGCGTATTATCTACTGATCTAGAAACCCCAAAACCTATTATGAGTTCTGGTCTCTCCAGATAAAGAAAAGAGGAGTTCAAAAGAAAAATGAGGAAGACGCCAACATATGAAATCACAGAGGTTCGGACACCATCTCCTTTTTGCTGTAGTGTGCAGATCAACCAAATTAACAATTTTTTCTTTGGTGTTCTTCTGAACTTTCACGTCCAACAGCCAGCACCTGCACCTGATTCTATTTGGATGGCTTTTTATATTGTGCTCTGAGCATTTTTCAAAGTTTGTTTGTTTGGAATGGATACCATCCTTTCTTAATATCCAAGGTTCTTGGATGGCTTATTCTACGAGGTTCTCGAAATAAATAATTATTATGAAATAAAGCAGTCTATGAGACTTGAAAATTGAATTGTGTTAAAATAGCATAAGTTTCAATTAAAAAAATCACAACCTTTATTTCTAGTTATCTCTTATTTATTTGTTGATCATGGTTCTTCTCTTATGAATTTTGATCAAGTAATGCGTTGTTTAGCTATCCGCTCCTCCTCAAACAAAATTATTAAAGATTCTAATTTTAGAATAGTAGTATAATTACTTCATATGTTTTTATATGTCACACACTCCATGACATAATGTCATTATGTTTTCCCTAATCTGAGGTGCAAAGATGACAAGCCCTATCAACCCACTCCTCTTTGGGTGCTTTTCACCTCCCAATTTAATGAAATGTGTTTAATATATATTACTAAAACTATACTCATTAAGAAATCTAATGATGTTAGTGATACATCAATGATATCAAGGACAACTTCATCTAATACAAGCATTAACATAGGGGCCATGCATAACTTTTTCCACAAGGTTGCTACTAGCACTCTTCTCATTCACACCATATACCATCATTCCTAAATCCTTAAACTCGTCAATTGGGACCAATAAAAATAAGACTTACAAAGAAAAAGATCAAAATCAAAGTTGACACATGAAGTCAAAAATGGGTCTTAAATCAAATTGGGTAAAACAAAGCAAAGAATCCAAATCTAATAGTCAATCAAAATGTGGAGCCACATGAAAAAAGGCCTCCTACAAATAATAGATGTTCACCTCCTTCAAAATGATCATTGATCCCACCATGCAAGGTGTATACAAGCATTAGTCCCAAACATAATCTCAATCCAAAATCCAAACTTCATCACCTGTTATCCCAAATTGGGCAAATAAAATATCTTATATCCAAAATGTCAAATAATCCATCATATCTACCATCCCCCATCATAATCCAACATCTCACCTAAAATCCTAACTCACAAATCTACCACATCTTGGTAGCAACACATTATCTTAAGGACTCTAATAGAACTCTATCACAATGTGTGCATTTTGGACAAGGTCAACCCTAGTATCAACAAGAATCATGATAATATTTATGGCACCATGATGCTAACAATGCAACTGCTTCGTGCATATCACTATTGGCATATCATGACACAAGCAGATCTACATCAACACCATCAAATGGACTAGAATAGTTGATCAATTAAATACCAATACCATTCAAAAAATATACAAAAGAAAAATAAATAAATAAATCCAAAAAAGAGAAGCAAAAAATTTTATAAAAAAATGTCAAGAAAAAAATTAAAAGAAATAATTCATCCCATAGTGAAAACCATTCTTATGAAACTTTGGACAAATATCATGATGAAAAACCATTCATGGGTGTAATTTGTAAAATCAATTATCTATGTGTACAATTACATTAGGGGCCAAGTTGTCTCATCTAGCACACCTTTTTCCATGACATCATCATTCATCCAATCCACATCATTTCCATCCATCTTCCCTACCCAACTTGATCTTAATAAGAACTAGGAGTGTAAACTCAAATTATGATTTGGCATACTCTTGACATGTCTATCATTTAGCCGCACACCATCAAACATCATGTCATCACTTACATATCACTATTCAACCCTATATCTTGGAGAAAACATGTTATTCTCATGTGGCATAGTCCTTGAAGATCATATCCTAAATCCTCCATCTAATAATTCTCCTATCTCCTATCCTCCATCCAATAATCTTCATGTCTCCTATCCCCCACCTAATTGTCTTCTCATACTCTACCTAAGAAATCCCCTATCCTTCCATCATTATTGCTAGACTCGATTCTCCCTTGTCACCAGTTCTAAGATTTCAATCTTAAGTGATCCAAAGATTCCTCGCAATACTCCAATCCAAGCCACCTATCATATACCCCTCACAATTGGTCAATCTCAAAAGTATTCCATTCAGATACAACAATCTTAATTCATACAATCTAGGTATCATATTTGTAGGCACCTAAATTAGTTCATACCTGATCACACTTCACTTTGTGTTGTTCTATCCATTAATTAAATAAATAGTCATTTATTTAATTAAATCTAGCCCTATCCCCTCAAATCCTCCAACTAAAAAATTAATTAATAGATAATTAATTGATTTAGGTTAATTAATCACTAATCATGTCCACATATGATAAGGATCCCTTTTCAATAAATCCTAATTTTAGATTCTCTCATCTCCTTGAAATATGCAACAAGACAAATCATGCCTTCTAAAAAGTTCAATCTTGTCTTTTTTAGAAATCAAATCTTATCTCCCAAGATATATTTTTCAAATATCCCACCAAATCTTATCCATCCATTATTTGGATATGTCCAACCCCCGCCATCAATCTCCTATCTACACGCTTTCCAATTAATCCCCTTTTAATAGTTGTCAAAGCCTCCTTGCTTGAGAGCTCTTATCAATTGTGAGCCTTTCATTCCTCCCACTTAGGTCTTACACCTCATGGGACACTTGCAACTTGACTACAACTTCAATCCAAACCCTAATCCTCAATCAATTTCATCCATCCTGATGAGTCCTAGAATTGTCTTGTTTTCCTTGTTTTAGTTTCATTCTTTTCACAATAATTTTGATAGTTTCAAAGACATTCTCAAACCTTTGGACACTTATTTTAAGTATTTGGAGCATTGAGGATGATATATTATATTGATAAATAATTGTGTGAGTATGTGAATGTCTATGGAATTTAATAGGGTTTTATGTTGATTATGGTTATTAATGATGAAAATATTCCTTTGAAATAAATTAACCACTGTAATGAAAGATTTGTCAACCCACAACAAAAGGATGCCTATCTGCTACAGCCAAAGAGGGTGATCACCTACAACACATGTTTCTCATAGCTAATGTAGGTAATGGTCAAAGAGTGTGAACATAATTTATTCATGGATCACTTCATCTTTTTACTTTATGCTATCATTAGGCCGTAGAGAAAAGAAGGTACTTGTAATAATAGTGGTTATGGCTTATAATAAGTTTTTCCTTGTTAGGCACGTTTTCGATTATAACCGTCTTCTTTAAAGATGTAGGGTCTTGATATGATTTTGACACTCTTACCTCCACTAGACTTTTATTATTGCTTAAAATAAGACCTATTCCTCTTCTTGTGTTTTTGGGAGAGTCAACAACTGTTTACATTTTGTTTTTAATCCAAGAATACTTGAACTCTCAAAGATCTTATATATATGTTTGATCTTGTGAGAGGTTGAAATCTAGCTAGATATTTTGTATTAAGTAGATTTGAATATAAGACCTCTTCATGTTGATCAGATACTTTGTTCTCTATTTTATACGTTTGAATTGCAATAAAGAAGGATACAACTTTTTCCATGAATCTTTGAATTAATATTTGAAGAAGGATATTGTGGGATTATAGAAAATCAAGAAAGGGTCACTTGAAATACTGTAATACTCCCTATAGTTTAGATCATTAATTATAGTAGAATGAGTTTCTAAATTGAATTTCTTGGTTACAGTTAAAGTGAATTATTATTATAGAAAATTGTAGCATAGTTGAGTCGTTAAATTACTATCTTCATAAGAGTAGTTATCATAGCAGTTATTATAGTTACTCATTGTTATTCATTTGAATCTATTTATAGATAGAGTTATTTCAGTCAAGTTGCTTTCAATTATATTTTATTTTGTTACTCTTTTGTACATAATTGATTAGGATGATTTAGGATTCTCAATTGCACATGCAGTGCTAACATCATCTAAATATTATGATTCCCTGGTTGATAAATTAAATGAAACACCTCTAGAATAATGAATTGCTCAATAAGGGATTTGTTGGTTAGTTAAGTCATATGTATGCATTGTCTACATCAACCGATTGAACATAGATGGAGTTGTACATTTTTGGCGCCATTGTCAGGGATGGTACTAGAGTTCATAATTTCTAAAGCATGTTTTAGTACATTTATAAAACTTTCTTAATTTAGGAATTTTTCATTTGCAACAATTAGGACTAATAGAATTTATGAATCAACCCTGAACTACTTACTAATAGTGTGTTGAAAAAGTTGTTAAGCTCAAGTTACTATTGTATGTGGTAGTAAAGAGACACTTTGGGAAGATTTCTCCCATCGAACCATAATCAAGAGGAATTATTTGAAGATATTGGTGCAAGCAAGGAATTGACTAGGGGTATCAATGACCTAGACAAACCCCTCACACCAATAGTTCTTATGAACCTTGGGGGAATCCCCATAAGACATCTTGACATCATGGTAGAAGAGGTAGTGGATAATCTAGCTGAGCCTATTACATTTAGATTTCCAATCACAAATCAAGAGCAAGTGGCTACCCTGAAGAACATACCTCCTTTAGCCTTACCTAATTTCTATTGTCCAATCATAGAAGACCTTGATACATTTATGTTCAAGTTTGATGTTCTATGCATAAGCTATGACTATACCACAAATGCGCATAGGTTGAAACTCTTCCCAACCACATTGAAAGATGTTGCTTTGTGATAGTTCATAGGGTTAAGAAGAAATGTAGTGCCAAATTGGAAAACAATGGAGGAATTCTTGAAAAAATACCAAGAGTATTCTTAGAGAGGAGACATGAAAAGAGATGATAATTTCAAAATGTCATAGAGGGAAGAAGAACCCCTTGAAGACTGTGTGGAGAGGTTTTGATTTTTCCTATAAAAGTCACATAAAAATAGGCTCTCCCTAGAGTCCCTAAAACTGGTATTTCTACGAGGGAGATATAAAGATTGCCTAGATGCATTAAACCTCATTGAAATAGAGGTTATTTCTCAATTACCTTTTGAGGAAATTTGTCAGATATGCAAAAATTATTCAAGATAATCTATGAAGAAGACTAGAGGTGTCAAAGCCTTTTCTTCCACCAAAACATCCATAGGTGTTTACAAGGTGGAACTCAATAACCTTTTATCAAAACATGAAGGAAGATATAATTATCCATCTAGCAACCCAACTAGACACTCTGCACATCAAAAAGAAATAAGAAGAATTAGAGGCTGCTCTTATAGAATATTGTCCACATCACCCCCAGAAAAAGGGTTAACT